>UESW01004472.1:305361-320111 GCA_900491605.1 Calamus simplicifolius
CATCATTCAGTTTGCATATAAATGATCAAGACATAACAAATGTAAATAAGTATAAATGCACAAATACTATTGTCTTCTCCGCGGCCGCGCTGCCGTGGCCGGACAAGAAATAAGGGGGGGGCTGGGAGGGGGTTCCCCCTGTTAAGGAAATTAATTTTTTTTTTTTTTGGTCAGTGGCCTGGCCACCGTGGCCAGGCCACTGCCGGCCACGGCAGCGGCCGTGGCCGGACAAGATAAGAAAGGGAGGGGGGGGGTTTCCCCCCTCCCCCCCTGTTAAGGAAAATATTTTTTTTTTTTTGTCACAGTGGCCTCACTGCCGTGGCCGGACAAGAAAAGAAAGGGGGGGGGTCTCCCCCCCCCCCCCCCCTGTTAAGGAAATGATTTTTTTTTTTTTGTCACAGTGGCCTGGCCACCGTGGCCAGGCCACTGCCGGCCACGACAGCGGCCGTGGCCGGCCACGAAAAGAAAGGGGGGGGGGGGGGTTTCCCCCCTCCCCCCTGTTAAGGAAAATATTTTTTTTTTTTGTTTTTGTCACAGTGGCCTGGCCACCGTGGCCAGGCCACTGCCGGCCACGGCAGCGGCCGTGGCCGGACAAGAAAAGAAAGGGGGGGCGGGGGGTTTCCCCCCTCCCCCCCTGTTAAGGAAAATATTTTTTTTTTTTTTTGTCACAGTGGCCTGGCCACCGTGGCCAGGCCACTGCCGGCCACGGCAGCGGCCGTGGCCGGACAAGAAAAGAAAGGGGGGGCGGGGGGTTTCCTGTTAAGGAAAATATTTTTTTTTTTTGTCACAGTGGCCTGGCCACCGTGGCCAGGCCACTGCCGGCTGGCCGTGGCCGGACAAGAAAAGAAAGGGGGGGCGGTGGCCTGGCCACCGTGGCCAGGCCACTGTGGCCGGACAAGAAAAGAAAGGGGGGGGGGGGGTTTCCCCCCTCCCCCCTGTTAAGGAAAATATTTTTTTTTTTGTCACAGTGGCCTGGCCACCGTGGCCAGGCCACTGCCGGCCACGGCAGTGGCCGTGGCCGGACAAGAAAAGAAAGGGGGGGGGTTTCCCCCCTCCCCCCTGTTAAAAAAAAAAAAATTTTTTTTTTACAGTGGCCTGGCCACCGTGGCCAGGCCACTGCGGCCACGGCAGCGGCCGTGGCCGCCTTGTCCGGCCGTGGCCGGACAAGAAAAAACAAGGGGGGGGGGGTTTCCTCCCCTCCCCCCCTGATAAAAAAAAAAATTTTTTTTTTTGATTACAGTGGCCTGGCCACCGTGGCCAGGCCACTGCGGCCACGGCAGCGGCCGTGGCCGCCTTGTCCGGCCGCGGCCACGGCCGTGGCCGGACAAGAAAAAACAAGGGGGGGGGGTTTCCTCCCCTCCCCCCTGTTAAAAAAAAAAATTTTTTTTTTTTTTGATTACAGTGGCCTGGCCACCGTGGCCAGGCCACTGCCGGCCACGGCAGCGGCCGTGGCCGGAGAAGACGGCCACGGACCTGCCGTGGCCGGAGAAGACGGCAGCAGGGAAATAAAAAAAAAAGAAATTTTTTTTTTTTTTTTGGATTTTTGGGGCTAACCTTGGTTGAGATTCGCCTTGGCCGGGTAGCCGGAGTCGGAGGAGATGCTCGGGGGGGCTGGGAGTCGGAGGAGATCGCCGGAGTTTCGAGCTTTATCACGGCGGCGGCTAGGTCAGACGGGAAGGAGGAAAGAAGAAAGGGGCCGCTTAAATATAGGTTCTTAGCGACGCCAAAAATGCGTCGCAAATTCCGTCGCAATTTTTTTTTTTTTTTGGTCTTAGCGACGCACGTGGGCGTCGCTAATCCATCGTTAATAAATGTAAAAAATACTTTTCTGAAAACATAGCGACGCCAATAAATGCGTCGCTAAAGCGTCGCTAAATTGGCGCCATCATCTGGCGGGAAAAATAATTTTATTTTCTAATAATTGCATCGCTAAGGCGTCGCAATATTTTTTTAATAATTTAAATTGATTAATATAAAAAGTTATTACATATATTGCGACGCAAGCAGTGCGTCGCAATTATTTTTTAAATATTTTTAAATGAAAATATTTAAATTTATTATAATAATTGCGACGACAAATTGCGTCGCAATTATTTTTTAATATTTTAATCAGCTATATGTATTCTAATAATATTGCGACGCATATATTTTGTCGCAATATTTGTTTATATTTTTTTAAACTGTGTCGCTAAGGCGTCGCAAGCTATTTGTTAATATTTATAAATGATTATATTTATAATTAATGTTAATAATTACGACGATAAGTGGCATCGCAATTTATTTTATAAAATTTTTAATTACATAAATTTATTTAAAAAACATTGCGACGATCGGCGACGATCCGACGGTTGCGATCGATCCAAGCCCTGATCCCGATCAGCGACGACCGATCGCGGACCGCGGCAATCGGTCCGATCGGCAAAGATCCGACGGTTGCGATCGATCCAAGCCCTAATAAACGATCGGCCACGACCTATCTCAGACAGTTGCAATCCGTCCGAGATCGGCGACGACCCGACGGTTGCGATCGATCCAAGCCCTGATCCCGATCGGCCACGACCGATCTCGGACCGTGGTGATCCGTCCGAAATCGGCGACGATCCAACGGTTGCGATCGATCCAAGCCCTGATCCCGATCGGCGACGACCGATCGCGGACCGCAGCAATCGGTCCGATCGGCAAAGGTCCGACGGGTGCGATCGATCCAAGCCGTGATCCCGATCGGCCACGACCTATCTCGGACAGTTGCAATCCGTCCGAGATCGGCGACGATCCGACGGTTGCGATCGATCCAAGCCCTGATCCCGATCGGACGACCGATCGCGGACCGCGGCAATCGGTCCGATCGGCAAAGGTCCGACGGTTGCGATCGATCCAAGCCGTGATCCCGATCGGCCACGACCTATCTCGGACAGTTGCAATCCGTCCGAGATCGGCGACGATCCGACGGTTGCGATCGATCCAAGCCCTGATCCCGATCGGCCACGACCGATCTCGGACCGTGGTGATCCGTCCGAAATCGGCGACGATCCAACGGTTGCGATCGATCCAAGCCCTGATCCCGATCGGCGACGACCGATCGCGGACCGCAGCAATCGGTCCGATCGGCAAAGGTCCGACGGGTGCGATCGATCCAAGCCGTGATCCCGATCGGCCACGACCTATCTCGGACAGTTGCAATCCGTCCGAGATCGGCGACGATCCGACGGTTGCGATCGATCCAAGCCCTGATCCCGATCGGCGACGACCGATCGCGGACCGCGGCAATCGGTCCGATCGGCAAAGGTCCGACGGTTGCGATCGATCCAAGCCCTGATCCCGATCGGCCACGACCTATCTCGGACAGTTGCAATCCGTCCGAGATCGACGACGATCCGACTGTTGCGATCGATCCAAGCCGTGATCCCGATCGGCCATGACCGATCTCGGACAGTTGCAATCCGTCCGAGATCGGCGACGATCCGACGGTTGCGATCGATCCAAGCCCTGATACCGATCAGCCACGACCTATCTCGGACAGTTGCAATCCGTCCGAGATCGGCGACGATCCGACGGTTGCGATCGATCCAAGCCGTGATCCCGATCGGCCACGACCGATCTCGGACCGTGGCGATCCTTCCGAAATCGACGACGATCCAACGGTTGCGATCGATCCAAGCCCTGATCCCGATCGGCCACGACCGATCTCGGACCGTGGCGATCGTCCGAAATCGGCGACGATCCAACGGTTGCGATCGATCCAAGCCCTGATCCCGATCGGCCACGACCGATCTCGGACCGTGGCGATCCGTCCGAAATCGGCGACGATCCAACGGTTGCGATCGATCCAAGCCCTGATCCCGATCGGCCATGACCGATCTCGGACCGTGGCGATCCGTCCGAAATCGGCGACGATCCGATGGTTGCGATCGATCCAAGCCCTGATCCCGATCGGCGATGACCGATCGCGGACCGCGGCAATCGGTCCGATCGGTGACGATCCGAGGGTTGCAATCGATCCAAGCCCTTATTCTGATCGGTCACGATCGATTTTGGACCGATCGCTATTTAACATAATTAATTTTTTTAAATATATAACGACGCAAAGGGTTGCGTCGTATTTTTTTAATATGATAATTATAATATATAAAAAATTAACTTTAATTCAAATAATTACGATGCAACAAGTACGTCGCTATATTAAAACATAATTTTCCAAATTAATATTTTCGCTTATTACATCGCTAATGCGTTGCTATTTAACATAATTAATTTTTAAAAATATTGCAACTCAATGTGTTACATCATAATTATTTTTTCTCATATTTATAATTTATCAAATTTAATTTTATTTAAAATTATTGCGACGCATTTATTGCGTCGCTATAGTAAAATAATTTTAATTTATTTTCTGGTTTATTGCGTCGCTAATGCGTCGCTATTTAAAATATTTAATTTTTTTCCAAAATATTGCGACGCACTGGGTGGCGTCGCAATATTTTTTTAAAATATTAGTACTGTAAAAATAATTTCATTTAAATTATTTGCGATGCAATTGTTGCGTCGCTATATTAAAAATAATTTTTCTATTTTCCAATTTTATTGCGTCGCTAAGGCATCGCTATTTAAAATATTTAATTCTTTTAAAAACATTGCGACGCACTGGTTGGCGTCGCAATATTTTTAAATATTACTACTGTAAAAATATAATTCTATTTAAATTATTTGCGATGCAATTGTTGCGTCGCTATATTAAAAATAATTTTTCTATTTTCCAATTTTATTGCGTCGCTAAGGCGTCGCTATTTAAAATATTTAATTCTTTTGAAAACATTGCGACGCACTGGTTGGCGTCGCAATATTTTGTAAAATATTACTACTGTAAAAAATATAATTCCATTTAAATTATTTGCAATGCAATTGTTGCGTCGCTATATTAAAAATAATTTTTCTATTTTCCAATTTATTGCGTCGCTAAGGCGTCGCTATTTAAAATATTTAATTCTTTTGAAAACATTGCGACGCACTGGTTGGCCGCAATATTTTGTAACTATTTATATTTTAAACAATATAATTTCATTTAAATTATTTACGATGCATTTATTGCGTCGCTAAATAAAAAATTATTTTTCTTATTTTCTAATTTATTGCGTCGCTAATGCGTCGCTATTTAATATATTTAATTCTTTTAAAAACATTGCGACGCACTGTGATGCGTCGCAATATTTTTTTCCGATAATTAGATTTTATAAAATTTAATTCCATTTAAATTATTTGCGACGCAATTGTTGCGTCGCTAAATTAAAAATAATTTTTCTATTTTCCAATTTTATTGCGTCGCTAAGGCGTCGCTATTTAAAATATTTAATTCTTTTGAAAATATTGCGACGCAATGTTATGCGTCGCAATATTTTGTAAACTATTTATATTTTAAACAATATAATTTCATTTAAATTATTTGCGATGCATTTATTGCGTCGCTAAATAAAAAATTATTTTTCTTATTCTAATTTATTGCGTCGCTAATGCGTCGCTATTTAATATATTTAATTCTTTTAAAAACATTGCGACGCACTGTGATGCGTCGCAATATTTTTTTCCGATAATTAGATTTTATAAATTTTAAATTTAATTTCAATTATTTGCGATGCAATTGGTGCGTCGCTAAATTAAAAATAATTTTTCTAATTATCTATTTTATTGCGTAATAATGCGTCGCTATTTAAAATATTTAATTCTGTAAAAAAAATTGCGACGCAATATTTGCGTCGCAATATTTTTATTGATATTTATATTTCATAAAAATTAATTTAAAAATATTGCGATGCAATATTTGCATCGCAATATTAAAAATTAATTTTTTTTTGAATTTTTTGGTTAATTGAGTCGCTAATGAGTCGCTAATGCGTCGCAATATTTGTTGTCACAAAGGCGTCGCAAAGAGGTCGCAATTTAGCGACGCAAATTTGCGTCGCTAAATTTGCGTCGCTTATTTTGGTATTTTCTTGTAGTGTTAGGTTGTGTGCTGGTAAACCTATTAAAATCGGTTGGGTTTCGTTGTGATCCTATTGTAAAACAACAAGTTTGGTTGTGATCTTGTAAAACAACTTGGCTGTAATCAGGGTGATTATAGTGTGTGCCCAAGTGTCTTGGGAGTGGATGTAGGTGTAGCTTGCACCGAACCACTATAAATACTTTTGTGTTTGTCATGCTTATTTCTTCTTCCCTTCACTCTATTTTATATTGTGCTTTGCATTCTTAATATCACACTCACTACACTCTCTTTGTGCACTCTCATCTTGAAAAATTAATTTTAATTGTTTAAATTTTTAAGAATCCAATTCATCCTCCCTCTGGTTGCCATCTGGGCCAACACGTAAGTTTCTGCCTTAACAATTTCAATTAAGATATTGTAATATGAAAAATGGGGTGTCGTAACAATTTTTCTGAGGTATCATAATGGTGACAGCATTTTATAGCTTGGGTATAGTAAGTTATTTTCTATTGTGTCATAAGTTCTTGGCTTAGCAGTTACAGTTGGGTGATGTCATTTTACAGTTTGAGTATCGTAAGTTATTTTCTGGGGTGTCGTAAGTTATTTTTTGGGGTATAGTAAGTTATTTTCTGGGGTGTTGTAAGTTATTTTTTGGATGTCGTAAGGTTCTACCTTAATAGTTTCAACTAGGATGTCGTAATAGTTTTGTCAAGGTGTCGTAAGTTTCATTATCATCATCTTCGACATCCTGATACTCTATTTGCTTCTTGGATATCATAACAATTTTTCTAATGTGTCGTAAGTTCCATAATCATCATATTGACATTTCGATACTCTATTTGCTGCTAGAGTATCGTAACAGTTTTTCTGAGATGTCATAAGTTCCATAGTCATCATCTTCGACATTCCGATACTCTATTTGTTGCTAGGGTATCGTCATTTGATAGCTCAGTGTCATAAGTTAATTTGTGGGGTGTCGTAAGATCATGCCTTAACAGTTTCAGCTAGGGTATCGTAATATATTAACCTTGGTGTCGTTAGGCCCTGCCGTAATGTCTTATGAACGGATGTCATCATTTTATAGCTAGGGTATCGTAATTTGTAAACTGAGGTGTCATGATTTCTAAACTCGGGTATCGTAAGTTCATATCTTTAACTATTAATAGGTATCGTAGTTTTTAACTGAGGTATCGTATGTCTTTAACTGGGGTATCGTAGGTTTTTAACTGCAGTATCGTAATATTTTTTTAGTCTATATCATGATCCATATAGCTCTCATGGCATGTTACAACATTCAGAGAGCCATTATTCAGACCATAGATGGCATGCATTCCTAATATTTAGGGTTCAAATATAACTAAGGTATCGTATTTCTTTAACTTGGGTATCGTAATGCTTTATTAGGATAAATCGACATCTAAATCTATGGATATCAATATTTATGAATGTGTGCTTATATTTCCACAGATAATGCTGAAATTATAGATCGAGAAGAAATCGAACATACTTCAGCCATGCACCTTCACCCATTACTCAAAATGCAGGGGATGATACTTTTGTTCCTCAAACTGAAATGCAATTCAATTCAGTAGATGATGTATACTTTATACAATAGATACGCATAAAGAGTTAGTTTTGGAATCACAACAGTGTGTAGCAGGGCTAACTATAACAAATAACTTTGCTTCAAGCACCTGGCGTGTTAAAGGCAAAAAAAATCTAAAAAAACATAGAAGAGTATGAATCATAGGGATACTGATAAAGTTGATTGTATGGCATCCATAAAAGCAAGACTGAATTCTACAAGTGGTAAGTGGATATTGGTTGAGGTTTCTTTAGAACATAACCATCAGATGTTCATAACATCAACTGGTTATCCATGGTCCCATACAAGGATCAGCACACCAGAAAAGGCAAAGATCAGCAATTTACATGTCGTAAATATGGCCACAATTCAGATATACTCTATTATAGCAAGAAAAAAGGGGCGTAAAAGATAATTGGATTTTACAGAGAAAGATGCTCGTAATTTTATTTGTCGCGAACGTCAGTTTTAGCTGAAAGAAGGAGATGCTTAATCGATGATAATCCATTTTATCGAAATGCAAGTAAGAAATTTTAATTTTTTCTATACCTTAGACCTTAATGATAATGGACAGCTCAGGTCTATCTCTGGATTCATACAAGGTTGTTGCCCAGATGTAGCAACCCAAGAGGGAGGGTGAATTGGGTTTTGTAAAAATTAATTACTAGCGCAGATTTGTGCTTATCACTAATCAAAATTTAATCGGTAGCGGTGTAGTGATGTGAACACAATAATATCACAGAAATTATGCAAGCAATCACAAACACAAGAAAGTTTATAGTGGTTCGGTGCCAAACCCAGCACCTACATCCACTCCCCAAAAATCCTTTGAGAATTTCACTCCAATCGTATCACAACGATTACAACCTAGCCTTCCCCGGCTAACCCTCTTGTTTATACGGCACAAGACAGTCAAACCCCTAGCCTTCCCTGGCTAGTCCTCTTGTTTATACGGCACAAGGAAGCCAACCCCTAGCCTTACCCGGCTAGTCCTCTTATTTCATGGCACAAGGAAGCCAACCCCTAGCCTTACCCGGCTAGTCCTCTTGTTTATGGCACAAGAAAGCCTTACAACAAGAATATCAAGGTTTAAGTACAAGAAGCTCCTAAAATGAGCAAATAAACAATGAAAGATCACTTTACAGATTCGGAGATTTTGGCTTTTTCTTTAGGATGAAGCTTTGAGGAATGAACGAAGCTTCTTGTGGTTGTTGGAGATTGGATGATGCCTTCAATAAATTTGAAACTCCTCTTTGTAAGCTCTTGAATGCACCGGATCTCTTCTTTAAATGTTATCAACCACTTGAATCAACACTCCAATAGCTCTTGTAATGATTCACAAATGAAAGCTCAACACCAACTTCTCACAAGGATTTTCAACAAGATTCTCTCATGATTTTTTACATGATTTTTCTCGTCTATTTCATCCTCTTTTCTATCCTCATTTTCTTCTTGTAATAGTAGCTATTTAAAGCATTCCAACATCAAAAAAAAAATCTGTTAGACTCAATTGGAATAAATGGAAAGTAAAACAGAAAGAAAAATATGACCGTTGTAAAATGTTTCCCTTGAGCATTGAATGCACTAAATCCATTTGAGGAAGGAAGATCTCTGCCATAATCCAAGAGATCAAAAGTTAGTATAGCTGAAAATAGAAATAAAAGAGAGAGAGAGCTCGTCCAAATGCCAAGAGGAGAGGTAGCTGGCTGGAAATAATTCCAGTTAGCTGCTCGTTGAAGATGCACGACCATAGAGAGGAATAGGATACCATAAGCTAGCTAACTCCTTAGCTAGCTAATCAATGGAGTCACACGGCCAGGAGATCATTCAAGAAACACTAGCTAGCTCTCTAGCTAGCTAAGGCAAAAAGTCCACGGCTTGATATTCATCCCATGAGAAGGTAGTTAGCTCTCTAGCTAACTATGGCAAAAGCTAGTTAGCTCTTTAGCTAACTAACCACAAATTCATACGGCCTGGAGTTCATTTTAAAGGCATTAGTTAGCTCTCTAGCTAACTAAGCAAAAAGTAGTTAGCTCTCTAGCTAACCAAGCAAGAAGTAGTTAGCTCTCTAGCTAACTATCCAAGAATCCAACGTTCATGAACAGAGGGGCCTCAAAAAGTAGTTAGCTTCTAGCTAACTCAAGCATTCATCCACATGGCTTAAAGAGAGAGGTAGTTAGCTCCTTAGCTAACTCCTTTGTCATCCTCATGGCTTGGAAATAGTTAACTAACAATAAAAAGTAGTTAGCTCCCAAAGAAAATTAGTTAACTAATAAGGCATTCTAGCTAGCTAAGAGAGACAACCAGCTAGCTCCCCAGTTTAACTAAAATAAGCATGGTTCGGCCAACACTGTTACAGAAAAAAGTAGTTAGCTAAAGAAGACATCCAGCTAGCTAAGAAGGGAGGAAAGCTAGCTAACCAGTTAGCTATTCCCAAACAATGTTCGGCCAGCTAGCTGTGAAGGGAAAACTAGCTAACCAAAGCCATGATCCAGTTAGCTATTTTGAAGTCCCACACGGTTTTGAAATTTACAGAAATGCCACTGACAGCTTTCAATGGGATTTACAGGAATGCCACTGACAGCCTTCAGTGAGATTTACAGAAATGCCATTGACTGCATTTAGTGGGATTTACAGGATTGCCATGCAATGCTTTGAGAAATAATTTTTACATGATAAATCATCAAATATAGATTTAGTATTTTGAGAAATGAATGATCAAATATTGAAGAACCATGATAAAACATTTGGGCTTGAGGAAAAAAACGTTTGGAATACAATTCATTGGCTCATTTGAAAATGTTTTTCATGCTATAAGAAACAATACAAGAGTTCATGCAAAGGTAGTTTTAGTCATTTATAAAACAATATTTTGATACTTTTGAAGCAAAGTCCATTTGAAAATTCATTTGCCCTTTTCAAAAATATTTGGACTTGCAAAAATACAATCACATTACCTTCATTTTACCTTTGTAATACATTTCTTTTGATATAGAGTAATCTAATTTGGAGTAACATCATCTTGATGATTCACTTGAAATTTGTTTAACTTAACCACAAGATTATTAGTATCATACTTAATTATTTTGTGATCATCAAAATCAATATGAGGTCAACAATCTCCCCTTTTTATGATGACAAAACCATTAAGCATACAAAAGAAAATATAAAATTCTCTTCCTTTAATGTATGCTTTTCTTTACATGCTATTCTCTTCCATGAATGTCCCATGAATATAATGTATGCTAATCTCTCCCATAAATGTAAATGAAGTGTATGCTATTCTTTCCCCCTTTTTGTCATTAATCAAAAAGAGATGAAAGAATGTGCACAATTAAGCATTCATAAAAAAAATATTAAGCATTATAAAGGCATAAGTACATAATACAAACAATTAAGTTCAGGCTTGATTATACAAAATATAATTTTAAACCATACAACAAAGATACATCAAAGTTCATCAAGATTTATAATCTCAAATCATACAAACAATATATCAAGGTTCAAAATATATTAAAATTCAAATATATTAAAGTTCACAAAAATTCTAATCTTCAATAGTAACAATAAGATACAAAAAATATTAATCATTTAATAACAATCATTTTTCATAACTCAATTTATATCAATTTAAAAGCTTTGAATGTAGGATCAAAATATTACTTTTTCATATTTGAGCAAGGTAGCAGTTTCATAGTTTGATATACATTCAAATCATTGCCACATATAAGAGTTGATACCACATTCATACATTAAAGCACTTATACACAAGATATTTGATATTCAAAACATCATAGTGCTTAATGCATCAAAGTATCCAAATATTCAAGTAAGTTTTCTTCTCTCCCTTACTAATTTAAAAATATGTTGAGATACAATATTAACAGATACCATATCAAATATTTGAGTTCAAATATGCTTACATTCTTCTCCTCCTTAATATTCAAATTTTGTTTATATGCAATAAAAGTTTTATGCAAAAATGATACCACTATCATATGATCAAAACATTTTATAAATGTATCATGCTAATCTCAATGAAAATACATAACATTTATAACAATCACCACAATTCAATTCACATTTCATATGATAAATAAGATTTCTTACATAGGTGATATGCAAACAAGATATTATAATGAAATATGCATCACCTCTATCAAATCTTTTCATTTCATGCATAAGCAATTTTTTATAAGATATGATCAAGAAATGATACCACTAATAAAGTAGGCATTTAATAATCCAAGTCTTACAATAAAATCATATCAAGCAAGGAGTAAACAGATCAAGCTGATACCATAGTTGTTGATCATGGGCCTGCAACCCATATCACTCGACAAATGTACATTTGATTTTTCATGCCAAACTTCTTCAAAATTTTCTTGAGGTACAAGAATTGGCTTTTGAAGATCCTCTTCTTTGATTGCTTGATTTGAAGTCCGATAAAATAATTGATTTTTCTCATTATGCTCATCTCGAACTCCTCTGCATGAAACTTTGCAAAGTCTTGAACAAGAAATTATTAGTAGCACCGAATATAATGTCATCTACATAAATTTGTACTATCATATATCATCATTCTGTCTTTTAATTCATAATGTTGCATCAATTTTCACTAATAAATTTATTGCTAATCAAGAACTTAATAGCCTATCAAACCATGCCCGGGGCACTTGTCTCAATCCATATAAAGCTTTGTTCAATTGAAATACATGGTTTGGAGACACAAGATTTTTGAAATCAGGTGGTTGATCAACAAATACTTGTTCAGCAATATATTCATTAAGGAAAGTGCTCTTAACATCCATTCAATACAATTTAATTCATAAAGCAAGTAAATGCAAGAAGTAATCTAATAATCTTTAATCTATAATCAGAACATATGTTTCATCAAAATTAATATCTTCCCTTGATTATATCCTTTAGCTATTAGTCTTGCTTATTTCTAATGAAAATTATCATCCTCATCCAATTTGTTTCTAAATTCTCATTTAATTTATCATGCATGGATTTAGACTCTATAATGAAAAACAAATGCAAAATTAATATATGTATTTCTAAATGATGATCTAATCCTAATATCATGAATGGATCACTTAATATTAGCTCTTTAGGGTGATTATGGACATACCTTCATTCTCTTTCAAATTCAGCATTACCTTGGGCTTTATCATGTTGAATTTCTTTTTGTATCGTTTGTATCATTGAATGCAAGGTGAGCTTCTTGACTTGATCTTTAATTCATCTGTATCAATAAAACCTTTCTCTTTCAATGAAAGATCATTAGATTCATCAAATATAATATAAGGTCCTATGTTTATTACAAGATTTTTCAAAGTGCCAATTTTTAAAATTTTTTTCTATGATCACTTCTAATGGATAAAATAGGAAAACCTTTTTCATTTAAATTCTTCTAAGAGTTTTAGAAAACTGAAAATACTTTATTTTTGCTAACTAAGAATAAAACTTATTTAAATCGAGAAAATTATAAATCACTATCCATATGCAAAAGTTCTAAAAGCCTAGAAGTTGAAATCATATTTTTAGACTTAAAAGAAATTATGTTAGTTTTTCAAAATTTGACAGCATCACAAATTTTATCTTTTTCAAATTAAGTTTTGGCAAACCATTTACTAAATCATTTTGATTAATTTAGATAAAATCCATGCTTGCATGAGCTAAGCCTACGATGCCATAACTAGATTTCAATTTTAGCATTCATGACAACTAGATCATTCAATAATCATTTAAATCAACAATGTAAACATTACATGCCTATGACCAATAAATTTCATATTCATCATTAGGATTTTTAACAATGCATAAAGATGATTCAAATGTAACTTTAAATCCTTTATCACATAATTGACTGATACTTAGTAAATTATGCTTTAAACCTTTCACAAGTAAGACATTGTCAATAAAAGTATGAGGTGTGATACCTATTTTTCCAATGCCAAATTTTTCCTTGGCCATTATCACCAAAAGTAACACACCTCCATCTTTTGCCTCTAAAGTGATGAATTGAGATTCATCACCCGTCATGTGTCTTGAACACCCGCTATCCAAGTACCATTGTCTTTTAGTTGCTCGGGTTGCAAGACACACCTGCATACACAATTTTAAGTTTTGCTCTTAGGTACCCAAGCTTTCTTGGGTCCTTTCGGGTTAGTTAAAATAGTTCCTTTTGGAACCCATATTTGTTTAACTTTGTGTGTGTGACAAGTATATGCTTTGTGTCCAAATTTACCACATTTAAAGCAAGTAATTCTAGTTGAATCATCAGCATGCACATAAATATTTTCAAAAATTTTTGTCTTAATAGGATTGTATCCAAGACCAGCTCTATTGTAAACAGCCCTTTGACTATTTAATATCATTTCTAACTTTTCTGAACTCAAAGTAAATTATCAATAGGTTTTAATTTAACTTCATTTTTCAAATCTTGGTTTTCCTTTAATAAAATCATTTTATTTGAAATTCTTTCTTTTTCAAGAGTAAGTTCCTTAATTTCATTTCTCAATCTTTATTCTTTGAACTTAATTTAGCAAAATCATCTACAAGTTCATAAAAGCACCATGCAATTCATCAAAAGTAAAGTCATCTAGAAAGCTAGGACTTACCTCATTTTCATCAGCCATGAAGCATACATTTGCAACTTCAGTCTTTTCTTCTTCTTCCGAACTTGTTGCTTCACTGTCACTCCATGTAGCCAACATAGCCTTCTTCTTTACTTTCTTAAAACCTTTCTTCAACAGTGGACATTCTGGTTTGATATGTCCAGGCTTCTTACATTCATAGCATATAAGAGGTTCACTCTTTTCTTTATCCTTGCTATGATCACCTTTAGTAAATATTTTTCTTTTTCCAAATCTTTTTCTTTTCATAAATTTCTTAAACTTTCTAGAGATGAGAGCCATATCATCATCTTTTTCACTCACTAGTTTCATCTTCACTTTCCTCATTTGAACATTACCTTTAATGCCATGGTCCTTCTCTTCTTTGAATCGTCTTCATCAATGTGTGTTGTTGTAGTTCATGAGTCATCAAAGATCCGACCAATTCTTCAAGTGATAGATTGTTGAGGTCTTTAGCTTCTTGTATAGCTGTCACTTTGCTTCCCATGATCTAGGCAAAGATCTCAAAATTTTTCTAACAAGATCACTGTTAGCATAAGACTTACCCAAT
>UESW01004472.1:322521-381774 GCA_900491605.1 Calamus simplicifolius
AAGATGACTCTCCACCCTCACCATCTTCTCCTCGAGTCGACCAATTAGCGGGTAAGGCCATTACTACCGGAAGAAAAGTTGATTTTAACTTTTTTGTTTCGGAGGGCTTTGCTATTGGGCGGTTGTTGAAAGAAATGGGATGGGAGAAGGTTTGTTCTTTGGATATCCCTACTTACCCTGCCCTAGTGAGAGAATTTTATAATGATTTATGTAGAGGAGAGGGAGGCTTAGTGAGTGTTGTAAGAGGAACAAAGTAATCATCACAGCCGAATCCCTTGGTAATCTATTGGAAATGCCTACCGTTGGCCTTGTTGAATATCAACATGAAGATAGAGGAGGTGCACTATCAAGGATGTTAGGGAGAGAAGTTTCTGAGTTTGAGGAAATCTTGGCAAATCAACTTAATTTGGAACTCAGATTACTTCACAATATCTGTGGAAGAATTCTATTTCCTAAAATCGGAAGGTTTGAATATGTCTCGGAGCGAGACATCTTATTGATGGACTGCATTCTCACTGGTAGACCTGTCAATCTTGCTGGTATGATGATAGGCTATATGGCGGAGGCAGCTACTAAGAAGAGATCTACATTGCCATATGGTATGGTTTTGACATTGGTATTCAGAAGCCAAGGTGTACTTATAATGGATAATGAGCCACTAAGAAAATTAAGGCATACAGATTACTATAGTGTCTCTACAATTCACCGGATGGGCTTTAGAAAAGAAAATGGAAATTGGATAAAAAGAGGACATGAGGCCAGAGCTGAAGAGGTTAGAGTTGAGGAAGTCAGAGGAGAAGACATTCCTGAACCATCTGCTGGACCTTCTTCTGCTGGACCATCTGCTGGACCCTCAGAGGCTGGACCTAGCTCTCAACTTCCACATCAGTCAGCATTGGCATCTGAAAGATTTTCTGAGGAGCAAATAGGTCAGCTCAGAGCTTTACTGGCTGAGTATGACAGTCAAAGAACAAATGATATGTGTAAATTAAGAGAGGAGTTCAATCAATTAAAGGATGAGATCAATTCAAGACTTGACATGATTTCTTTTTCAATTAGCAATTCCGTTGAATCCTTTAGCACTGATCTTCATAAATTTTTGAAAGGATGGAAGGCATTGCAGACGGTTCTGGAACTTATCTTCATGCTACCAGTCAACTGAAGAAAGATATCGACCTCGCCGTCTCTCAAATTGAAGCTTGTCTTGAAAGTTTTAAGAAGACTCAAAAAGATGATGTTATGGAAATGATTGGACATTTAAAGAAAATTGTGTATAAGCATATTTGATTTTGATATCCAATCCTAGGTTGTATCTTAGGATTTCTTGCTTTCTTAGCATGTATCTAGGAATTACATACTTAAATCTGTTTTTTTAAAATACATGTAATGAATCTTGCTTTGGAATACAATTACACTTTTATTTCAAATTTATCTATGACTGTTTGATTGAATGTCAATGAATGAGTTTCCTATCTTTATGATTATTCGAACCAACATCTCCGCTCTGATAACATTCTTTATTGCTTTTAAATTCACCTTATTGTTGATAACAAAAAAGGGGGAGAGATAAGTGTATATGCATATAAGAAAGAGAAAGAGAGAAGAAGAAGAGAAAGAAAATGAAGAACAATTTTGAGATGGAGAGAGAGAGAATTTTTTAAAGAATTCAGTTTATCTACATAGGGGGAGCTATTCAATGCAGGGGGAGCTTAATAAATTTCTCCATATAAAAGTTAAATCATCTTGATTGATGTCAAGTTTTGTTTATTCATTTTGAATATTGGCATCAAATTCTCTATTAGGAAGTCTCTAAGCTTTAACAATGTCTATAATTCTCAATTCAAATGAATTTTTTAATGCATATACTCAAAGTTTTTGTCATCATCAAAAAGGGGGAGATTGTTGACCCAATTAAGGATTTTGATGATTAACAAAACTATTTGAGGAGCTTTTACATTTTTACTTATATTGTTTATTTTCTCATTTGAGGAGCTTTTACATCATTGTAATCATTTACATTATACATTTATTTTCTGATTCAATCAGGAGATTGAATCAGGTGAGGCAGTTGGCCTTGGGCAAGCTAAGATTAGCTTGAGTTAGGTTGTGTGCTGGTAAACCTATTAAAACCGGCTGGGTTCATTGTGATCCTATTGTAAAATAACAAGTTTGGGTTGTGATATTGTAAAACAACTTGGCTGTAATCAGGGTGATTATAGTGTGTGCCCAAGAGTTACTTGGGAGTGGATGTAGGTGTAGCTAACACCGAACCACTATAAATACTTTGTCGTGCTTATTTCTTCTTCCCTTCACTCTATTTTATATTGTGATTTGCATTCTTAATATCACACTCACTACACTCTCTTTGTGCACTCTCATCTTGAAAAATTAATTTTAATTGTCAAATTTTTAAGAACCCAATTCACCCTCCCTCTTGGGTTGCCATCTGGGCCAACACGTAAGTTTCTGCCTTAACAATTTCAATTAGGATATTGTAATATGAAAACTGGGGTGTCGTAACAATTTTTCTGAGGTATCATAATGGTGACATCATTTTATAGCTCGGGTATCGTAAGTTATTTTCTATTATGTCATAAGTCTTGGCTTAGCAGTTACAGTTAGGGTGATGTCATTTACAGCTTGAGTATCGTAAGTTATTTTCTGGGTGCCGTAAGTTATTTTTTGGGGTATAGTAAGTTATTTTCTGGGGTGTTATAAGTTATTTTTTGGGATGTCGTAAGGTTCTACCTTAATAGTTTCAACTAGGATGTCGTAATAGTTTTGTCAAGGTGTCGTAAGTTTCATTATCATCATCTTCGACATCCCGATACTCTATTGCTTCTTGGATAACGTAACAATTTTCTAATGTGTCGTAAGTTCCATAATCATCATATTCGACATTTTGATACTCTATTTACTGCTAGAGTTCATAACAGTTTTTATGAGATGTCGTAAGTTCCATAGTCATCATCTTCGACATTCTGATGCTCTATTTGTTGCTAGGGTATCGTCATTTGATAGCTTAGTGTCATAAGTTATTTTGTGGGGTGTCGTAAGATCATGCCTTAAAGTTTCAGCTAGGGTGTCGTAATATATTAACCTTGGTGTCGTTAGGCCCTGCCTTAATGTCTTATGAACGGATGTCATCATTTTATAGCTAGGGTATCGTAATTTGTAAACTGAGGTGTCATGATTTCTAAACTCGGGTATCGTAAGTTCATATCTTTAACTATTAATAGGTGTCGTAGTTTTTAACTGAGGTATCGTATGTCTTTAACTGGGGTATCGTAGGTTTGTAACTGCAGTATCGTAATATTTTTTTGGTCTAAACATGATCCATATAGCTCATGGCATGTTACAACATTCAGAGAGCCATTATTCAGACCATAGATGGCATGTATTCCTAATATTTAGGGTTCGAACATAACTGAGGTATCGTATTTCTTTAACTTGGGTATTGTAATGCTTTATTAGGATAAATCGACATCTAAATCTATGGATATTAATATTTATGAATGTGTGCTTATATTTTCATAGATAATGCTGAAATTATAGATCGAGAAGAAATCGAACATACTTCCGGCCATGCACCTTCACCATTACTCAAAATGCAGGGGATGATACTTTTGTTCCTCAAACTGAAATGCAATTCAATTCAGTAGATGATGTATACTTTCTACAATAGATATGCATAAAGAGTTAGTTTTGGAATCACAACAGTGTGTAGCAGGGCTAACTACAACAAAAACTTTGCTTCAAGCACCTGGCGTGTTGGAGGCAAGAAAAATCTAAAAAAATAGAGAAAAGTATGAATCATAGGGATACTGACAAAGTTGATTGTATGGCATCCATAAAAGCAAGACTGAATTCTACAAGTGGTAAGTGGATATTGGTTGAGGTTTCTTTAGAACATACCATCGGATGTTCATAACATCAACTGGTTATCCATAGTCCCATACAAGGATCAGCACACCAGAGAAGGCAAAGATCAGCAATTTACATGCCGTAAATATGCCTACAATTCAGATATACTCTGTTATAGCAAGAAAAAAGGGGATAAAAGATAATTGGATTTTACAGAGAAGGATGCTCGTAATTTTATTTGTCGCGAACATCAGTTTTAGCTGAAAGAAGAGATGCTTAATCGATGATAATCCATTTCACCGAAATGCAAGTAAGAAATTTAATTTTTTCTATACCTTAGACCTTAATAATAATGGACAGCTCAGGTCTCTCTGGATTCATACAAGGTTGTTGCCCAGATGTAGCAACCCAAGAGGGAGGTGATTAGGTTTTTAAAAATTAATTACTAGCGCAGATTTGTGCTTATCAATAATCAAAATTTAATCGGCAGCGGTGTAGTGATGTGAACACAATAATATCACAGAAATTATGCAAGCAATCACAAACACAAGAAAGTTTATAGTGGTTCGGTGCCAAACCCAGCACCTACATCCACTCCCCAAAAATCCTTTGAAAATTTCACTCCAATCGTATCACAACGATTACAACCTCTAGCCTTCCCCGGCTAACCCTCTTGTTTATACGGCACAAGGCAGTCAACCCCTAGCGTTCCCTGGCTAGTCCTCTTATTTATACGGCACAAGGAAGCCAACCCCTAGCCTTACCCGGCTAGTCCTCTTGTTTTATGGCATAAGGAAGCCAACCCCTAGCCTTACCCGCTAGTCCTCTTGTTTATGGCACAAGAAAGCCTTACAACAAGAATATCAAGGTTTAAGTACAAGAAGCTCCTAAAATGAGCAAATAAAATAATGAAAGATCACTTTACAGATTCGGAGCTTTTGGCTTTTTCTTTGGGATGAAGCTTTGAGGAATGAACGAAGCCTTCTTATGGTTGTTGGAGATTTGGATGATGCCTTCAATAAATTTGAAACTCCTCTTTGTAAGCTCTTGAATGCACCGGATCTCTTCTTTAAATGTTATCAACCACTTGAATCAACACTCCAATAGCTCTTGTAATGATTCACAAATGAAAGCTCAACACTAACTTCTCACAAGGATTTTCAACAAGATTCTCTCACGATTTTTTACATGATTTTCTCCTCTATTTCATCCTCTTTCTATCCTCATTTTCTTCTTATAATAGCAGCTATTTAAAGCATTCCAACATCAAAAAAAAATATCCGTTAGACTCAATTGGAATAAATGGAAAGTAAAACGGAAAGAAAAATATAACCGTTGTAAAATGTTTCCCTTGAGCATTGAATGCACTAAATCTATTTGAGGAAGGAAGATCTCTGCCATAATCCAAGAGATCAAAAGTTAGTATAGCTGAAAATAGAAATAAAGAGAGAGAGAGAGCTCGTCCAAATGCCAAGAGGAGAGGTAGCTGGCTGGAAATAATTCCAGTTAGCTGCTCGTTGAAGACGCACGACCATAGAGAGGAACATGATACCATAAGCTAGCTAACTCCTTAGCTAGCTAATCAATGGAGTCACACGGCCAGGAGATCATTCAAGAAACACTAGCTAGCTCTCTAGCTAGCTAAGGCAAAAAGTCCACGGCTTGATATTCATCCCATGAGAAGGTAGTTAGCTCTCTAGCTAACTATGGCAAAAGCTAGTTAGCTCTTTAGCTAACTAACCACAAATTCATATGGCCTGGAGTTCATTTTAAAGGCATTAGTTAGCTCTCTAGCTAACTAAGCAAAAAGTAGTTAGCTCTCTAGCTAACCAAGCAAGAAGTAGTTAGCTCTCTAGCTAACTATCCAAGATCCAACGTTCATGAACAGAGGGGCCTCAAAAAGTAGTTAGCTTTCTAGCTAACTCAAGCATTCATCCACATGCCTTAAAGAGAGAGGTAGTTAGCTCCTTAGCTAACTCCTTTGTCATCCTCATGGCTTGGAGAAGTCCTGCAAGAAATAGTTAACTAACAATAAAAAGTAGTTAGCTCCCAAAGAAAATTAGTTAACTAATAAGGCATTCTAGCTAGCTAAGAGAGACAACCAGCTAGCTCCCCAGTTAACTAAAATAAGCATGGTTCGGCCAACACTGTTACAGGAAAAAGTAGTTAGCTAAAGAAGACATCCAGCTAGCTAAGAAGGGAGGAAAGCTAGCTAACTAGTTAGCTATTCCCAAACAATGTTCGGCCAGCTAACTGTGAAGGGAAACTAGCTAACCAAAGCCATGATCCAGTTAGCTATTTTGAAGTACCACACGGTTTTGAAATTTACAGAAATGCCACTGACAGCTTTCAATGGGATTTACAGGAATGCCACTGACAGCCTTCAGTGAGATTTACAGAAATGCCATTGACTGCATTTAGTGGGATTTATAGGATTGCCATGCAATGCTTTGAGAAATAATTTTTACATGATAAATCATCAAATATAGATTTAGTATTTTGAGAAATGAATGATCAAATATTGAAGAACCATGATAAAACATTTGGGCTTGAGGAAAAAAACGTTTGGAATACAATTCATTGGCTCATTTGAAAATGTTTTTCATGCTATAAGAAACAATACAAGAGTTCATGCAAAGGTAGTTTTAGTCATTTATAAAACAAATTTTGTGATAATTTTAAAGCAAAGTCCATTTGAAAAATTCATTTGCCCTTTTCAAAAAATTTGACTTGCAAAAATACAATCACATTACCTTCATTTTACCTTTGTAATACCTTTCTTTTGATATAGAGTAATCTAATTTGGAGTAACATCATCTTGATGATTCACTTGAAATTTGTTTAACTTAACCACAAGATTATTAGTATCATACTTAATTATTTTGTGATCATCAAAATCAATATGAGGTCAACAATCTCCCCTTTTTATGATGACAAACCATTAAGCATACAAAAGAAAATATATAAATTCTCTTCCCTTTAATGTATATGCTTTTCTCTTTACATGCTATTCTCTTCATGAATGTCCCATGAATATAATGTATGCTAATCTCTCCCATAAATGTAAATGAAGTGTATGCTATTCTTTCCCCCTTTTTGTCATTAATCAAAAAGAGATGAAAGAATGTGCACAATTAAGCATTCATAATGCATTAAAAGGCATAAGTACATAATACAAACAATTAAGTTCAGGGCTTGATTATACAAAATATAATTTCAACCATACAACAAAGATACATCAAAGTTCATCAAGATTTATAATCTCAAATCATACAAACAACATATATCAAGGTTCAAAATATATTAAAATTCAAATATATTAAAGTTCACAAAAATTTTAATCTTCAATAGTAACAATAAGATACAAAAATATTAATCATTTAATAACAATCATTTTTCATAACTCAATTTATATCAATTTAAAAGCTTTGAATGTAGGATCAAAATATTACTTTTTCATATTTGAGCAAGGTAGCAGTTTCATAGTTTGATATGCATTCAAATCATTGCCACATATAAGAGTTGATACCACATTCATACATCAAAGCACTTATAACACAAGATATTTGATATTCAAAACATCATAGTGCTTAATGCATCAAAGTATCCAAATATTCAAGTAAGTTTCTTCTCCCCCTTACTAATTTAAAAATATGTTGAGATACAATATTAACAGATACCATATCAAATATTTGAGTTCAAATATGCTTACATTCTTCTCCTCCTTAATATTTCAAATTTGTTATATGCAATAAAAGTTTTATGCAAGAAATGATACCACTATCATATGATCAAAACATTTTATAAATGTATCATGCTAATCTCAATGAAAATACATAGGCATTCTATAACAATCACCACAATTCAATTTCACATTTCATATGATAAATAAGATTTCTTACATAGGTGATATGCAAACAAGATATTATAATGAAAATATGCATCACCTCTATCAAATCCTTTTCATTTCATGCATAGGCAATTTTTATAAGATATGATCAAGAAATGATACCACTAATAAAGTATTTAATAATCCAAGTCTTACAATAAAATCATATCAAGCAAGGAGTAAACAGATCAAGCTGATACCACTAGTTGCGATCATGGGCCTGCAACCCATATCACTCGACAAATGTACATTTGGATTTTTCATGCCAAACTTCTTCAAAATTTTCTTGAGGTACAAGAATTGGCTTATGAAGATCCTCTTCTTTGATTGCTTGATTTGAAGTCCGATAAAATAATTGATTTTTCCATTATGCTCATCTCGAACTCCCTGCATGAACTTTGCAAAGTCTTGGAACAAGAAATTATTAGTAGCACCGAATATAATGTCATCTACATAAATTTGTACTATCAATATATCATCATTCTGTCTTTTAATTCATAATGTTGCATCAACATTTTCACTAATAAATTTATTGCTAATCAAGAACTTAATAAGCCTATCAAACCATGCCCGGGGTACTTGTCTCAATCCATATAAAGCTTTGTTCAATTGAAATACATGGTTTGGAGACACAAGATTTTTGAAATCAGGTGGTTGATCAACAAATACTTGTTCAGCAATATATTCATTAAGAAAAGTGCTCTTAACATCCATTCAATACAATTTAACATTCATAAAGCAAGTAAATGCAAGAAGTAATCTAATAATCTTTAATCTATTAATCAGGGACATATGTTTCATCAAAATTAATATCTTCCTCTTGATTATATCCTTTAGCTATTAGTCTTGCTTTATTTCTAATAAAATTATCATCCTCATCCAATTTGTTTCTAAATTCTCATTTAATTTATCATGCATGGATTTAGACTCTATATGAAAAAAATGCAAAATTAATATATGTATTTCTAAATGATGATCTAATCCTAATATCATGAATGGATCACTTAATATTAGCTCTTTAGGGTGATTATGGACATACCTTCATTCTCTTTCAAATTCAGCATTACCTTGGGCTTTATCATGTTGAATTTCTTTTTCATGTATCGTTTGTATAATTGAATGCAAGGTGAGCTTCTTGACTTGATCTTTAATTTCATCTGTATCAATTAAAACCTTTCTCTTCCTTAATGGAAAGATCATTAGATTCATCAAATATAATATAAGGTCCTATGTTATTACAAGATTTTTCAAAGTGCCAATTTTTAAATTTTTTTCTATGATCACTTCTAATGGATAAAATAGGAAAACCTTTTTCATTTAAATTCTTCTAAAGAGTTTTAGAAAAACTGAAAATACTTTATTTTGCTAACTAAGAATAAAACTTATTTAAATCGAGAAAATTATTAATAATCACTAATCCATATGCAAAAGTTCTAAAAGCCTAGAAGTTGAAATCATATTTTTAGACTTAAAAGAAATTATAGTTAGTTTTTCAAAAATTTGCATGCATCATAAATCTCATCTTTTTCGAAACTTAATTTTGGCAAACCTTTAACAAATCATTTTGAATAATTTAGAAGGCAAATCCATGCTGACATAAGCAAGTCTATATGCCATAACTAGATTTGTCAATTTTAGCATTCATGACAACTAGACATTCAATAATCAGGTCATTAACAATATAAACATTACTATGCCTATGACCAATGGCTTTCATGCAATCATCAACAGGATTTGTAATTATGCAAGAAAATGATTCAACAAATAATTTTAAAACCTTTTTCACAAAATTGACTAATGCTAGACAAGTTTATGATTCAATCCAATTAAAAGCAAGATATTATCAATAAAAGTAGAGGGAGTTGTACCAATTTTATCAATGCAAACAATATTACCTTGGCCATTATTTTTAAAGGTAACTACTCCTCATCAATTGCATTCAAAGTGATAAATTGAGATTCATCATCCATCAAGTGTCTTAGCACCCGCTATCCAAGTATCATTTCTTTTTGCTCCACGGGTTGCAAAACACACCTGCATCCATAATATCAAGTTTTGCTTTTAGGTACCCAAGCTTTCTTGGGTCCTTTAGGGTTAGCTAAAATGGCTCCTTTTGGAACCCATATCCTTCTAACATTGTGTGTGTGACATATATATGCTTTGTGTCCAGGTTTACCACATTTGAAATATATAACTTCAGTAGAATTATTAGCATGCACATAAATATTTTTCAAAAACTTTTGTCTTTGCAAAGGATTGTATCCTAGGTTAGCTTATTAAAAACAGCTCTTTGATTTTCAAGAATCATGTTAAGTTTAGTAGAGCTCAAAGTAAACTTGTCTACAATAGATTTCAATCTATCTACTTCATTTTTCAAATTCATGTTTTCTTGTAATAAAACTTCATTTTCTTCTAATAGTTTATCCTTTTCTAAAGTATGAATTTATTTTTTAAATCTTTATTTTTTGAACTAAGATATGCAAAATCATCAATTAATTCATGAAATGCACCATGCAATTCATCAAATGTAAAATCATCTAAGAAGTTGGGGTTTACCTCTTCATTGTTCGCCTTGAGACAAAGATTTTCTTCTTCATTCTTCTCTTCTTCTTCTTCGGAGTTTGATGCATTACTATCACTCCATGTAGCTATCATAGCCTTCTTTTAAATTTCTTAAGACCTTTCTTTAAATATGGACAATCTGGCTTGTAGTATCCCGGTTTGTTGCATTCATAACAAATTACTTCATATTCTTTTTCATTGCTTGGCTCTTCTTTCATTAATGCCCTCTTTCTTCCTTCAAATTTCTTTCTTATGAATTTCTCAAATTTTCTTGTAATGAGAGCTAGATCATTTGTCTCATCACTTTTACTTGAGGTACTCTCATTTTCATCATTTAGGGCTGCACTCTTTAGTCCCAACATTCTCTTCTTTTTGGATTGTTCTTCATCAATATGTTGTTGCTGCTGAAGCTCATGAATCATCAATGAACCAACTAATTCTTCAAGAGATAGTGTGTTGAGGTCCTTGGCTTCTTGAATTACAGTAACTTTGGCCTCCCAAGACCTAGGCAAGGATCTCAAAACTTTTCTAACAAGATCACCATTAGTATAGGATTTTCCAAGGCTTTTCAGCTCATTAATAATGTTAGTGAATCTTGTAAACATATCACCAATGCTTTCATATGATTCCATTTCAAACAATTTATATTCATATGAAAGCATATTTATTCTAGATTCTTTAATTTGATTGGTACCATCATGGGTAACTTCAAGTCTATTCCAAATTTTCTTAGCAGATATGCATGTAGAAATATGATTAATTCATTGGCATCTAAAGAACAATATAATACATTCATGGCTTTAGCATTTAGCTGAGCCATCTTCTTATCATGCACATCCCATTCCGTTTCGGTTTGGAAATATCAATTCCATCAGATTTAATAGTGGGTGTATGAGGTCCATTGACTATGATACTCCATAAATCATAATAAAGTGCTTGAATAAAAATTTTCATATGTGCTTTCCAATAAGTGTAATTTGTGCCATCAAATAGAGGTGGTCTATTAGTTGACTGTCCCTCAATCAAAACTGAACCCATTTGGATTGCTAATGATCTTTGGCTCCAAGCTAATTAAAGCTATAGAAATCAAGAGTACGCTGCTCTGATACCACTTGTTGCTCAGATGTAGCAAACCAAGAGGGGGTAAATTGGGTTTTTTAAAAATTAATTACTAGCGCAGATATGTGCTTCTCACTAATCAAAATTTAATCGGCAGTAGTGTAGTGATATGAACACAATAATATCACAGAAATTATGCAAGCAATCACAAACACAAGAAGGTTTATAGTGGTTCGGTGCCAAACCCACACCTACATCCACTCCCTAAAAATCCTTTGGGAATTTCACTCCAATCGTATCACAATGATTACAACCTCTAGCCTTCCCCAGCTAGCCCTCTTGTTTATACGGCATAAGGCAGCCAAACCCCTAGCCTTCCCCGGCTAGTCCTCTTGTTTATACAGGCACAAGGCAGCCAAACCCCTAGCCTTCCCTGGCTAGTCCTCTTGTTTTACGGCACAAGAAAGCCAACCCCTAGCCTTACTCGGCTAGTCCTCTTGTTTATGGCATAAGAAAGCCTTACAACAAGAATGTCAAGGTTTAAGTACAAGAAGCTCCTAAAATGAGCAAATAAAACAATGAAAGATCACTTTACAGATTCGGAGCTTTTGGCTTCTTCTTTGGGATAAAGCTTTGAGGAATGAACGAAGCCTTCTTGTGGTTGTTGGAGATTTGGATGATGCCTTCAATAAATTTGAAACTCCTCTTTGTAAGCTCTTGAATGCATCGGATCTCTTCTTTAAATGTTATCAACCACTTGAATCAATACTCCAATAGCTCTTCTAATGATTCATAAATGAAAGCTCAATACTAACTTCTCACAAGGATTTTCAACCAGATTCTCTCACAATTTTTTACACGATTTTCTCCTCTATTTCGTCCTCTTTTCTATCCTCATTTTCTTCTTGTATTAGTAGCTATTTAAAGCATTCCAACATTAAAAAAATATCCGTTAGACTCAATTGGAATAAATGGAAAGTAAAACAGGAAGAAAAATATAACCGTTGTAAAATGTTTCCCTTGAGCATTGAATGCACTGAATCCATTTGAGGAAGGAATATCTCTGCTATAATTCAAGAGATCAAAAGTTAGTATAGCTGAAAATAAAAATAAAAGAGAGAGAGAGAGAGAGCTCATCCAAATGCTAAAAGGAGAGGTAGCTGGCTGGAAATAATTCCAGTTAGCTGCTCGTTGAAGACGCATGGCCATAGAGAGGAACAGGATACCATAAGCTAGCTAACTCCTTAACTAGCTAATCAATGGAGTCACACGGCTAGGAGATCATTCAAGAAACACTAGCTAGCTAAGGCAAAAAGTCCACGGCTTGATATTCATCCTATGAGAAGGTAGTTAGCTCTCTAGCTAACTATGGCAAAAGCTAGTTAGCTCTCTAGCTAACTAACCACAAATTCATACGGCTTGGAGTTCATTTTAAAAGGCATTAGTTAGCTCTCTAGCTAACTAAGCAAAAAGTAGTTAGCTCTCTAGCTAACCAAGCAAGAAGTAGTTAGCTCTCTAGCACTATCCAAGAATCCAACGTTCATGAACAGAGGGGCCTCAAAAAGTAGTTAGCTCTCTAGCTAACTCAAGCATTCATCCACATGGCTTAAAGAGAGAGGTAGTTAGCCCCTTAGCTAACTCCTTTGTTCATCCTTACGGCTTGGAGAAGTCCTGCAAGAAATAGTTAGCTAACAATAAAAAGTAGTTAGCTCCCAAAGAAAATTAGTTAACTAATAAGGCATTCTAACTAGCTAAGAGAGACAACCAGCTAGCTCCCCAGTTAACTAAAAAAAAGCATGGTTCGGCCAACACTGTTACAGGAAAAAGTAGTTAGCTAAAGAAGACATCCAACTAGCTAAGAAGGGAGGAAAGCTAGCTAACCAGTTAGCTATTCCCAAACAATGTTCGGCCAGCTAGCTGTGAAGGAAAAACTAGCTAACCAAAGCCATGATCCAATTAGCTATTTTGAAGTCTCACATGGTTTTGAAATTTATAAAAATGCCACTGACAGCTTTCAATAAGATTTACAGGAATGCCACTGACAGCCTTCAGTGAGATTTATAGAAATGCCATTGACTGCATTTAGTGGGATTTATAGGATTGCCATGCAATGCTTTGAGAAATAATTTTTATATGATAAATCATCAAATATAGATTTAGTATTTTGAGAAATGAATGATCAAATATTGAAGAACCATGATAAAACATTTGGGCTTGAGGAAAAAAATGTTTGGAATACAAAATCATTGGCTCATTTGAAAATATTTTCATGCTATAAGAAACAATACAATAGTTCATGCAAAGGTAGTTTTAGTCATTTATAAAATAAATATTTTGTGATACTTTTGAAGCAAAGTCCATTTGAAAAATTCATTTGCCCTTTTCAAAAACATTTGGACTTGCAAAAAATATAATCACATTACCTTCATTTTACCTTTGTAATACATTTCTTTTGATATGAGTAATCCATTTGGAGTAACATCATCTTGATGATTCACCTGAAATTTGTTTAACTTAACCACAAGATTATTAGTATCATACTTAATTATTTTGTGATCATCAAAATCAATATGAGGTCAACAAAGGTCAAGATTGGCATGCACATACTTTGATGATATTTTAAGCTTTGACTCAATATACTTGACAAATAGATATCAAATGCCTTTTTATCCATTCATCAGGGTCAACCATCATGAATAGTCGATATTGCTTGGTTACGCATTATTGTCTGATGAGAGAACTGAGACATATAAATGAGTTTCTTATTCATGGCTGGATGCAAATAATGGTCAAGCACCTAAAGCCATAATAACTGATCAAGATAAGATAATCGAGGTTGCAGTTAGGTAGGTTTTTCCTAACGCATGATATCGATTTTGTCTTTGGCATATATTGAAGAAGATACCTGAAAAGATTGGCCATATTTGCATAGCAAATCCAAATTTATGATTGATTTTAATAAGGTGATATATGATTCACTGACCATACAGTCATTCGAGAAAATATGGGCATATCTCATAGAGAAATATGAAGAATGCAAGATTATAGATTGGCTAAATGGCCTTTATGAATGTCGAGATAAATGGGTTTTAGTTTACCTTAAGGATACATTTTTTGCAGGTTTGTACGACATTATGTTCGATTTATGTTAATGTTTACAGAACTTTAAGAAAATCTGATATTTAATGCTTCTTTTTTTATATTATTATGTATAGGGATGTCATCTTTACAAAGGAGCGAAGGTATCAATCACTTCTTCGATGGGTTTATAAATTTGAAGACTACACTCAGGGAGTTCATAGACAAGTACGAAGATAACTTGGAGAAAAGGTATGATACAGAAAAAGAAGAATAATAGGATATTGCAAATGAATGCTTTCCTAAAGATATTCTCTCCTTTTGAGAGGCAAGTAGTAGGAAAGCATACAAGGTGCATGTTTAAAAAGTTTCAGAATGAGATCCTTGAAATGACTGCATCAAATTCTAAATTAATTAAGGAAGCTGACAACTGTGATGTATATTCTGTAAAGTCGTATGAAAGGATTGAAGTTGATGGAATCGGCAAAGAGATGATAAAAGAGTATGTTGTGTCATACAGCAAAGTTTTGGAGGATGTCCAATGCCAGTTTCAATTCAAGAGTTACTTGTGTAGGCATGTCTTATTGGTTCTTCATCAAAGCGACGTATTTCGCTTACCAGATAAGTACTTCTTGAAGAGATGGTGCAAGGATATGAAATACTAATTCGATGATTTCGATATAAATTTTGAAGATTATGATAAAAGTTCACGAAAATCGCGGTACACATTCATATTTTTTTATTTTAAATGTCTTATTGTATGTTTTCTTTAAAATTATGTTATTGATTATAGATATGCTTTGATGAGTCATCGGATGATGAAGCTCACAGAGATTGTTGAGAAATTATTGAAACATAAATGCCCCAACTCTATTGATTTTGATGATTTCCAAAAGCCATGAATATATTAATAGAAACAATGAATTATTTATCAAATACCATGAGTTTATTTAAAAATAAAAAATATAAACTATCAATGTTTACATTCAATGAGTTCTTGAATCAATTAAAACAAAAAGAATTTTTATACTTGAGATTATACTTGAGATTTCATGAATTAAACTTGAGATTTCAAAAAGAATTCTTATACTACTCATTTGATAATCAATAACTTAATGAAAATGTCTTGATGATCAAATCAATTCTATTCAAGTCACATTTATATTTAAATTTATTTGGGACGAGTTTTAAAGTCTATCAGAACATTTTTCTGATTTTTGTATCGCTCCCGAGCCGACTCAAGGGTTTCCGAGTCGACTCCCCAAATGTCTGTTTTTCAATGTTGTCCTGAGTCGACACTTGAGTTTTCAAGAGTCGACCCCTGAACCTTCGCGAGCCGACTCATGGACTGTGCGAGCCGACTCGACTCAGACGGCAGAGAGGCTCATTTTTGAGCACTTCTCGAGTCGACTCCCCGCATATCTCGAGTCGACCCTTGAAAGTTAGGTGTTTCTGGAATCGAGTGTTCGAGCCGACTCACGCAGTGCTCGAGCCGACTCCACGAAATCTGGGCGATTTTTCACGATGACACATCAGCTCCAACGGTAAGATTTTTGAATAACGGCTATTTTTCTTGTTCTAACGGATATATTTTGCAGAATCTATAAATAGAGGAGCTCTTTTCAAATCAAAGAGAACAAGAGAGAAAAAGAAAAGAAGAGAAAGAAAAACAGAGCTTTATTGGAAAAATCTTCTAGTTCAAAATAGAGTGATTCAAAAGGAGTGAAATCAAAGAGGAAGTTTCGTCTGCTCCAGATCATCAATCCACAAGAGTCAAAAGAAAATCCAAAAGCTTTTCAAAGATCAAATCGAAGGATTTTCAACATTCAACAAAAGGAGAAAAAGCTTCATCTCAACTCCAAAGTTTTCAAACGGTCAAGAATCTTGCTGAGGCCTGATTCAATACTTCAAGAGGAGTTAAAGAGGAGAAGGAAGAAAGCCAAAGCCACAACCATCTGCAATCTTATCAGGCTTTTCTAACCCTTTTTATACTTTATTTGTATATTTGCTCAAGGGGAGCGTTTCTATATTTAAACTCTGTTATTTTGGTTGTTTGCTGATTCAATCAGTGGATTGAATCAGTGGAGGTTATTATACCTCGTTGCAAGCCGGAGTGCTTGTGTTGGGTTAGTTGTGAGCCCGTGAAAAACAACGTGTAGGGTTTTGTGCTGGTGAGCCCGTGTAAAACCGGCTGGGTTCGTTGTGATCCCGGGAAAACAACAAGTTTGAGTTGTGAACTTGTAAAACAACTCGGCTGTAATCGAAGAGATTATAGTGTGGACCCAAGTGAATCTTGGGAGTGGACGTAGGTGTTGGTTGCACCGAACCACTATAAAATTATCTTGTGTTTGCCGTGCTATATTTTCTCTCTCTCTATCTCTCTTTATTATTTGCTTGTGTATTGATTAAAGTTAGCCTCTCACTTGCACATTTTGCTAACTAATCAACTAAAGTTAAAAAGACTTAAATTTTTAAGAACCCAATTCACCCCCCCCCTCTTGGGTTGCCATCTGGGCCAACAATTGGTATCAGAGCAAGTGCTCATTTAGAATTTGATCTCACGATCAAGGGCTAAAGATCCTTATGGCAACACAAAGTGGTTCATGTTTTGCTGAAGGTCATTCTACGAATCGACCTCCTTTATTTAATGGAACCAACTATTCATATTGGAAAGCTAGAATGAGAATATTCATTCAAGCTTCTGACTATGAATTGTGGGGAGTAATAATAATGGACCTAGTACACCCACACACTTAGTTGAAGGCATTCTTGTTCCTAAGCCCGAAAGGGATTGGAATGATAATGATAGAAGAATGGCTCAATTAAATGCTAAAGCCATTAACATTTTATATTGTTCCTTAGACTCTAATGAATTCAACCGAATCTCAACATGTAATTCCGCAAAAGAAATTTGGGATAGGTTGGAAATAACACATGAAGGAACAAACCAAGTTAAGGAATCAAAAATAAACATTTTGGTTCATAAATATGAATTGTTTACAATGGAACAAACTGAAACCATCACATGCATGTTCACTAGATTCACTGATATTGTGAATGGTTTAAAAGTCTTGGTAGAATTTATTCTAATGCTGACCTTGTGCGCAAAATTCTTAGGTCACTACCAAGATCGTGGGAAGCGAAAGTCACTGCTATCCAAGAAGCAAAGGACCTCAATGCATTACCTTTAGAGGAGCTTCTAGGATCCCTAATGACCCACGAGCTGACAATGAAGCAGCATGTTGAGGAGGAAACAAAAAGAAGAAAACACTTGCCCTCAAAACTGCAGAAATGGAAGAGAGCAGCAGTGAAAGTAATGATGAAGATGATGATGAAACTGCTCTCTTGGCCAAAAAATTCAGAAAGTTTATGAGAAAAAGGCCCTTCCATAAAAAGAAATTTGGAGCAAGAATTGATGGAGAAAAAGATAAGAAAAAGGACAAGGAGAAAGAAAAAGAGAAAGAGCCCTTAGTATGTTATGAGTGTAAAAAGCCAGGGCACTTTAGATATGATTGTCCTTTGCTGAAAAAGGCCTACAAGAAAAAGAAGAAAGCATACATGGCAACTGGACTGATGAATCTTCTCGTCGGAAGAAGAAGAACAAAAGGAAGTTGCCAATATCTGCTTCATGGCCAACAACGACGACAACGACAATGAGGTAAGTTCTGAAAACTCAAATGATGAATTTACATTTGATGAAATGTTTGAGGCTTTCAATGAACTTATGATTGATTTTAAATCTTTGAAAAAGAAGTATAAGTTTTTGAAAAATGACAATATTAGCTTAGCTAAAAGTAAAAATGAATTAGCTTTAGAAGTTAAGAACTTAACTAATGAAAAAGAAGAACTTAGCAAAGAAAGAGATAATTTTAATCAAGAAATAGATTTGTTGAAATCTGAAACTAAAAACTCAACAAAAGATTTAAAAGATCAATTAGAAACTTAGCTTTAGAAAAAGAACAGCAAGTTAAAGAAATGATTCTTAAGAAAGATGTTAAAAATATAAAGACATTGTTGAGAAATTCACCTTAAGTTCAACTAAACTAAACATGATTTTAGATAGTCAAAAAGCTGTTTTTGACAAAGCTGGTTTAGGTTATAACACATTAGGAAACAAAAATCTTTAAAGAATATTTTTGTAAAAGCCAACCAAAGTAATATAACTTGTTTTAAATGCAATGAAAAAGGTCATAAATCATTTGAATGCAAAACATTAAATAATACAACAAGTTAAATGTTAAAGCAAAGAAAATATGGGTTCCGAAAGGAACAATTTTTGTTGCTACTAACCATGAAGGACCCAAGAAAGCTTGGGTACCTAAACATAAAGTTTGATTATGTTGCAGGAATGTCTTGTAGCCAAAAGATCAAAGAAAAAGTGGTACCTTGATAGTGGCTGCTCAAGACATATGACGGGTGACAAAGATGAATTCATCACCCTAGAAGAAAAGAAAGGTGGAGTTGTTACGTTTGGCGATAACGGTAAAGGTCAAATTATGGGCCTTGGTAAAGTTCGTATAACTCCATCTACATTTATTGATAATGTACTTTATGTTGATGGTTTGAAGCATAATCTAATAGTATAAGTCAATTATGTGATAAAACTTTAATGTTTCATTTAAATCTTCTGTATGCACTGTAACTAATTCTATTGATGATAGCATTGTATTTACTGGTTATAGACATGGCAATGTTTACTTGTTGACTTAGAAAATTATCTTTGAGTAGTCATTGCTTAATTGCTGACAATGCTAACATAAATGAAATTAGTTGGTTGTGGCATCGTAGATTAGGTCATGCAAGCACACACCTTATTTCAAAACTAATTAAAATGGATTTAGTTAAAGGATTACCTAAACTAGATTTTGAAAATAACAAAATATGTGATGCATGTCAATTTGGAAAACAAACTAGAAGTTCTTTCAAATCTAAAAACATGTTTCAACTTCTAGGGCACTAGAGCTACTTCACATGGATCTTTTCGGACCAACTAGAACCACAAGTCTAGGAGGAAAGAAATATGGTCTAGTGATTGTAGATGATTATTCTAGATATACTTGGGTAATGTTTTTAGCTCACAAAGATGAGACTTTCTCGATATTCCTGAAATTCTTCAAGAAAGTCACAAATGAGAAAAACACTACCATAGTATCTCTAAGAAGTGATCATGGAACAGAATTTGAAAATCACTTATTTGAAAGTTTTTGTTCTGAAAATGGAATTAATCATAATTTTTCAGCCCCTAGGACTCCACAGCAAAATGGTGTAGTTGAAAGAAAAAATAGGACCTTAGAAGACATGGCCCGTACCATGCTATGCGAAAGCAACTTACCAAAGTATTTTTGGGCGGAAGCAATTAACACAGCATGTTACATCTTAAATAGAGCTTAATAAGACCAATATTAAAGAAAACACCTTATGAATTATGGAATGAAAGAAAACCAAATATAAAATACTTTCATGCATTTGGATGTAAATGTTTCATTCATAATAATGGTAAAAACAACTTAGGAAAATTTGATGCTAAATCTGATGAAGGAATTTTTCTAGGTTATTCAACAACTAGTAAGGCATATAGAATCTTTAACAAGAAAACCTTAGTAGTTGAAGAATCCATTCATATAGTTTTTGATGAATCTTTAGCAACTGGATCTGAAAAGATTGATGATGAGGAAGATACAAACATAATTGAAAAAGATCTTGAAAAACTTAATATTGAAGTATCTTCTGATCATGAGCAAGAAGCTAAAGATGATGATTCACATAAGGACGATGATGTCAATATTGATCATAATGATATAGATCTTCCAAGAGACTGGAGATATGCTCATAGTCATCCCAAGGAATTGATTATAGGTGATCCATCTCAAGGAATAAGAACTAGATCATATATGAGAAATATTAGTAATCATCTTGCATTTGTATCACAAATTGAACCTAAAACTATAGAAGAAGCTGAAAAAGATAATAATTGGATGTTAGCAATGCAAGAAGAACTAAATCAATTTACAGAAATAATGTTTGGACACTAGTTGAAAGACCTAAAAATCATTCAGTAATAGGATCAAAATGGGTTTTTAGAAATAAACTAGATGAAAATGGCATAGTAATTAGAAACAAAGCTAGATTGGTTGCTAAAGGATATAATCAAGAGGAAGGTATTGATTTTGATGAAACCTTTGCACCTGTAGCTAGATTAGAAGCCATTAGGCTATTACTTGCATTTGCATGTCATATGAATTTTAACTTATTTCAAATGGATGTAAAAAGCGCATTTTTAAATGGATTTATAAATGAAGAAGTTTATGTAGAACAACCACCAGGTTTTGAAGATCACGAATTTTCAAATCACGTTTTTAAATTGCACAAAGCTTTATATGGTTTGAAACAAGCACCTAGAGCTTGGTATGATAGGTTAAGTAAATTCTTAATAGAAAATGATTTTACAAGAGGAAATGTTGATAAAACACTATTTTTGAAAAGAAAAAATAAAGATTTGCTTGTAGTACAAATATACGTAGATGACATTATTTTTGGTGCTACTAACGATTCTCTTTGTCAAGAATTTGCAAAGTTGATGCAGGGAGAATTCGAGATGAGCATGATGGGAGAACTCAACTTCTTCCTTGGACTCCAAATCAAACAAAGCAAAGAGGGAATCTTTATCAACCAAACCAAATACACAAGAGAACTACTCAAAAAGTTTGGTATGGAATCAATGAAACCCCTCGGAACTCCAATGAGTCCTTCATGCAAGCTGGACAAAGATGAAGAAGGTAAAAAGGTTGATCAAAAGTATTATCGAGGTATATCGGATCCCTTCTTTATTTAACAGCAAGTAGACCAGATATTATGTTTTCAGTATGTTTATGTGCTAGATTTCAATCTGAACCTAAAGAATCACATTTAATAGCTGTTAAAAGAATTTTAAGATATTAAATGGAACAAAAAATGTAGGTTTATGGTATTCTAGAGACTCCACATTAAACCTAATTGCATATTCGGATTCTGATTATGCTGGATGTAAACTAGATAGAAAAAGCACAAGTGGTGCATGCCATTTCTTAGGAAGTAACTTAATCACATGGTTTAGCAAAAAGCAAAATTCAGTTGCATTATCAACTACTGAAGCTGAATATGTAGCAGCTGGAAGTTGCTGTGCGCAAATCCTATGGATTAAGCGACAACTTGAAGACTATGGTATCACACTTGATAAAACACCCATAAGATGTGATAACACTAGCGCAATCAATTTAACTAAAAATCCAATTCAACACTCAAGAACAAAACACATAGAAATTAGATATCATTTTATAAGAGAACATGTAGCTAATATGAAATTTGTCTTGATTATGTAAACACTGAAGAACAATTAGCTGACATCTTTACAAAACCTTTAAGCGAAGAAAGATTTTGTTATCTTAGAGGAGAGTTAGGAATTTGTAACCCTTTTGATAGATTTTGAAACCTCTAAGGAAATATATCTAGAGTTCTTTCAATTTCTCAAAATCTTAAGGAAATTTTATCTAGAACTCATATCAATTTGATCTATCAAAATCCATGATTTTTAATCATACTCAAAGATCAAATCCGGGTTCATTTCAGACACTCTGAAAAATTTCATTTTTTACTCTGAAATGGTCTCGGAGCCGACTCGAGAGTATCGGAGTCGACTCGAGTTTCTGCTGAAACTCAGGAGTCGACCCCTTCTCTGAGCGAGTCGACTCGAGATCGAGTCTGTGCTCTGTGACTTACCCGAGCCGACTCTATGCTTTGCGCGAGTCGACTCGACGTGGTCCCAAATCGCTTTATTAGGGCACGAGCCGACCCATCGATCGATTCTAATCATTCCAAATCATTTCAAAACCCTCCAAAACCCTTCAAACCTTCCAAAATCTTCCAAAATCCTTAAACAATCATTCCACTTTGATTCAATGGCCCCCAAAACCCGTGGTGCTAGTAGTAGCGGTGCCGGGATGAAAAGAAAGAAGACCGTGCGTCGACCCGTTCGCGAGCCGACTCCGGACTCTTCGCCTTCTTCCTCTTCGGACGACTCGCCTGCTCCTACTGCCACTACTCCTCAGGTAGATCACCTTGCGAGTAGAGTCATTACTACAGGAAGGAAGTTTGATTTGATTTGTTTGAGAGAGAGGGATTGCTTGTAGGGTCACAGTTGAAGGAAATGGGATTTGAAAAGATATGCTCCTTAGACTGTCCTACATACCCAGCATTAGTTAAAGAGTTTTATAAAAATTTGACTAGAGGAGACAATGGATTGGTCAGCATTGTTAGAGGAGTTGGTTTGAATGTCACTGCCATCATTCTCTCTAAATTATTGGACTTACCCCTATCTGGACCTTCCACTTTTGACCCAGAGGATAGGTCACCTGCCCTCACAAGATTATTGAATAGAAATTTTGAGGGATTTGAAGAAGTTTTTGCCAATCAGCTGCCACTGGACTTGAGATTGCTTCATAACATCTGCAGCAGGATTCTTTTCCCTAAGACAGGCCGTTTTGACTACGTGTCTGAGAGGGATATCTTTGTTATGGATGCTGTAGTTTCAGGCAAGCCAATCAACTTACCCATTATGATATTATGGTATATAGCTGATTGTGGGAGTAAGAGGAAATCCTGTCTTCCCTATGGCATGATCTTGACACAATTATTCAGAAGCCAAGGAATTGAAATTAGTGATAGTGAGCCCAGGAGAAATTTGAGACATACTGACTACTATTCATTGGCCACTATTCACCGCATGGGCTTCAAGAAAGAATGGTAGTTGGATAAGAAAAGGTCAAGAAGATGTTAGAGCTGAGGAGGACAGAGTTGAAGACATTAGAGCTGAGGTCGAGGCTGGACCTTCTGTTGCTGGACCGTCTGAGGCAGGACCTAGCATGCATTATTCTCCTCCACCTCAGACTTCATCTTTTCTGTGAGATTTTCAGATGAGCAGTTATGTCAGCTTAGAGCTATGTTTGCAGAATTTGATAATCAAAGAAAAGATGAAATTGGTCAATTGAGAGAAGATATTAGAGAATTAAAGGAAGACATCATTTCAAGACTTGACTTACTTTCATTTTCTGTTGGTACCCATGTGGATTCACTCAATGCTGAGCTTAAGAAGATATTTGAAAGACTTCAAGGGATAGCTGATGGATCCAATGTGTATCTTGATAGAACTAATCAGTTAAGAAGAGATATTGATGCTGCAGTTGATCAGATACAAGTAACTATGAATGACTTTAACAAATCACAAAAGGATGATATCATGGAAATGATTGGACACTTAAAGAGTATAGTTTTCAAGCGTGTCAAATGATTTTGATACTTATCATAGTTTGTATTTCTAGATTTCCTTACTAGATTGTATCTAGGAAGTTTTGCTTTAATATGACTGTATTTGAACTTTGATGAATTTAAGTTAGTTTAATTTCATTACAATGAGATTATGTTACATTTTGATGTAATTTGACATACTTTTGAAGTAATGAGAAAAGTTATGTTCATTTCAATTATGAGTACCTTTGAATATCCTTGAATGCTTATGTTTAATTTGATATAATTTTGAATATCTCAATACTCAATTGATAACTTAGATGCTGAATGAATTCGAATGAATTTAATCAAGTTGATGCTCTGATGCATCTCAACCTTTTTGTTGATTACAAAAAAGGGGAGATTTATATGATTTAATCGTATATGCATCATCATATTTAAGAGGAAGAGATTTGTTTAAACCTTATATGCTTTTAATTGCCCTAATTAAATAAGGGGGAGAGAATTAAATAAGAAAAGTTTCATATAAGGGGAAGAGATAATTTGAATTTCATAAAGAAAAAGGTTTATTTGCTTAAGTTTTTGAATTTGAAAAATTTTGAATGAATTATAAAATTGAGGTTCATAGGGGGAGCTACCTCATTGAGGGGGAGCCTTTCCATGAACACAAAAGTTGATTTTGGTATCATAAATTTTTAATTTTATAATGCATATACTCAATGTTTTTGTCATCATCAAAAAGGGGGAGATTGTTGAGAAATTATTGAAACATAATTGCCCCAACTCTATTGATTTTGATGATTTCCAAAAGCCATGAATATATTAATAGAAACAATGAATTATTTATCAAATACCATGAGTTTATTTAAAAAAAAATAAACTATCAATGTTTACATTCAATGAGTTCTTGAATCAATTAAAACAAAAAGAATTTTCTTGAGATTCTTGAGATTTCATGAATTAAACTTGATTTCAAAAAGAATTCTTATACTTCATTTGATAATCAATAACTTAATGGAAAATGTCTTGAATTGATGATCAAATCAATTCTATTCACATTTATATTTAAATTTATTTGGGACGAGTTTTAAAGTCTATCAGAACATTTTTCTGATTTTTGTATCGCTCCCGAGCCGACTCAAGGGTTTCCGAGTCGACTCCCCAAATGTCTGTTTTTCAATGTTGTCCTGAGTCGACACTTGAGTTTTCAAGAGTCGACCCCTGAACCTTCGCGAGCCGACTCATGGACTGTGCGAGCCGACTCGACTCAGACGGCAGAGAGGCTCATTTTTGAGCACTTCTCGAGTCGACTCCCCGCATATCTCGAGTCGACCCTTGAAAGTTAGGTGTTTCTGGAATCGAGTGTTCGAGCCGACTCACAAAGCTCGAGTCGACTCCAGAAATCTGGACGCGATTTTTCATGACACATCAGCTCCAACGGTAAGATTTTTGAATAACGGCTATTTTTCTGTCTCTAACGGATATATTTTGCAGAATCTATAAATAGAGGAGCTCTTTTCAAATCAAACAAAAGAGAAAAAAAAAAGAAGAAAAGAGGGAAAAACAGAGCTTTATTGGAAAAATCTTCTAGTTCAAAATAGAGTGATTCAAAAGGAGTGAAATCAAAGAGGAAGTTTCGTCTGCTCCAGATCATCAATCCACAAGAGTCAAAAGAAAATCCAAAAGCTTTTCAAAGATCAAATCGAAGGATTTTCAACATTCAACAAAAGGAGAAAAAGCTTCATCTCAACTCCAAAGTTTTCAAACGGTCAAGAATCTTGCTGAGGCCTGATTCAATACTTCAAGAGGAGTTAAAGAGGAGAAGGAAGAAAGCCAAAGCCACAACCATCTGCAATCTTATCAGGCTTTTCTAACCCTTTTTATACTTTATTTGTATATTTGCTCAAGGGGAGCGTTTCTATATTTAAACTCTGTTATTTTGGTTGTTTGCTGATTCAATCAGTGGATTGAATCAGTGGAGGTTATTATACCTCGTTGCAAGCCGGAGTGCTTGTGTTGGGTTAGTTGTGAGCCCGTGAAAAACAACGTGTAGGGTTTTGTGCTGGTGAGCCCGTGTAAAACCGGCTGGGTTCGTTGTGATCCCGGGAAAACAACAAGTTTGAGTTGTGAGCTTGTAAAACAACTCGGCTGTAATCGAAGAGATTATAGTGTGGACCCAAGTGAATCTTGGGAGTGGACGTAGGTGTTGGTTGCACCGAACCACTATAAAATTATCTTGTGTTTGCGTGCTATATTTTCTCTCTCTCTATCTCTCTTTATTATTTGCTTGTGTATTGATTAAAGTTAGCCTCTCACTTGCACATTTTGCTAACTAATCAACTAAAGTTAAAAAGACTTAAATTTTTAAGAACCCAATTCACCCCCCCCCCCCCTCTTGGGTTGCCATCTGGGCCAACAGAGATAGCCTCTATATCTGAAGATGTATTTAATTTAGTGATGATTGATCTAACACCATTATTCAAAAGAGCAGTGGATGCTAACTGTGCATCTAAGGTAGGTACATAACTTGTAATTCAAGATCCTGAGCATATTAGGATGAAAGGTCATCTAAGAGAGATCATATTAAAGAGTAGAGTCAAGAAGAAGTCAAAGATATCAAGGAAAAATATGAACAAGGCATCTGTTGATGCTCCTCCTATGCAAAATGAAATAAGAGCTGGTTCAAGCAACAAACAGACTTGTATGCAAACAACTAACACCAAAAAGGATATGGAAAGAATTGTACCATCTTTTGATACATTGTTGGATGGGTTTGATGCTTATGTATTAAGTCAATTAACGCAAGAGAATATATACAAATTTATGCTATCCAAATTCTTATGTTACTACACCGTAGTTGTAAAAATACAACACTTTCGAAAAAGTTTACTACACCCAAGTTTTCATATTATGACACCCTTGTTGTATGAATACGACACCCTCGGAAAGTCTCTTCGCTAGCATTTCTTTCAAGCATGGGTGTCGTAGGTTTGTAACTAGGGTGTATTAGTTCTAAATATGAGGTTTCGTAGCTCTTTTTTTGTTGATTTTCTCATGGATGTCGTAAGTCTCTTCTCCAGCTTTTATTTTAAGCACGGGTGTCGTAGGTTTGTAACTAGGGTATCTTAGCTGTAAATATAGGGTGTTGTAGATCTTTTTTTGGCCAATTTTCTCTTTGAACATCATAAAGCTTATCCGTTCAGCGTGCGTTTAAAGCACGAGCGCCACGTGATTGATTGAAGGATTGAAAAGTACTCATTCCATCATATGAGGAGAGACTCTTTGATTTACTATAATGAAGATGCTAGCATGGGTGATACTTGTTCCAAATCGAGGATCAAAACACAGAGATCAATGAGATTTGGTTTTTCGGCACTCTCTTGATTAATGATTTTTGTCCCCCAACTCAACGGCTATAAAAGGAAAAAGTATGAGTATTGTCTGCAATCACACGAAGGGTTCTCTTTGATTGAAATAGATAGTCTGAGAAAGCTTTGCCCATAATGACATCGGAGGCAAACAAGTTGGCTTTCCCTTTTAGCATCAAACTTGGACTTGATGGCTTTGATAAAGATGTTGAAAAGCAGGCTACCAAGGGAACGCTGAATACTGACTCTAGTGGATCTCAGAGAACTATGGGTAAGGCGCCATCAGAGAATGCTTCGAAATCCCTTTTTAAGCATACAAGTATGAAGAAGAGAAAGGAAGGAGGCCATAAGTCCATGTGAAAATGCAAAAAAGCATTTTCGTATGACACTGTAAAGAAAATTTACAATAAATAATAATTTTAATTATAGAAGAACTTGCGATTGCTGAAGAATGACGACACCCCAATCATCACGTTATGACACCCGAGCTTTAAAATGACGACACCCGAACAAAACTCTTATGGAAGGAATGAACGACATTCCTAAAAGGTTGTTACGACACCCATGTTCTCATGATACGACACTTGAGCTTTAAAATGACGACATTCGAGCAGAAACTCTTACGGTAGGAACTGACAATATCCCCGAAAGGCTGTTGCGACACCCAAGTTCTTGTTGGGAATTGTATCCTAAAACCAATCATTTGATGATTGTGCTGATGTAAATTATATATAAATTGATATATTAATAAAAGTTATTTGGCAATTTATTCATTACAAGAACATCTTCTTAATACTCCTGAAAGTAATGAAGCCCTTAGGATCTTCCTCACGATAAAGGAGGATTTATCTTAGAAGGTCCTTAAAAGAGTTTGTGACCAAATGATATACTATGACAGGGCCATAGTACTATCAATTATAGGACGTTGTATATCATATTTGTTGGTTATCCTCTTAACCAAAGAGTGTAGAGACACTAGTATGACATACAGGTGAAAGTGTAGGAGTACATTTCACCGAATGTGACTCATTTCTGGATACTCTCCTATCAAGAGTTAATCCGAGAAGATATAGGTATAAGTATCCTTCAGACCTGAAGATCACAACCAGTGGCTTACAAGCAACTCATTGTACTTAGGTGCCGGACCACCTGGATTTCTAATCCAGCTACAAAAGGTTACTGGGTGCAGTCAAGTACTTATGGTAGTCAGTTGTGGATCAAGATGGAATTTGACCTATCCCATTAAAAGGAGAAATGCTTGTGTTTCAATTTAGCAAGACCTTGGCCAAGGCACTTCATGTGAAAGTCACATGATCACTAAAGTTAAAATTACTTTATGGATTTGCTATTTAGAGTTGACAGGCTCTTAAGCCATCCTTAGCATTTGTGGTCAAGAGGATGAATTATACGGTAACTGTTTCTTAGGGTTCTTGGAGTTTGCTCGGCAACTCTTCGACCTATCCGGACGTTGGGTTCCATTGCTAGATGGGCACATCGATTAGTATAGAAAGTTGTTTCTATGCTACCGGCTTAGGTTCGAACCTAGAGAGTCACACGCATAGAAGTTTCCTAGGATGATCTATTTGCTGATCAACGATTGAGAATCGTATATGATTTAATTAATCAATTTGATTGATTGAATTATCTCAATTGGGTTAAGTACAATTGAATAAGATTCAATTTGGTTTAAGTCTATTAGAAGAACAAGTCAATTTCAAATATTGATTTGAAATTAGACTTGATTTGAATTTAAATAGATTCAGGACTAGCCAAATTTGATTTGGGCTTGGACCATGATCTATGTGGGTTAAGTCAAATAAATTCAGATTAGAACCCAAACCTCTTGAATATGGATATCATATGATGAGATGGCTAAAATCTCATCTCATGAGATAGAATTTAATGCATGACATTTATTTACCGAACGTCGGATTTATCCCTCGTCTCTTTGGTTTTCTCTGAACGACGGAACTAAACCAAACGCCGCGACTCCTTGGTTTTCTCTGAATGTCGGAATTAAACCAAGCGCCGCGCCTTCGGCGTCTCTTCGCTTTTGCCAAACAACGGATTCTTAAATGTCAGAATTAAATGTCAAGGCTAAATCGAGACTATAAATAGAGGGCATTCCCTCACCAGAGAACACAGAACAAAAATAGAACAACAAAACACGATTTGTCGTGGATTGTAATTCTAAATTGTCGTGGATTGTAATTCTAAAATGTTAGAATAGAAAATCCTGGTGATTCTGGTGTTAGCGGAAGCCTGGTGGATCTTAGAGGAAGATTCAAGTGAGAGGATTCAAGATCAGCAAAGCTATTTTTCCGCGAGCTAGCACTTCCGAAAATCTGATCATTCGGGGCTTCGCGTGGACGATACTAGAGGCCGAACGATTGAACGGCTACAGAGCAATAAGGATTTACCAACTGTTCTTAAGGTAAGTGATTTGATCCCTAGATCTTAAGGCAGGCTTCAAGATAATAGTGTGACTAGTCATCTTGAAGATCAAGATATGATCTTGATGTTTTTATATGCATATTTTAGATCAAACGACCCTGAATATATAAGCAAAGATATGATCTTGATGCATATTAGATAGATTAATATGTAATCTTTTAATTTCCGCAATGATAATAGTTATCAATTTTTAAAAATATGCATGCCTCGGAGACTATTTCTCTCTACAAATGGTATCAGAGCCATGGTTTCGTTAATGATCTAATTTATTGCATGTAAATTAATATTCTCATTAATTATGTAATTATGGCTAAAACTTATCACAAGGCCATATGGTCACAGGTGGATTAAAAATCCGAATTACCCATTCAATGAGGTATTCTGTAACATATTGCCGTGTGATTGTTTTATCGTTGATACTTTGTTTAAAGAAAATTTAAATTGTGCTTTGCATCAAAACATAGATTACACACACTCTCAAAAGATATTTTATATTTGATACATATTAATATTGTATAAAACCATAATATTTGCATGTTTAGTATAAAAACATAGATATGATATATGATGGCATGATGTCTATGTTATAAAACATACAAATATTTATGAGAGTTTTATTTGAATGTCAAATATTAGTTCATAATTTTTTTAGATATGATCTAAATATAGGAATTATGAGTAGTAACATTATGCTTGATTAAATATATTTCATGTTAACATGTCATATATTTAATCATTTGGGTTAGCTAAATCGGGTCCATAAAGGGTTAGACTCTAAGGTTTAAATCAACTGGACTAAAAGAGTATTTGTTCAAATCTAATTAGATTAGGTTAAGAATGCTCTAAATCAAACAATAGTTGTAGTTGATCAAGTCCTTCTCTTTGATTAAACCAAATGGAAGTAGATTAGGCTCCGTGGTTGAGCATGAATCTATTAGATGGTCAAATCAGAATTGGTTAACCATATGATGTCAAGGTGGGATGGCAAGTTGCTCTAGGATCAACGATCGAATGATTTTTAATTGGGAGCTACTTGTATTGATGCGTCTTTAACGAGTTAATGGCATATCCCTCCCATCGATCTCTCTCACCTGATCATTGTGGTGAACCATTTATGATTCAGATCATTTACCTGATTCGGGTTGATCCATGCCTATAAGGATATCAGTATGACTGATTTAGGTGCCACTTAACCTGACTTAATCTTGTTTCATTCTATCGATTTCATAGATTCAGTCGGAGAACTTGATTAGTCAATTTATCTTCATATTATTAAAATCCTCTAAAATTATTAGGTCTTTAAAATGAAATAGTTATATGATAACTAGATCATAGCCTCCCATTAGGTGGGTGATAATGAGTCTGATGTCTTGATAATCATTGGAGGCACACCATGCCTGGTGCTTGTCAACTATTGGAATTATCATTCATTATATGATAAGTCAGCGTAACTATTAAATAAATAGTCAGGTGAGCCGAGCTTCACTCGGGCTTGGTTGTCTATTGATAGGTTACACTGATTATATCATTTAATGGTTGGACCTAACCAGAACTTTCAGTGAAGGCACTTCATGCCTGCTGAAGAGGTACATGGGGCAAAACTGAACACTAAGAATTGTTTGGGAAAATAATTAGTTTTGAACCTACTCTTAGATGCATATGGGTTAGCCAAGCTTCACTTGGGCCTGTATGTAGTTTATGTAGATCTTAGTGCCCGCTAAAGAATTAAGAATAATTCTTCGAATTGGGGTGTAGAGGCTGCCAATTTGAATAAAATAGTGGGAGAATCTTTAGACTAAAGTCCAAGTCTTTAGACTGAATCAATTTATATACTAATAAACTCTAGTTTTTCCTTATGCAGAACATGGCCACTAATTTATCATTAAGGTCCCTATTGGATAGTGACAAATTGAATGGTTCCAATTTCAATAGCTGGTTCAGAAAACTTAAGATCATCCTTGAGTATGAGAGGATTCTATATATTCTGAATAATCCTGCACCAAAGATACCTGATGCAAACACCCAAAGTTCTGAGAGAGACACTTATCAGAAGTGGCTCAATGATAGAACTAGCATGCATTGTATCATGTTAACAGCAATGAACGATGAATTCGGTCGCCGGTTCGAGAATGCTTAGCCAGAAGAAATCATTCAAGCGTTGAATGAATCTTTCGGCACACCCGACGATGTTGAAAGGCACAAGACTAGTTGTGCTATTTTCAATGCTCGAATGAGAGATGGATCTCCTGTCACTGATCATGTATTGTACATGATCGAGAAGATAGAACTCCTAAGCAAGCTCAGCTTTCCCTTACATTAGCAGTTGGGAAAAGATGTGATCCTGAATTCCTTGCCTCCATCCTTCTGACCTTTCCTTACTCATTTTCGAATGATAAAGCCTATAGTCAACTACCACGGTTTATTGGGGTTGTTACAGAACTTTGAGAAGGATAACCAGCTCTCTAAGGGTTTGGTTAATGTGGTTGAAGGATCTAAGGTAGGGCGTAAACCCTTTGGAAAAGGGAAGAAGAAAAAGAATAATAAAAGGGTGCAACATGCTAGGACATCTATAAGAGGTCAGATGCAGAAGAAGAAAGTTGATAAAAGTCAAGCTGAATGCTTTCACTGCAAGATACAAGGGCACTGGAAGAGGAACTGTCCTCTTTACATTGCCACACTTGATCCAAACAGGCCAAAGAAGAAAAGGAGCAAGATGTTGCTCAACAAGGTATTTATATGATAACACCTTGTATTTTTTCTATATATGATAATCAGACCTGGGTATTGGATACCGAGAGTCCTTTTAACATTTGCAATTCATTGCAGGGACTACAGGTCACCAGAAGATTTAAGGACAATGAAAGATTCCTAAATGTCGGCGATGGAAGATTAGTTCCAGTATTGGCATTAGGAGTTCTTGAAATAGTTTTCAATAGAAATATCATTATACTAAATGATTGTCATTTTTGCCCAACGTTCTTATTGAACGTAATTTTTGTAGGCCTTCTGGCCAAAAATAATTATGAAATTTCAATAAAGGATGTACTTTGAATATCATTATGAATGGAGTCACTGTAATGACTGGGCATTTATCTAATGGCATTTATATATTATTACAGCCTGTGAATGTAGTGTACCAATCAAGTAAGCACCCTAGAATAACTGATGTCACAGATATTTATCTTTAGCACCATCGGCTGGGTCATATCAATAAGAACAGATTAAACAGGTTAACTCAGGAGGGCATCCTTCGAATTGATGATTGTGAATCATTAACTACCTGTGAATCATGTCTTCTTGGTAAAATGACCAAGTCATCTTTTACTGAAAAAGGTGAAAGAGCCAAAGAGCTATTGGGTCTAGTACATACTGATGTATGTGGACCAATGAGCACTTGTGCCAAAGGTAGATACTACTACTTCATTACATTTACAGATGACCTTTCTAGGTTCGGTTATGTCTATCTTATGCGACATAAATCTGAATCGTTTGAAATGTTCAAACTATATCATAAAGAAGTAGAAAAACAAACAGAAAAATGTATTAAGACCCTTCGATTAGATCGAGGAGGCGAATACCTTTCCAATGAATTTGTGACATATTTAAAGGAGAATGGGATTCTCTCCCAATGGACTCCTCCTAGAACACCGCAACATAACGGTGTGTCGGAAAGAAGGAATCGAACTCTGTTAGACATGGTTCTGTCCATGATGGGTTTTGCAAGCTTGCCAATATCATTTTGGGGATATGCATTAGAATCAGCTTGTCATATTCTTAATAAGGTTCCAAGTAAGTCTATTTCTAAAACTCCACATGAGATGTGGTATGGACATAAACCGATTATTACCTATCTGAGAGTCTGGAGGTGTCCGGCTTATGTGAAACGTGCAAAATTAGACAAACTTGAACCCAAATCTGACAAATGTTTTTTCATCGGCTATCCAAAAGAAACAAAAGGATATTACTTCTACAATACTGAAGAACAAAAGTTGTTCATTAGTAATAGAGCAGTTTTTCTTGAAAAGGAGTTCCTTAGTGAAGGAACAAATAGCTCTAATGTTGAACTTGAGAAAGTTCATCAAGTAGAAGGAACAACACAAACCAGTGAACCCCTAGAATCTGAGTTGATTAGATCAAACTCAAAACCTATTTTAGATGCACCATTAAGGCGATCTGGTAGAGTACCACATCAATCGGACAGATACTTGGGTTTCTTGGTCCAGAACGATGATTCTGTTGAACTCGATGAGAACAACGAGGATCCGATCACCTATATGGATGCTATGCAAAGGACTGACTCTAATAAATGGCATGATGCCATGAAATCCGAACTTAATTTCATGAAGGACAATAATGTATGGACATTAGTTGACCCACCCGAAGGGATAAAACCCATAGGGTGTAAATGGATTTTCAAGAGGAAAAGAGGCGCAGACGGAAAGGTAGAGACCTATAAAGCACGTCTGGTTGCCAAGGGGTATCGTCAACGTTATGGTATTGACTATGACGAAACATTTTCTCCTGTGGCAATGCTGAAATCCATTCGGATTATGCTAGCTATAGCAGCACTTCGATTATGAGATTTGGCAGATGGATGTTAAAACCGCTTTTCTAAATGGTGATTTAGAAGAACAGGTGTATATGATACAGCCTGAAGGTTTTATATCTGAAGACGAGTCTAAAGTGTGCAGGCTACAGAAGTCTATTTATGGACTTAAGCAAGCATCAAGGAGTTGGAACATACGATTTGATAAAGCGATCAAATCTTATGGCTTTATTAAGAATAAAGAAGAACCTTGCATTTATAAATGGGCTAACGATTCTGTTATTGTATTTCTTGTATTATATGTGGATGATATTCTCTTAATCGGGAATGATATCCCTGCATTACAAGGAATAAAGACATTGTTATCATCACAATTCTCCATGAAAGATCTGGGAGAAGCATCATACATCCTAGGGATGAAGATCTATAGAGATAGATCTAAGAGGATGCGAGGTTTATCCCAATCTATGTACATTGACACAGTGCTAAAGAGGTTTAGCATGGAGAATTCCAAGAAATGCTATCTTTCGATAGGCCATGGAATTCATCTTTCTAAGAAGGATTGTCCGACAACTCCTAATGAAAGAGAACGTATGAGTCGAATTCCATATGCTTCGGCAGTAGGCTCGATTATGTACACCATGACATGTACAAGACCAGATGTGGCATACTCACTAGGAGTAGTGAGTAGATACCAATCTGATCCAGGAGAAAAACACTGGCAAGTTATTAAGACAATCCTTAAGTATTTGAGAAATACTAAGGACCAGTGGTTAGTCTATAGAGAGTCTGATTTGAAATTTGTTGGATATACTGATTCTAGTTTTCAATCAGATCATGATGATAGCAAAAGTGTATCGGGTTTCGTGTTTATCCTAAATGGTGGAGCTGTTTGCTGGAAAAGTTTCAAGCAACATACAGTGGCAGATTCGGTGTGCGAGGCAGAGTACATTGCTGCATCAGATGCTGCGAAAGAAGCTGTATGGCTGTGAAAGTTTATCTCCGAGCTTGGAGTGACACCTTCCATAGATGAACCAGTCCTGTTATACAGTGACAGCACTGGTGCCATAGCTCAAGCAAAGGAACCACGAGCATATCAGCGCACCAAGCACATACTGCACCGGTTTCATCTTATTCGAGAGATAGTAGACCGAGGTGACATAAATCTTCAGAAGATTGATGGAAAGGAAAACCTAGGTGACCCATTTACTAAAGCACTCAGCATCAAGGAGTTTGACAACTATAAGTTGAAGATGGGTATTAGATACTGTAATGAGTGGCTTTAGGCTAAGTGGGAGTTTGTTGGGAATTGTATCCTAAAGCCAATCATTTGATGATTGTGTTGATGTAAATTGTATATAAATTGATATATTAATAAAATTTATTTGGTAGTTTATTCATTACAAGAACATCTTCTTAATACTCCTGAAAGTAATGAAGCTCTTAGGATCTTCCTCACGATAAAGGAGAATTTATCTTAGAAGGTCCTTAAAAGAGTTCGCGACCAAATGATATACTATGACAGGGCCATAGTACTATCAATTATAGGACGTTGTATATCACATTTATTGGTTATCCTCTTAACCAAGGAGTATAGAGACACTGGTATGACATACAGGTGAAAGTGTAGGAGTACATTTCACCGAACGTGACTCATTTTCGGATACTCTTCTGTCAAGAGTTAATCCGAGAAGATATAGGTATAAGTATCCTTTAGACCTGAAGATCACAACCAGTGGCTTACAAGCAACTCATTGTACTTAGGTGCCGGATCACCTGGATTTCTAATCCAGCTACGAAAGGTTACTGGGTGAGTCAAGTACTTGTGGTAGTCAATTGTGGATCAAGATGGAATTTGACCTATCCCATTAAAAAAAAAAAATGCTTGTGTTTCAATTTAGCAAGACCTTGGCCAAGGCACTTAATGTGAAAGTCACATGATCACTAAAGTTGAAATCACTTTATGGATTTGCTATTTAGTGTTGACAGGCTCTTAAGCCATCCTTAGCATTTGTGGTCAAGAGGATGAATTATATGGTAACTGTTTCTTAGGGTTCTTGGAGTTTGCTCGGCAACTCTTCGACCTATCCGGACGTCGGGTTCCATTGCTAGATGGGCACATCGATTAGTATAGAAAGTTGTTTCTATGCTACCGGCTTAGGTTTGAACCTAGAGAGTCACACGCATAGAAGTTTCCTAGGATGATCTATTTGCTGATCAACGATTGAGAATCGTATATGATTTAATTAATCAATTTGATTGATTAAATTATCTCAATTGGGTTAAGTACAATTGAATAAGATTCAATTTGGTTTAAGTCTATTAGAAGGACAAGTCAATTTCAAATATTGATTTGAAATTAGACTTGATTTGAATTTAAATAGATTCAGGACTAGCCAAATTTGATTTGGGCTTGGACCATGATCTATGTGGGTTAAGTCAAATAAATTCAGATCAGAACCCAAACCTCTCGAATATGGATATCATATGATGAGATGGCTAAAATCTCATCTCATGAGATAGAATTTAATGCATGACATTTATTTACCGAACATCGGATTTATCCCTCATCTCTTTAGTTTTCTCTGAACGACGGAACTAAACCAAACGCCGCGACTCTTGATTTTCTCCGAATGCGTCTCTTCGCTTTTGCCAAACGACGGATTCTTAAATGTCAGAATTAAATGTCAAGGCTAAATTGAGACTATAAATAGAGGGCATTCCCTCACCAGAGAACACAGAACAAAAATAGAACAACAATACATAATTTATCGTGAATTGTAATTCTAAATTGTCGTGGATTGTAATTCTAAAATGTTAGAATAGAAAATCCTGGTGATTCTGGTGTTAGCGGAAGCCTGGTGGATCTTGGAGGAAGATTCAAGTGAGAGGATTCAAGATCAGCAAAGCTATTTTTTCGCGAGCTAGCACTCCCGAAAATCTGATCATTCGGGGCTTCGCATGGACGATACTAGAGGCCGAACGATTGAACGGCTGCAGAGCAATAAGGATTTACTAACTGTTCTTAAGGTAAGTGATTTGATCCCTAGATCTTAAGGCAGGCTTCAAGATAATAGTGTGACTAGTCATCTTGAAGATCAAGATATGATCTTGATATTTTTATATGCATATTTTAGATCAAACGACCCTGAATATATAGGCAAAGATATGATCTTGATGCATATTAGATAGATTAATATGTAATCTTTTAATTTCCGCAATGATAATAGTTATCAATTTTTAAAAATATGCATGCCTCGGAGACTATTTCTCCCTACAGTTCTCATATTACAACATCCGAGCTTTAAAATGATGACATCCAAGCAAAACTCTTACGGCAGGAACTGACGACATCCTCGAAAGACTGTTATGACACCTAAGTTCTCAAGTTACAACATCTAAGCTTTAAAATGAGAACATCGGAGCAAAAACTCTTACAGCAGGAACTGAAGACATCCCCGAAAGGCTCTTACAAGTATCGTAGGTTTGTAAATAAGTTGTCTTAGTTCTAAATCTGGGGTGTCATAGCTTTTTTTTTGCTAATTTCCTCCTGGGTGTCATAAGTCTCTTCTCCAGCATTCCTTTTAAGCATAGGTGTTGTAGGTTTGTTACTAAGGTGTATTAGTTCTCAATCTAGAGTGTCCTAGCTCCTTTTTTGGCCGGTTTTTCTCTTAGGATGTCGTAGCTCCTTCTCAAGTCTCTTCTTTAGCGTTCGTTTTAGGCACGAGTGTTGTAGTTTTGCAACCAGGGTGTCTTAAATGTAAAGCTGGGGTATTATTACCGATTTTGGCCGATTTTCTCCTGCAATGTCGTTAGTCTAGGATGTCATTGCTGTTATGATACCCCAGTTCTCATCCTACAACACCCAAGATATAAAATGATGATATCATAGGAAAGTTGTTATGACATCCCAGAACAAAAAATAGGACACCCCGATTCTCGTAGAATGACACCGTTGTTGAAAATGTTAACATTACTGATATCGGAGGAAAAAAATTTTATGATACCACAGTTGTAACATTACGACACTTTGGTTTGAACATTATGACATTCCGGTTGAAAACTTAAGAGACTCAAAAATTTTAATATCCATGTAAAGCACCATGACATCCATATAAAAAAATAAAAATTTATTCATTCATTAACAAAAAAATTACATCAATTCTAAAATGCTATCATTATAAACAAATGACATCAAATTTGTAGCACTATTGTATAAAAAATTATATAAAATTTGAATTAATAAAGTCTAAAAAAATCAAGAAGGTTTTGAAGCAATATTGATGATCTTTTGGTTGAGGCCTTCTCTCAATATCCTTGTTGCTAATTCTCGCCAATAATCTCTGATATCATCGTTCGTGAAATCTATGTTCAAATTAGGATTATCCCGACGAGCAAGGTATTTCATGTACTTCAGACAGTAGAGGCCGCAATCTAGTGATTCGAGAGGTTGACTTGGGCAATCTGAAATTTCTTCCATCGGCCATTTCTTAACCTCTTCCATATCACATAAGATATGAAAGATCAACCTGAGAAAGTCTTGCCATTTTTTTTGCATCGGTCTTGTACTTGGCATTGTATTTCAATGAATTAAGGTGCATCAACACCCTTCTTTCCAAATTGACCACAACCAGGTGCCAGTGCAAATTTTTTGAGTTAATGATGGAGAAAAGAAATTGAAACTGGGACTTTTCTTCATTGCTAATTCAATCAAATATCATCGACCAAGCCGATCCAGCGAGTTCTTCAATAGAAGATGTTCGATTATTCAGACATAAATCGGATGTCATAACAAATGCAATGATGCACGTATGATATCGTTCTGAATGCTCTGTCTAGTTCATCTTCAAAAATTCATGCCCGGCATCAATAATTTGGCAATGCAATATAAATTGATTAATAAAAAAATAATGTGATATCATTCTAAAATAAATATAAAAAATATCCACTGAGATACGTACATTGTCTATTATCATATCTTTGGCAAGAAGATTCTTAAGACTTTTTCTTCTAATGTCGCCATCTAATTAATTTGTGTACACGATATCATTGCTAAAATGTTGAAGCATAAATGATATCAGGCAACTTGGAATATGAAATAGAATATGAAATAAAAATAAGTCAAGAAAATCACTTACTCCCTGGACTTTTTGCTCAAAAATTGTAAGATCAAAATGTTGTCTTCTTCTATTTTATTTTGGTCTTTGTAGTGCCCACTTGCTTTGACGATTTTTTGGGATGGCCTGTCTCATAAGAGTTCCCTCTGAACTTGAAGGCCTTGCGCTTTCTGGGCTCTTTTTTAGCCCTCTTAATAAGCGAGGGTATTACTTTAGAGAATTGTATGTCCCCCTCATCGGCTTTAGGCTCAGAGGTGATGATTTTATTATCATAGGGCGCAGGCATGACGATTATTTTCTCGAACTTAGGCTCCTCTTGTCCGTCCATAGAGTGACCCTCTTCCATCTTCTCCTCCCTCCTTTTCTCTTCTTTATCTGCAATCCTGGACTCCTCTTGGCCCTCCAAGGACTGCCCCTCCTCCCTCTTCTCCTCTCATTACTAGAGTTGGGCACTGGGCCAGGCCGCCCATAGCTCCGCCCAGCCCAGCATGAGCCAGGCCGTAACTGGCACGGCTCGGTAGCTACAGTACCAGGCTGTCCCAGGCATGGCACAGTAAAAGGGGTCATGTCGGGCTTGAAAATTTCAGCCCACGAACCAAGCCCGGTACGGCCCATGACGGGCCTGGGCTGGCACGGTCCAGCCATACCAGGCACGGCATGACCCACAAGGGCTTGGGCCATGCCAGCCTGGAACGGCCCATAAGGGCCTAATAAAAAATTTAAGTAAAAAAATATTTTTAAATAAATTAAAAAATTATGAAAATAAAGAAATTTATTAATATGAAGCCACCTTAATGGTGGAGGGTTTGGCATAGCCCCTACTAGTTTATTAATTTAAAATCAAAATGGTACATGAAGAGAGAGAGGCTAGTCCTGACCTTCAGAATACAATAAGAAAGGAGAACAAAATAAAGATGACTCACTTTAACAATTAAAAAAATAAAAATATATAATTATAAAAAATAGAGATGATTCACTCATTAGTAGTATTTATGTCATCATTATCTTCACTAGTTAAGTCATATCCATCTTTATCTTAATGTCTTGCCTCAGCTTCCAACCAATCTTTAAAGTTAAGAAGCATCTCAATCATCTCGCTAGTCATCCTACTTCTCTTTTCGTCCAGAACACGTCGACCTGCACTGAAAGCGAATTTCGATGCTATTGTGGACATCACACAGCTAAAATATTTTGTGCAATGACAAACATAATAGGATATTGATTTCTAACACTCTTTCATCAAGCTAATACATTTAGATTTTTTATTTGATCTTCATCATATGTAGAACGAAGATCATTTCATAAATAAAATTCTAATTCATTACTTAAAGATGAAGAAGATGAAGCATGTGGATGTCTTCTTTGTGCAATAAATGAAATATAGATGACGAACAAGATCTAGAAGAAGAAGCAGGGCTTTGAGCAGATATTCTAGATCTATGAATTTTGTCATCATATAAAGTATAAATATTATTAAGAAGTCATGTTACCTCATCTTTACTAGGTTCAGGATCTTGAATCATGTTTTCACAATATTCATCAATTAAAATTTTTGCGCCATGAAATTCAATGGCTAGAAACGGCCATAACTGAACCGTGCTAGCCTGGCCCATGGTGGTGCTAGGCATGGCCTGGTTTTTGGTGAGGCCTGATGGGCCTGGGCTGTGCCGTGCCAGGCACGGCCCGGTTCCTAAGTCTACTGCGGCATGGCTCGGTTCCTAAGTCTACTCATTACTTGCAGTACTCTCCTTTTTGCGCAATGATTTGAGGAGGTCTTTAGCTATGGCAAGCCTGTATGAAACATCATGGAGTTGATTCTTAACACACCCCAATTCAATCCTCAACTTCGCACAGCTTGCACAGCTTTCTGTTAGTTCAATGGATGCTACTGTTTGTGGAGTGAGAAGCCACTGCTCTTGTGCCATGGTATAGTAGCACCCTCCAACTGCAAGATAAGACGATAAACTATAAGATTAAACAATTCCAACGGTATAATGGAAAATAGTTATGACATCCCAGAACAAAAATTATAACACTCCAGTTTTCATAGAAGGACAACGTAGCTGAAAATGTTAACATTACTGATATCAGAGGAAAAAATTTTACGACACCGCAGTTGTAACATTACATACTTTGGTTTTGACATTATGACATTCCGGTTGAAAACTTAAGAGACTCAAATGTAAAATTACATCATAAACTTACCAATTCGTTAGGCTACATGTTGGCAATCTGGACAGACTACACCTTCAATTGGCTATCATACCACTTCAACAACCGCGGCAGTTTATTGGGATATGCTGGGGCTCTTATTAAGCTATGTTCGAGGAGCCATGCCAGCACATAATAATTTTGTGATATAAAAAAAATAAAAGATTTACAAAAAAAAGATAATTACGACACTCATTCTGCATATCAATATTCCTTACAACCAGCACTGCTGAGCATCCGAACATGGTAAGCTGCCTCCTAACCTTGTCTCCTCTCTTTGACTAGACTGATTCTTGGGATCACAATCAAGCAGCAACTTTTGGGAGACCTAGAATGATCAACTCTTTGAATGCGGAAGCCCAGTTGATTCTCTTCAGTTGAGTTAAATCATCCAAGTACTGGATGAGATATCATGGATATGTCTGATTAGACTTTGGAGCCAAAAACATTGCAAACATGCAGGCGATTCAAAGTCTAACAGTGTCCTCGACATCCTCTTATTTCTTGTATGATTGGAGTCCATTTATTAACTTCTTCAACCCCTTTTGGCAAAGATCTAACGCCCGGCCAAATCATCTGAATAACCTTCCATAATACAATTGGCAGGAGGTGTCGATCTTCCTTCCATGAGCTGAAAGACCCAAAATCAGTGTAACTTTGTGGGCACTGAAAATGACCGCCTTGCCACAGAAAATAAACTTCTCACCTCCATTGTGACATCATATTATGTTTGCTAGCAGTCGGCCATCGACTAAGAATGGCTGCATGTCGATGAAGGCACCAAATGGAGTCCTTCGAATAACTTCTATATGTAGTGTATTAAGCCCTATCTTCCAAACTTTCTGAACGTAAACTGCCGGTTTACAACAGTTCTTAAACAACAGGAAAGCCTTCACTGCAAGGACTGGAATAATTCTCAAATCATCTAAAACAGACGGGATTAACAAATTTGTCAGATTAAGAAAAAAATATTTGTGCAGGGTGCCATAATATCTAAACTAGGGAGTCATGTGCAGGGTGCCATAATATTTTGAGAAATGGTGTCATAAAATCTGAATCAAGAAATCATCGTTCTGTTTACCTCTTTCTGATTCTGTAGCTTCATATGGGATGGCACTTAAAGGAGCCTCATCCTCATTTGAATATAGAACAATTTCTTTGCTTGCTTCCGTCATTTTCTTATTGCGGTGCTTCCGTGTACGCTGTGTTCGTGTTCTGCATCAAACCATGAAACCACTTTTCACCATAGAGGCGAAAGAAAAAATAGTGAAGAAGATCTAGGATGTCAGCGGCTACTTGACCACCAAACAGAAGAGAGATATATGCCACCTTCAGAGGAAGAGATAATATTATAAAGTGAAGGTAAAAACTAGGGTTCAGAAGTTATATATGTTGCCTTCAAAGAAAGATGAAAGGACACCCTTCTGTGCGAAAGGATGGCAAGAGCGGCGCGATCACATCATGAATCTGCAACGATACGCTCTCGCGTCCCATACCATGGGCTACGTGAAACTCACATTTTCAAACGGATGGCATAGCTATCTTAATAGGGTGTCGTCGATTTACAACAAGGTGACATAAAAATTTCTCCCTATTTCAAATATATTACAGTGATGTCATAAATTTATACCAAGGGTGTCGTAAAGTAAAACTGGGGTATCATAGGGGTTTTTTTGGTGTAAAGCTACGGGTGTTGTAAGTTTAAACTTACGTTGTCTTAACGGTAAAGCTGGGATGTCGTAGCTTTGTTTCGATCAATTTTTTGCTGGGATGTCGTAAAGCTTTTTCCCTAAGCATGAACGGGTGTCTTAGGTTTGTAACTTGAGTGTCATAATAATTCAAATGGGGTGTCGTCACTGATTTTCGGCCGATTTCCTTCTGCGATGTCGCAAAACTTTTCTATAGCATTCAGTGTAAGGCCACAGGTGTCGTAAGTTTGAACCAACAGTGTCTTAACGGTAAAGCTGGGGTGTCATAGCTTTATTTTGGCTAATTTTTTGAACAGGTGTCTTAGGTTTGTAACTTGGGTGTCGTAATAATTCAGCTGGGGTGTTGTCACTAGTTTTCGATCGATTTCCTCCTGTGATGTCGCGAGGCTTTTCTCCAGCGTCTGGTGTAAGACCATGGGTGTTGTAAGTTTGAACCTACGGTGTCTTAATGGTAAAGCTAGGGTGTTGTAGCTTTGTTTTGGCCGATTTCCTGAATTGATGTCTTAGGTTTGTAACTATGGTCTCATACTATTTCACATGGGGTGTCATCACTAGTTTTCAACCGATTTCCTTCTGTGATGTCGTGAGGCTTTTCTTTAGCATCCATTTTAAGTACGGATATCATAAGTTTGTAACTATGGTGTCTTAATAGTAAAGATGGGGTGTCGTAGCTTTGTTACGGTTGATTTTCTTCTAGGATATGGTAAAGATTTTTCCCTAAGCGTGAATGGGTGTCTTAGGTTTGTAACTTGGGTGTCATAATAATTCAGCTAGGGTGTCATCACTGATTTTTAGCCGATTTTCTCCTACAATATCGCGAAGCTTTTCTCCACCGTTTGGTGTAAGGCTACGGGTGTCGTAAGTTTGAACCTACAGTGTTTTAACGATAAAGCTGGAGTGTCGTAGCTTTATTTCACCCGATTTTTTGAACGATTGTCTTAGGTTTGTAACTTGGGTGTCATAATAATTCAGCTGGGGTGTTGTCACTAATTTTTGACCAATTTTCTCCTGCGATGTTGCGAGGCTTTTTTTTCAACGTCCGTTATAAGGCCAAGGATGTCGTAAGTTTGAACCTATAGTGTCTTAATGGTAAAGCTGGAGTGTCGTAGCTTTGTTTTGGCCGATTTTCTGAACGGATGTCTTAGGTTTGTAACTAGGATATCGTAATATTTCAGCTGGGGTGTCGTAACTGATTTTCGGACGATTTTCTCCTACAATGTCGCAAGGCTTTTCTCTAGCATCCATTTTAAGAACGGGTGCCGTAAGTTTGAACCTACGGTGTCTTAATGGTAAAGCTAGGGTGTCGTAGCTTTGTTTCGGCTGATTTCCTGCTAAGCGTGAATGGGTGTCTTAGATTTGTAACTAGGGTATCATAATATTTCAGCTGGGGTGTCGTAGTATTGTTTTGTACAAAATTCTTTTGCAAGGAAACTTTTAGAAGGCAAAAATATCCTTCGCCTTACGTACAAAAACTGTAGAAGAGAAGTACACTAGAAGAAAAGGGCAATTTTGTCTGCATACCACTTTCAAAATAAGGTTGAACGGCTTTTAATGGACGTTATGATCAAAATGTTGCATCGTATCCCTGCTCTCTCGTTCGTATCCTTTCTCTCCCGTTCGACAACGTTAAGCCACATTAGATCCATATGGACCAATAAGGAGGGGCGGTACAGCCCACATAGAATTTGTTGTACTGGAGACAATGTACAAAAACTTTTCCATTACCCTATATCAAAGAAGACACTCATCCTCTTCCTCCTATCTACTTGACACCTTCATCTAACCCCAATCTTATTTCCATCGAGATCCAAAGAATGGATCTCGCCTCAATCAGCATGGTTGGATCAAAGATTTCTTACCAGGACTCTGGTAAGATTCAAGAACCAACAATGGCTCCAACCAACACATAGATCCCTCATCCATACCTTTAAGTAAAAGGCCAGTTGTTAACAGCGAAGACCAACGACATTCCAAAGTCTTTCTCAAGCTCTGACGATCTTCTTCCACCACTTGACCTAATTAAACAGCTTTACTGCTAGTATTAATCTAATCTCCAATGAGATTCAGTAAGATTTCAACTACACCCAGTAAGGTCCCAAGAACTAAAGGAAGAGAAGAGAAAAGGTGGAGAAAAAGAAGACGAGAAGGAAGAAGAAGAGGAAAAAGGCTTGAGTTTTTGGGTGATTAAAACGATCAAAATAAACTATTCCTAGATATTTATAGGTAAAGAATAAAAGGGTTTTAAGGTTGTTGGAGTTTATTAATTTAGTTAGGAGACGTATTAGTTAGTTAAAAATTTGTTAGTTAATTAAATGATTTGTCAGTTAGGAAATTTGTTAGAGATTATTAAAGAGTTTGTTAATTAGTTAGTAGAAAGATTTTAAAGTTTAGGGATGGCAACGGTCCGAGAATAGCTTAGAGAGGCTTATATCGGTTCCGTTCCCATTAGGAAAAACATCCCCGTTAAGCTGTTATAGTTAATGGGGCAGAAATGGGATACCCGGCCATTTGATTGTTTACATAAAAAAATAAATTATTTTATAAAATTTATAATTTTTTAATAAATTAAAAAATATTAATAGAAAAATTTGATGGAGCTCTTCTCCACCCAATTTCTTTTGATAATAGTTACAAATTGCCTTCAAACTTTCATCGATCATTTTCTTCGATCATAAAGACCTTGTTGGAGGAATAGAGTCAACGTTTTGCATTTCAACTGGAGTCGAAGAATCTTTAATGAAATCATCTAATATGTTAGATGTATCAATATTATTATTTGGTTGTTCTCAATTAATCTTCATCTTATCCTAAAAAATTAATAAATTATTATTAAGCACATAAGCTAATATACATAATCAATCAACCTATATATTTTATTTATTTAAAATTTTAAAATTTTAATATATATATTAAAAATTAAATATATTTATTAAAGCTAACGAAGATAAGGATAGGTAAACGGGGATGGGACAGAGAATATCATTCCTGAGTCGTTTACCCGTTTAGCCATTAATGAGTAATCCCCGTTACCCGTAAAGCCGTTTAGACCTGGGATTGGTAGGTTAAACGGTCAAACAAAAAAAATTGCCATCCCTATTAGAGTTTAACTAATAAAAAAATTTGTTGGTTTGATGGAAATGAAAAATGATTTAGGCCGGTTAGCTTGATTTGGAAGAAGATATCCTATTTTACAAAATAAGGTCACAATATTAATTCTAAATCAGATTTTAAAGCCAACAACTCCACCAAGGCCAGTTCAAGCTCAGGTAAAGGAGGATGGTTGCGTTAGATAGTTGACAGCTAGCATAAAACTCCATCAGATCCCTTAAAATATGAATTTACTAAATCAAAAAAGCAGAATAGAGAAAGCATATTTATGTAGTCGATCCTATATAGATGGAAAAAGGCTTAAATGAGTTGAGTTGAGTTGAGATCTTAAAACCAACCGTGGTACAGAATCGGTTCAGCTTCGGATCAATTTTAGGATCGGATCAACTTTGTCTTTTTGCCTTTTTCATGTACATGCTTCGATCTAATGACTAAAATTTTATCCTATAGTTATATTTAATATATATATGGCTAATTTAACATTTAAGAAATACTTTAGAGGATATGTAGATGATTCATGAGTTGCAAATGATCCACGAGGTGAATGTCAGCTATTAGGTTTATGAGCCGATAGCCTTGTAACTATAATAATTTACATGTAGATATAATAAACATTATATTGAATTACAGCAAATGAAATTTAGGCAGCATGTAAAGGTGGTACTTGTTGAGGGGTAAAATCGTTATTACATTAATATCCGTGCGAGGCGGTTAAGGTTAACCTCCTCCCTTTGTCTCCTCCGAGCTTCCGTAGCTCGGCCCCTTCCGGGCTTCCTTAGCTCGGCCCTTCCGGGCTTCCGTAGCTCGGCCCCTCCGGGCTTCCGTAGCTCGGCCCTCCGGGCTCCCGTAGCTCGGCCCCTCCGGGCTTTCGTAGCTCCGCCCCTCCGAGCTCCCGTAGCTCGGCCCCTCCGGGCTTCCGTAGCTCGGCCCCTCCGGGCTCCCGTAGCTCGGCCCCTCCGGGCTTCCGTAGCTCGGCCCATCCGGGCTCCCGTAGCTCGGCCCCTCCGGGCTTCCGTAGCTCCGCCCCTCCGGGCTCCCGTAGCTCCGCCCCTCCGGGCTCCCGTAGCTCGGCCCCTCCGGGCTCCCGTAGCTCGGCCCCTCCGGGCTTCCGTAGCTCCACCCCTCCGGGCTCCCGTAGCTCGGCCCCTCCGGGCTCCCGTAGCTCGGCCCCTCCGGGCTTCTGTAGCTTGACTTCTTCGAGCGATTCACAACCTAACATCTACCTCCGTGGAACCTGACGCGGGAGAGCCCGGGCCTACCATAACGGCATCCTAAAAAAGAAATCATGTCGGGACGTGGCCCAAAGCCTATCATAACCGCCCCAGGCCTACTCAACCAGATCTCGAGACATCAAGGAGCTCTCCCAGCCGTCGATACCTGAACAAACGGGATATGGATTCTAACGGCCCCACAACGGCCTGATTCTCCATATCTTAACAACCTCCGAACCTTCCAGAAGACGCTCAAGACCCAGGTGACAGTCTATAAATACCATACTCGCAGATTTCCTCAGGTATGCACTCTCTCTCTCCTTGGGCACAGGCACGCGCCTCTTACGTGCGCACCTCACTCCTCTCTCCAGCAGCTCGTCGGTGCTCCTGCCCTTTGGAGATCGACCGCGCCCGAGTCGGAGGACGGATTTCAGCGGCAACAGATTAGCGCTAGAAGGAGGGGCCTCAAGTCCCATTAAAACTTGAAGAAAGGAGACAAGGATCTAAATCCGGAGAAGAACCTCCCCAATGGCCAACCGGAGAAGAGCAGCCTCTGAAGCCCAAGATCAGGTCGCTTCTCAGAGGCCTGATCCGACTGGCGCTACCGCGCCGCAACCTCCACCGGTCGAAACCCCATCGCCGCCTGCCATCCCGGTGACCCAAGACCAGTTCGCTACGCTGGTCCAACAGGTCCAGGCCCTTACCCACCTGGTACAAGAGCGCCTTGTAGCTCCTCCTGCTTCGCATCCTCAGAAGGAGGTGGCGATTTCTTCTTCGCCGATGACCTCCTCCTCTGATCCGCATGGATCAGCGGATCCCCCACATCGCCCAGGGGGGACAAACCAGTCCCGCGAGCCGGTTATGATAGAGATCCTCCCAGATCTCGGCGAGCCCGCTCCCTCTCCCCGGCGACATCTCACCATGATTCCACGCCATCCTTGCGATTCTCACGCCCAGCTCCTCCTCTAACCGGTGAAGAGGAGATCCGCCGTCAGATCCAGGAGATGCGTCAGGAGCTGGACGCCGCCAAGCAGACCCATCTGCCCCAGCCCAAGGCGGAGCAGGGCATCCCTTTCTCTAAGGGAATCATGGAGGAAGTGATTCCCTCCCACGTCAAACTGCCAGCCGTCGAACCCTACCACGGCTCCACTGATCCGGATGACCATCTCAGTAGCTTCCGGTCAATAATGATGTTCCACGGAGCATCTGATGCGGTCCTCTGCCGAGCCTTCCCATCCACCCTCAGAGGATCCGCCCGAACCTGGTTCAACGCCTTGAAACCGGGTTCCATTGATTCATTCGACGAGCTGAGCCGCCTTTTTATTGGCCAGTTCGTCAGCAGCCGCCGCCATCGACGAAGATCCGACTCCCTCTCCGAAGTTAAGCAGAGAGAGGGGGAGTCCTTGAGGAATTACCTTGGCCGTTTCAACAAGGCCATGTTGGAGGTGGACCACCTTAATCATGAGGTGGCTATGTCCGCCCTGGCGGGGGGAGTTTCGAAGGAGAGCGACTTCTATCTGGCAATGGAGGTCAGCTACCCCCCATGTCTATCTGATATGATGGCCCTTGCGGACAAGTACGCTAGGGTCGAGGAGTCGCGGAGAGTGGCCCGCGCTGAGCAAGCAAAGAAGAAGAAAGAGCCCAAAGTCCCCGACAGACACCGTCCCGTCCGTCGACCAAGTCCGCCTCGCCGCCAAAGAGTCCCTCCGCTGCCGCCAAGGAATCGCTCCCGGAGTCCTCCCAGGCGATTCGATCGCTATACTCCGCTGACTGTGCCCCGGGCGCAGATCCTCATGGAGATAGAGCGCCAACTTCCCCGACCGGTACCTCTCCGAGGGAACCCGACCCGAAGAGATCCCGCCAAGTACTGCCGCTACCATAGGGAGCACGGTCATGACACTGAAGAATGCTGGCAGCTGAAGAATGAAATAGAGAGGTTGATTCGGCGGGGACGGCTAGATCAGTTCAGGAGGGCGCCCGAGCCACAACAACAAGGAGGTGACCGCCAGCCCGAGCTCCCACAACTTCCTCCTCCACCCAATCCGCCCGTGGTCGGTCGTATTAATATGATTGAAGAGGCCGGCGGATCGAGCCCCAGAGGCGGCAGAGATGGGTCAGTGCCAAAGAAGGCACGGATGGGCGAACTCTCCTTCTCCGACGACGATCTCCTGGGAGTACAACTCCCCCACGATGACGCATTAGTTGTATCCCTTAATTTGAACAATTATGATGTAAGCCGAATCCTTGTTGATAGTGGAAGCTCGGTAAACGTTTTGTACCTCGGTGTGTTTACCAGGATGAAATTGCTCATGGAAAATCTTCGAGCCGTGGATTCCACCTTGATGGGATTCACCGGCGACGTCATTGTCCCGGAAGGAATCGTCACCCTGACGGTCCGCGCGGGAACCTGGCCCCTTGTGGCCATTGTTCAGACCGATTTCCTAGTGACCGACCTCAGATCCCCATATAACGCCATATTCGGCAGGCCTGGTTTAATGTCTCTCAAGGCAGTGGTCTCCATCCCGCATCTGTCTATGAAGTTCCCTACCGAGCAAGGAGTTGGCGTGGTTCGGGGAAGTCAAGCCATGGCTCGGCAATGTTTCGTTACGAGCCTTCAGTCTAGGAATGCCCGAAGTTGACGGGTTAGACGCTCGCGAAGACTTCGCCGAACAGCGGGGAGAACCGGTAGAGGAATTGGAGGAAGTACCATTGGACGAAGCTCAGCCCGACCGAACCACAAGGATCGGGTCGCTACTCAAAGGAGAGTCTCGGCACAGGTTGATCAGGTTCCTCCAAAGCAATGCCGACATCTTCGCCTGGACCGCCTCCGACATGCCGGGAATCAACCCCGAGGTCCTCGTCCACCATCTCAATGTGGACGAGAGGCACAGGCCTGTTAAGCAGAAGAAAAGAAGCTTCGCCCCAGAGCGGCAAAAAGCCATTGAAGAAGAGGTCGACAAACTCATAAAGGCCAACTTCGTCCGAGAGGTGAATTACCCGAACTGGCTGTCAAATGTCGTCATGGTGAAAAAGTCGAACGGCAAATGGAGGATCTGCATCGACTTCACCGACCTCAACAAAGCCTGCCCAAAGGACAGCTTCCCCCTCCCTCGGATCGATCAGCTCGTGGACGCCACCTCAGGCCACCAGATGCTGTCATTCATGGACGCCTATTCCGGCTACAATCAGATCCGAATGGCCCCTGAAGATGAAGAAAAGACCGCCTTCATAACCGATCGAGGTACCTACTGTTACCGTGTTATGCCTTTTGGTCTTAAGAATGCAGGGGCGACCTACCAGCGGCTGGTCAACAAGGTGTTCAAGGAGCAAATCGGCCGGAACATGGAGGTGTACGTGGACGACATGCTGGTTAAAAGCAAGGAGGCGTCACAGCATGTCGAGGACCTCTCGGAGAGCTTTGCAACGTTGCGCAAATATGGGATGAAACTCAACCCGACCAAGTGCGCCTTCGGCGTCAACTCGGGAAGTTCCTCGGCTTCATGGTCTCCCAGCGAGGTATCGAAGCTAACCCCCAGAAGATTCAAGCTCTCCAACAAATGGCGCCCCCAGCATCTGTTAAAGAGGTCCAGCGCCTAACCGGGAGGATAGCGGCCCTTAACCGCTTTGTGGCGCGGTCGGCCGAGAGATGCCTCCCCTTCTTCAAAACTCTCCGATCGGCCAAAAACTTCCAGTGGACTCCCGAGTGCCAGAAATCATTTCAAGAACTCAAGAAGTACCTCGGCTCGCCTCCGCTTCTCAGTAGTCCGACCCCAGGAGAGACCCTATTCTTGTACCTGGCTGTTTCGGAGAGCGCGGTTTGTTCGGTGCTAGTCAAAGAAGAAGGCAAGATCCAGAAGCCGATCTACTATGTGAGCAGGCTGCTCCGCGATGCGGAGACGAGGTACAGCAGGATTGAAAAGATGGTGTTGGCCTTGATCACCTCGGTTCGAAAGCTACGGCCGTACTTTCAAGCACATGCTGTAACGGTCCTGACTGACCAACCTATCAGGGCGGTGGTCCACCGTCCGGAAACATCGGGGAGAATGACCAAATGGGCCGTCGAGCTAAGCGAGCATGACATACATTTTCAGCCTCGCCCAGCCATCAAAGCTCAAGTACTGGCCGACTTCCTCCTCGAGTGTACCATCCCGGAGGACGGTTCTACCCCAGACTCTCTTGAAGAGCCAAAGTCTGGAGCCCGGTGGCTCCTCCACGTCGACGGGTCGTCCAATGCCCATCACTCCGGCGCGGGTCTAGTTCTCACTAGTCCTGAGGGGATGACCTTCGAGTATGGCGTCCGATTCTCCTTCCCGGCTTCCAACAACGAAGCCGAGTACGAAGCTCTGTTAGCTGGTCTCCGGATCGCCCGCAATCTGAAGGTGGAAAAGCTCAACGCCTTCACCGACTCTCAGCTGGTAGCCGGCCATGTTCGGGGAGAGTTCGAAGCTCGGGAACCAAATATGATTCGATATCTCCAGGAGGTGCGTAACTTGCTTCCCCATTTTTCCGAATTTGAAATTATTCAAATTCCCAGATCCGAGAACGCCCGTGCCGACCTACTCTCCCGACTGGCAACCACGGAGACAATGGATGCCGAGCAAAAATTCCACCTGGAGACTCTGGAAAAGCCGAGCATCACGGAAGCCGACCGCGTGATGCAAGTTGAGGCCGAACCATCCTGGTTCGACCCTATCCTCAAATATCTCAAAGAAGGGTCGCTTCCGTCCGACCGAAGAGAGGCTAGGAAGCTGAAGCTGCAGGCCATCCACTACGTGTTGATTGACAACCAACTGTATAAGCGGTCATTTTCCATGCCGCTGCTTAGGTGCCTTCGCCCATCAGAAGCGGACTACGCTCTGCGCGAGGTACATGAAGGGATTTGCGGCAACCATTGGGGAGCCGGTCCCTCTGCCATAAAGTGCTGCGACAAGGCTATTACTGGCCGACCATGCAGAAAGACGCGGACGATCTGGTCCGCGCCTGCGACCCCTGCCAAAGACATTCAAACATCCAAAGACTCCCTTCCGCCGAGCTAGTTTCTATATCCTCCGCTTGGCCCTTTGCCAAATGGGGGATGGACATCCTCGGCCCATTCCCGCTTGCAACAGGACAGCGGAAATTCTTGTTTGTCGCCATCGACTACTTCACCAAATGGGTCGAAGCGGAAGCGGTCGCACAAATTACCGAGGCACGGGCCCGAGACTTTGTGTGGAGGTCCATCATCTGCCGATTCGGCCTCCCCCATACTATAATCACCGATAACGGCAAGCAGTTCGATAACTCCAAATTTCGCCAGTTCTGCGAGGAGCACGGGATCCGTCATCACCTCACTTCGGTCGGGCACCCACAAGCCAACGGGGCGGCCGAGGTGACCAACAGAACCCTCCTCCAGGGAATTAAAGCTCGTCTCTCCAGAGCCCAAGGCAGGTGGGCGGATGAGCTACACCATGTCTTATGGGCCTACCGCACAACCCCAAGAGCCCCAACAGGCGAGACCCCTTTCCGAATGGCTTTCGGTACAGAGGCCGTTATCCCTGTGGAGGTCGGCCTCCCATCATTGCGGGTGGAGAGCTACTCAGAGGAAACTAGCAACGAACAACTCCGCACCAACCTCGACCTGATAGAGGAAATCAGAGAGAAGGCCGGATCAGAACGGCTGCCTATCAGCAAAGGGTGGCCCGCTATCACGCCTCCAGGGTCAAAGGAAAAGCTTTCCTGCCTGGCGACCTTGTCCTCCGAAAGGCTTCTGTTTCCAAACCGCTGGAGCAAGGAAAGCTGGCGCCAAACTGGGAGGGCCCGTACCAGGTAGCGGAGATTATTGGACCGGGAACCTACAAGCTGCAGGATCTGGATGGGAAGTCCATTCCCCGGACTTGGAACGCGGACAACCTTCGTAAATATTATCAATAGGGTATGTCCTCTCTGAATTCATCTTCGCATGCCTCACCACACATTCCTGCTTATCTGTTTCCTCAAAACCTGCGTGAATCATTATGCACTATATTGCTATAAATCGCAAGAAGAAACAGATACTGCTTACCAATCCTCGGCACAACCGAGCTCTCTGTTTGAACAGGAATCTCCGAACCTTGGCAGGGCCAAGTAAAATATTCTCCGAACCTCGGCTGGGCCGAGCAACAAATCTCCGAACCTTGGCAGGGCCAAGTAAAATATTCTCCGAACCTCGGCTGGGCCGAGCAACAAATCTCCGAACCTTGGCAGGGCCAAGTAAAATATTCTCCGAACCTCGGCTGGGCCGAGCAACAAATCTCCGAACCTTGGCAGGGCCAAGTAAAATATTCTCCGAACCTCGGCTGGGCCGAGCAACAAATCTCCGAACCTTGGCAGGGCCAAGTAAAATATTCTCCGAACCTCGGGGCCGAGCAACAAATCTCGAACCTTGGCAGGGCCAAGTAAAATATTCTCCGAACCTCGGCTGGGCCGAGCAACAAATCTCCGAACCTTGGCAGGGCCAAGTAAAATATTCTCCGAACCTCGGCTGGGCCGAGCAACAAATCTCCGAACCTTGGCAGGGCCAAGTAAAATATTCTCCGAACCTCGGCGGGCCGAGCAACGAATCCCCCTGGCTATGACAAGACCAGGTAAGAGTCATTCGGGCTAAAACCCCAGCGAAAAAGCTGAAATATACGGGCCCCGATTAAAGCCAGGCAAGTTTCAAATATTCCCCAAGGGACTTCGTCCGGTTTGAAAACGAGCGATAAAAAAAAACGTCGGCGCACGAGGGAAAGCCACCATTGGCAGAACCCCCCTAAAGGGCCATTAAGCCCCGCGCGATCGGCCAGAGGCCCCAAGCAGAACTAGGAGATCCCCTCTCTGCTGCTGAAACCTTTTTGGGTGACGCCCCTATAACCCGTCGTTCAAAGCGCCTACACCAACGCACAAAAACGATGGGGCCACGCCGCACCCTAATTCATCACACGGGTCAAGGCCATAAACTTTTGAAGAAAAGGACTTCAAAAACAAGATCCATCTTTCATTTATAAAAAGGATTACAAAGAGGCAGTAAAAACAGAAACAAGAAGAGAGGCCCTAAATCAAAATCCGGAGTCACTCCCGAAGGCTAGCAGCTCCTCCAGGCGCTCCGTCAAGTCAGCCACTTGCTGACGAAGGGACGCAATCTCCTCCCTCTGCCGGTCCATCAACCGGCGTGAGGCCTCTGCCTCCCTGACCGACACGCCCAGGTGCTCTTCGGCGATCCTCGCGAGCTGCTGATTACTCGCAAAGGCCGACGCTAGGCCCTCTCCGTCAACAGTAACGGTGGTACGCCTCCCCTCCGAACGCGGCAGGCTGTCGAGTGAGGAACGCAACCCGACTGATGATCCCCCTGGGAGGCCATCTTTTCGAACTTGAACCAAGGGATGGCCGAAACGATGCCCCCCGGTCGTATTTATACTCGTCAGGCAGGTATCTCTATCGGACGCGCCGTAACACCGACCTATAGATCTTGCCACGCGTCGCCGTTTCAACGTTTGTGAAATCCGAAGTATCGCACCCCATCCCGAGCAAGATCGTAAGCGCGAGCAGGTTGTTCGGGAGTTCCCCAAGCAAACATTTTCCGATCTGTCGGCCCCCGCAATAAATGCATTCGGCGCTTCCCCGAGCCTCTTAATGCTGGCCTCTTTTTCGGGAAACGCAGAAGTCCGGCATTCGGCCAATAACCTGTCCCCTCGGGAAGAGTGGCGTCACCAATAAAAGCGTAACAATATACCGCTCGTTCCGCTCTGGCGCCCCTTATCAAGCGCCACGCGACCTAACGCCATGGCCCACGATAGCAGGTGAGTCGTTCTCTTGAGCCTGAATCGGCGGGGCCGAGTGACTGAATCTCCGAACCTTGGCAGGGCCAAGTCAATTATCTCCGAACCTCGGCTAGGCTAAGCAACAAAATCTCCGAACCTTGGCAGGGCCAAGTAAAAATCTCCGAACCTCGGCTGGGCCGAGCAACAAAATTCTCCGAACCTTGGCAGGGCCAAGTAAATATCTCCGAACCTTGTAGGGCCAAATCAAATACCTCCGAAACTCGGCTGGCCCGAGCGACAGGTTCCCTGAACCATGATGGGAAGGGGTACAAATTCCCTGAACTTCGGCCAAGGCCGACCCACGATAAATCGGGCTCCGGCAAAAGCGAGGCACAAAAATACCAGGCTTCTGACCAGAGCAAGGAGCATGTTTCGCCGAATGATCTCTGAACCGCTACACACGAACCTCGGTTAGTTCAGACAGCGTGAGATCCTTGTCTAGGGACGAGCGGGACGCCTTTGTACCCCACAAACAACAATAACTACAAGTTCGGCACAAGAAAAGATAGAGATCAAGAAATAGAACATAACTCTCTTTATTGCCGATCAGGATCAGTTACAAATGCCTCACAGGCGTTACAAGAGTATTGAAATGCATAAAATAAAGGCAAATACAAAACTCGGGCAACTACTCCAATGCAGACCTGACCAATCTCTGATGTTTCGGCGTCCGGATCGACAAGTCAGGCAAACCACGAAACGGTCAGCCCGCCTGGACGGTCGATAAAGCTGACCCTCCATGGCTCCCGCCGAGTGAAGAGACTCGAAAGGCGGCACGGCCCGTGGATGCTGATTCTGAGGATTCGGGCAAACCAGCCCGCTCCCCTAGGAGGGGGTGCTGGATCACGGCCGCTGCCCGACCGAGAGGCCCGGGGACCATCAGACCCCGGTTGCTCCCATTTCCCGACCCGTGGCAAGGATTCCCCTCAGAGAAGGGATGGGAATCCAGGCCAGCGAAAAAGGGAGAGTCTATGCGTGCTACGGGAGTGTCGATGCACTTCCTACCGTAAGCCCCCCGTAACAGGCCACAAAGGTCATACGGGAAGAGTATATGTGCGCTCCCCGTGTGATCTCTGCGCCCCCCTGTGCGCTCTCCATGTGATCTCTGGGACTCATCCCCTAAGGGCGAGCCATTCTTCAGCAGCTCCCCGATCGCCCCAGCTGTCCGGCGGCAAGGAGCCCATGAGAGGAAAACCAGTCCTCCCACTCGTAGCAGCAGAGAAGTGAGCATAATGGAAGCTCAATGGAAAAGACACCTTGGGGATAACCAAACATGACCCCTTTTCCCCTTTTTATAGGCGGAAAAGAACCGGGAACAAGCTATCAAAGCTGAGAGTCCGAGATTCAACACTTGGCCCATGCCTCCACGTGGCCCCTCAGGATGAGCGCGGCGCCCCACCGCGCGCCAAGCCCACCGCCTTAGTTGTGACGTGTACGGAGATCTCTTCCTGATCCCGAATTGCGGTCATTAAATGCAGGAAATCGTTCGCTGACGCTTCGAAAACTGGCGGGTTCAGAATATCGTCCTTCGAAAGTGACATCCTCCAATGGTAAGCGATTGCGTGCGCGACGAAGTGATCCGCATGGGAAAAGAGCACCTTCCGGAAAGCTCTGATGCAGCTTTATGCCCCCCCACTACACCGTATCATCCATTCTGATGAAATAAAAACCGAATCACCTGCGGAACAGCAGGACAATTGACAGAACGGCAGAAAGTGCGAAGGCCTCTTTACCCGTCGGCCCTAGCCGACCTATTTTGCCCGTCGGCCCCAGCCGACCTATTTTGCCCGTCGGCCCTAGCCAACCTATTTCGTTGTCGGCCCCAGCCGACCTGCTTTGCCTGTCGGCCCTAGCCGATCTATTCGCCCGTCGACCCCAGCCGACCTATTTCGTTTGTCGGCCCCAGCCGACCCACCTTGCCTGTCGGCCCCAGCCAACCTATTTTGCCCGTCGGCCCCAGCCGACCTATTTCGTTTGTCGACCCCAGCCGACCTACTCTGCCTATCAGCCCCAGCCGACCTATTCTATTTGTCGGCCCCAGCCGACCTACCTTCTTCGTCAGCCCAAGCCGACCTGGTTTGCCCATCGGCCTTACCCGGTGCGTTTCCTCCAATCTCGAGATAAGGATGACCTAAGAGCCTCAGGGAGCCATAGGTCGTTCACAATCGAGGCAGAAACGACAACAAGGTCACGCAAGGAAAACACTTAAGTGGAAACGGGAACTTCATTTATTAAGAAACGTCAGACTGATGTCTAGAAGACGGAATATAAGAACGACTCCTAAGGACCGGGAGCCGCATCGGCTTTAGAAGGGCCCTCAATTACATCTGCGAAGCATGACTAGGTTCGCCCTTCTCCAATATTTTTGCCCCCTCAGCGGCAGCTTGCGACCGTCCCTCAGAAGCTGCAGCTTCGCTGGGACCAGGGGCGGCGCCAAGTTCGGCGTCAGAAACATCAACATATTCATCTTCATCTTCTTCTTCAGACTCGCCATTGTCGGGATCTTCAGCACTCAGGAAAGAAAGGTCCCATTCCGGGTGCCCACTGAGTATCCTCTGTTTACACTCCTCCATCCCATGATGGAACGCGTCTACACTGATAGCGTCTTGCCTCCCCTTAAGTATGGCGAGCTGCATGTTGGCCTCGGCGGCCTGTTTCTCAGCCTCTGCGACTCGGGCCCACAGAATAATGTTTTGCTCCTCGAACTCGCCGGCCCGCGTCTCAAATTCTGAGCTCTTGTTGCGGCTGGACACAAGCTCGCCTTGAAGAGCCTGAACCTCCAGCCCCAACTCTGCCATCTGAGAAAGCCGAAATAGGTCGGCGTCACAAGAAACCAGTAGAAAAAAGCTAAAAAAGGGGGGGGGGGGAAAATGAGGTCGTACCTCCTCATCTCGTCTGGCCAACCTCTTGGCCAACTCCTCAGCCTCACTCCTGGCTCTAGTTCTATCAGCCCCGACCAGCTCGACTCTCTCTTGCAGACTGTTGATCTTTGACTGCTTGGCTCCGATTACCTCCTGGGCTTGGGTTAGCTCGTTGTTCACCCGAGCTATCACCCTTGTTGCCATTTGGCGCCCTCCTTCAAATGAGCAATTTTGTTGTCGCGGCGCTTCAGCCGCTCCTCCACCTCGCCAAGCATCCGAGTTAAACGCTTCCTCTCGTCGGCAGCTTCCTTCCCCAGCCGACCCATGCTCTCGCTATGTTCTCTCTGCATCGCCTTCACCTCTGCGGAATGCCTCGACTCGACTCTGGCCAGCTCCAAGCACGCATCGTCGTTCTTCGCCAGGAGTTCCTGCAACTCTTCCACCCTGCATTTCTGCTTGGACACCTCGGCCAGAGCGACTTGGTGTGCCGCCCTTGCCCCCTTCAGGCTCCTATCAGTCATATCCATAAGCTCCTCGAATTTTTCAGACACTTTTAGTCGTGATTGGAGCTCGGCGTTATCGCCTGGCCTGAATGCTGGCTCCTATCGCCAGGCTCAAGCGCCAACATATCGCCCGGGAAAGCAAAACGCTCTGCGAGACAAAAAAATGAATAAGAACCCACGATGGGGGTCAATCGGAAACATCTATCGCACAAGGAAAGTAACTCACCCGCGAGGCATAGGCCCGAGTCATCCTCATCAGGGTTGTGTTGTCAATGTCGGGAAGGAGATGAATACTCTCGGCCATGCCTTGCTGCCCAAACGCAGCATCGACCAACCCAGATCGGCAAATTTGTCCGCCGAGGGATCGCGCCCGGATACAGGGCCGACCTGATCATGGCGGAAAACGCCTCCTCAATATCAGCATCTGAGCTACTGGGTTGGCCAACCCCACCTGAAGGACCGGCCTGGGCGGCCCCCGTCTGGGAGGCCTTCAACCTCCCAGCCTCCTCTACTAAGGCCCTGGCTTGGGTTTCTTCAGATAATTCAGCTAGCCCAAGCGCCAGCCTCCCCAAAACCTTTCTCGAAGAAGCTCCCAATGCGGAGCTCCCGCCTTGCCG
>UESW01004472.1:382324-437174 GCA_900491605.1 Calamus simplicifolius
CATTTTCTTTCCTTCCTATTTTTTTCTCTTCATTTTTTTTCTTTCTTTATTTTTCTTTCCTTCCTACCTTTTCTTCTCTTCACTTTTTTTCATCTTTTTATTTTTTTTCCCTAATATTCTTTCCTTCCGCTTTTCTTTTCATACAAAAAGTGCTTAAACGAAGAGTCCACCAAAATATCTTCAATGTTCCGCCTCTTCCGTTCTTGCCCTCGAAGGATGGCACCATTTACGGTCCCACGTCCAATATTTCCCACCGCGATTGTCTCACCGTCCCGCGTACGCCGTCTGGCCTTAGATACTAGCCAACGGGCTAGATTCCTCCGAAAGACAATCCGACGGTATATATTTCTCCCGCACATAAATTACTTATGCGCGGTCAGGAAGGTAACTCATATCCTTGGAATCTAGCATATCCGGCCGCGATCTGATATTCCAAGCGTTCCTTGAGACACCCAGCATCGCACTCAGCGGCGGACCCCACGCGTGTGACCAATGTGAGAGGGTGTGTTTTGGATGCTGAAAATCTCGTGCATTTAAGCAGTGCTGCTGCCCAGATTCGGAGCCGGCCCGCGCCAGCTCAGATGGCCCGACAATTCACTGGGCGCCAACCTGTCCATGTGGACCTCACAGCGTCGAAGCCAGAAACTTGCCGCGGATCAGCTGAATGCCTCATTGCGTCGAAACACCTTCTTACAAACCGTATTCCGACACGTGTCCTAGATAAACTCTTTTTTTTTCCTGTTCAACTTTAACCCCGTTACACTGTGTCTGAATGTAAAGAAAAGTAGAAGAAAAATAGAAGAAAAAAATTGAAGAGAGAAAAAAAAAAAGTGATGAATTTTATCTAAAAATTTCTTTTCAAAATTGAAAAGATTTTAGAGGAAAAACTTAAGAATATTCTTTCTTTCTTTTTTTAATTTTAATATTGGCCCTCTCATATAAAAAATATTAAATATTTATAATAAAAATATTATTATTATTATAAATTATTATTATTATTATTATTATTATTTTCCTCCTCCAATCCCCTCCCGGCTTTCTCTCTCCATTTTTTTCTCCCTTCGTTTTCTTTCCTCTACTTTTCCGGAGCATTAACGACGGAACCGACGACGAGTGTGATAGGTTTGTTTTATACGCTATTGCGCGGCCGATGCACATGCACCCATGCCCCTCGTTGGGGAAACCGAGACCGCTCCCCAGGCTTGGAAGTTGGAAGATAAATTTTGCCCATGGTTAGGGTAAGGAAGCGTTAAAAGATCTGCAGCGGCCTTGTGCCACGTGGCAATATGCAGACCGAATATTTACAGCGTCCCGGCCGTGTATCCACTCTACACCGTTCGTGACATGATAGACGGACGAGATATGCCTCTAGAGCTAACGGTCTTCCACGGCATCTTTCGTAACCACGCCTCCAGAAGACCCAACATGCTAAACTATCTTCCTTTTTGACGCAACCAGAACGTTGAGAATGACATGGCAGACAACAATTCGCCAGACTCGTGGTTTGGGCCAATATTCTTCTGCCATGTAGGAATGCTGTCTGACCCGTGACGCGGTGGTGCTCCATAGCGTTCCTCCAGGAAAACGGCCCGGCCCGGCCCGGTCCTCAAATAAAATTAAAAATATGTTCCATGATAAACCCCGTCTTCCTTCGATTCGGAACGCGCAAAAACCTAACAGTCGCTGCGTTCTCTGAAGCAGGCTGAAGAGGCAACGAGGAGGAATTAGAAAGGTAGGTTTTAAATCCTTTCCTAAAATTATAAATCCCCCTCTATTCTCTCTTATATCTGTGAGTCTCTCTTCGATGAATCCTGGTGAGATAGATTTTGGACAGAATCCAATCAATATATAGAGATTTTTCTTGAAATTTCTTCCTATTAGAACGAGATATCTAGAGAGGAGATCCCCCATTTCAGATCCATCTATACTCCTTCTCTTCTGTCTTTTGCTCTTTCGTCTCTCCTCCCTTTCGGTTGCGATGGAAGGAGAGCAGAAGAGATACATCTCTTCGGACGAGCTTCGCAAGCACAATGTGGCATCGGATCTGTGGATCTCGATCCAGGGAAAGGTGTACGATGTCACCGGCTGGCTCAAAGATCACCCCGGCGGCGACCTCCCGCTCCTCAGCCTCGCCGGCCAGGACGCCACCGACGCCTTCGTCGCCTACCACCCTGGAACCGCCTGGAAGCACCTCGACCGTTTCCTTATCGGCCGCCTCGCCGACTACCAGGTCTCCGACGTCTCCAAGGACTACCGCCGCCTCGTCGCCGAGGTCACCAAGATGGGATTTTTCGAGAAGAAGGGTTACGTCGCTGGCGTCACTTTTCTCTCCATGGCCGTCCTCTTCTTCGCTGCCGTCTATGGCGTCATCTTTTCCAGCAGCGCTTCGGTCCATTTGGTCTGCGGCGGGATGATCGGGTTCCTCTGGATCCAGTCCGGCTGGATGGGGCACGATTCGGGGCACTATCAGATCATCGCGAATGCCAAGCTTAATCGTCTAGCCCAGATGGTGTCGGGGAATTGCGTCACAGGGATAAGCATTGCGTGGTGGAAGAGGAACCACAACGCCCACCACATTGCCTGCAATAGCCTCGATTTTGATCCAGATCTCCAGCACATGCCATTTTTCGCCGTCTCCTCGAGGTTCTTCAGCTCCCTCACCTCTTATTTTTATGAGAGAAAAATGAATTTTGATGCGGCTACTAGATTCTTGGTTAGCTACCAGCACTGGACTTTCTATCCCGTCATGTGCTTCGCAAGAATTAATCTTTTAGCGCAATCGATACTTCTTCTGCTGTCCAAGAAGAAGGTGCCCAATAGATGGCAGGAGATCCTCGGGGTCATGGCTTTCTGGGTCTGGTATCCGCTCCTTGTCTCATGCTTGCCAAACTGGGGTGAAAGGTTGATGTTTGTTGTCGCGAGCTTCGTGGTCACCGGAATTCAGCATATCCAATTTTGTTTGAATCACTTCTCATCGAGTGTTTATGTCGGGCCTCCGACTGGAAATGATTGGTTCGAGAAGCAGACGATGGGGACACTCAACATCTCTTGCTCCCCTTGGATGGATTGGTTCCATGGTGGACTGCAGTTCCAGGCGGAGCATCATCTTTTCCCTCGCCTGCCGAGATGTCATCTTAGAAAGGTTGCTCCTTTTGTGAGGGAGCTCTGCAAGAAACATAACTTGCCTTACTCGATTGCATCATTCTGGAAGGCAAATGTGTTGACTATCAGGACTCTTCGGACCGCTGCATTGGAAGCTCGAGACTTGACGAACCCAGTCCCGAAGAATTTGGTATGGGAGGCTGTTAACACTCATGGGTGAAAGCTTCATAGGCTTCCTCAGCCGCTGCTAGCGCTGAACTTGTGCTTTGATTTCCCTGGTTGGCTCTGATAAGGCTGGGATGACTGATGATCATTATTCCCTATCTGGGTGAAATTTTTGTATTGGCTCATGCTTGCAGTTAGATTCTGAGCTATTCTCTGATTTATAAGCTGTGTGTATCTGTTTCAGTTGTGTTTCTCTTTTAATCAATAATGGTGATGATAAGCTATATTTTGATAGGGACTTTTGGCTATGATGGGGACCAGATTTACTGTTAATTCGTCAAGAGTTCGCTCTTGAGACTCTTTTGTAACTGAATTTTCTCAGGCCAGCAGCTTCCAGTCTCTTAGTCCATTATATGTAAAGATTTCGCTGCATGACTTATTATCAGTCTTTTCTCCATGCAGTGGTTTTTGTTTTGGTTTCTGGTTCTTATTGATTGCTTTACATGAGCTTTGTTTATGTTTTGCTGTCTTTTTAAATCTAGTGATGAATGAGCATTTTCTGTCTCCTGATAACAGTATTGGACTGTGTATGCCGTCTATTGTTGACTTGCAATGATTGATTCTTCAGTGACTTCAGGATCGGTTCATATTTTTCTTCACCTAAGATTGTCATATGTCATGTGCAAGTTCGACCATAGCTCGCCCTTAGTTTTTGTGATTCAATTCCATAAAGGTCCAATTTCTTCAAAATGTAAGAAATATTGTGCAAGCTACATTAAGTGAGATTGTTGCAGATATATGGCTTTAAAGTGGAGTGCTGACTCTTGTAGAGTAATGATCCATGAATCTTATATACATACTTTGATAGGTAAATAGCTGTGGTTTTTCTTTTTCCTCAGGCATTAATACCTCCTAATTGTTACTTCCTATTTGTTATCCCTGGGAAATTTGTATACTCCCATGCACGTTATAGGATGGACAGAAGAATTCTTTATTGCGAATTAGAACAAAGTTTGTCTAAAATAAACAAATTTGACCAAGTGTTTATTTCATATAGGCTTTGATTTTATTCCTGGATTAGGATTAATCTGATTTTATAGTCAAGAAAATTGTAGCAAGCTAATGGCTTCTAAGTCTGCATGAACTGTTCCTCCATCCCTTTACTTATGAACTATATTGCCAAGTCCACATTGCCTTGATTCCTTGATCTGTAAAATGGTAAAATTCACAGATCCATTGCTGTGGTTCTATTTTTGTTTTTTTGTTTTAAAAAAAACTGCATGACTGTAACTGATCCCGTTGCTATCTTAGATAACCAGATTAAGATCTAGCATTGGACCTAGATATCTATTGGTTTTGGGGCTTGCACATAAGATGAATGATTTGTTACAAGACAAGGACAGGACTTTTTTTTAGACCAGACGCTAAAACAATCTGTCAAACATGTTGGCGGACCTGTTTGGTTGCTTGCAATATGATAAAATGTTATCCATAAATATTAAAGAACTCAATATGTAACAAAGATAATGTGAATTATGAAATGCAAAACTAACACATGATGCAAGACTTTCTTATTGATCCTCTCACTGACAGCTCATACCATTTTGGGTAGTGGCTTTCAATGAGATGTTGCACAACAAGGTGTGACTTCTTTTTGAGATTTCAGTGATACAGCACAGCATAAATCAGGGTAAGAGAAAGGTTATATATTTATCACATATCTGTGTAATCCGAGTCTGCAATATGCTTTCTAATTGTCACCATCGATGATTTTTAGATTCCTATCATTTTGTACTTCATTTTGATCGTGAAACCTTTAGATTAAGTAGCCAATCATCTGAAATCAACTTCAGCATATGATGCGTGTCTTCAACAGCTTTGATAAGAGCATATCTACATTGCCTTCTCTACTGATATGTATTTGGCACAGCAAAGGATACAGAAACCAGCTGATGCCCATTTAAATGACCCAATCACAACTGTCAGAATAGACTAATGGTAAACCAAACAGAGGACAAGTTACCTGGATCTGGAAAGGAGTTTTAGTTCAATAGCTTGAATGGATTGTGTCTGGTTTTGATCAGTCCTTCCTAGCATATCCTGAGGTAGAATTAAACTAAATTCTTTCACTAGTCCACCAAACCAACCCACCCGCCCCACCATACCAAGCTGTCACATCTTCCTTTTTCTGCCACGATTTAAAGGTTATGATGAGTATTTCTTCATGCATATTATTTATGACTCTATGATCTGGCAGCTCATGAATGTTGAATAAAAATTCAACTGGCTGAATCATCCAATATGTCCTGTGTGGCACACTGTACATGATTACTTTGAATGACCGTTAGATTGGTGAATTGTTATGTACTGTGAGAGAATGTATATTTCATTTCTTAAAGTTTTTACACGTAAGGTTCATGGCTGAATTGATTTTTTTTTTTTGTTCATAATTGATTCTGTTGCACATAATTGTTTCTGATATCTTTTTCAATCTCAATAGCATGCGTATGTTGAGGTCTTCTTAGTCATGCTTAAGGGTGTCAGCATCTGTGATGTTATAAATTTTGATAATGCCCTCTATAATTTTTGATATTGACCTCTAGATTAATAGGGACCTTGTCTGTCTTCATAAGCTCCAAATGAGACCATGACAGTGTGGTGTTCCCTCATTGTTATGTTGATCATCCTCTAAAAGTCATGTTATACATAGGGGATGTATATCGTCTACCTGAGCTGAAATTTCATAGTGGCTTAGTCTTCGTTTCTTCCCACATATTGTCTTTGTGAATTGTGGCTAAATTGTTGGTGCAGCTGCAACTATATGGAAATTTTACAATTGCTTGATGTCCAAAATGGGTGATTTATTTTGACAGATCTTTTTTTTCTTTTTATATGCCCATCTACATCCACAATTAACAATGTGTTGGAATGAGGCTGATGCCACCTCATGCAGCCTTTAAATATAAATATTTAAAAACAGAGATTAAAGAGAATAGGTATAACTTGAGGTACCCAGCTTAAGTTTTCTAGAATAGGTTCTGATAATTTCCATCAATATTTCTCAGTAAATGTTACAACAAGCCATTGCTTGGTTGTTCTTAATGTGAAGCCGCCAATCATCTGTTATTCCATAATTTTCTCAATCTCATATTCATTTATCTTTTTCCTGTTTTTGAGAATTACTGCCACCAGATATATTTGCTTATGGATAAAATTTTTGAAGCTGAAAAGGAGCAAAATGATTGTACAATCAAGTTGTGCACCTGCTAAGGCTGATGTCTTTCATGCCAACAATACTTTAGGTTTTTCTCACAACTATCTCCATAGGCCACGTCAAATCTGTATCCATCTTTATCCAAGCATTAAATTTGCATGTCGTATAGTTAACAAGCTATTGCTTCCGGGTCTCTAGATAAGTTTTGTTTGGACTTTCAAGATAATTTAAGCACCTGGATCCTATTTTTTTCCGGAGAAAGGTGCCCTTATAATTAAAAAACTGGTTCCTGTTAGAGTTAAATTTAAATATATTGATCCTATCAGATATGCGAAAATACCCTTCAGCCATTATTATTAATTTTCTTTCCAATCTTCCTCTCTATGGATCTTGATATTCCTCTCTCGTGGATCTTGATCTTCCTTCTCGATGGATCTTGATCTTCCTCCTCCTCTCGATGGATCTTGATCACTCTGATGGTATATGCCCTTAAGATGTGCTCTGAGGGACCCAATGCCTCCGCTTATTTTGATTTTTCTTTCGATAACATTGCGTCGAAAGCCTTAGGAAGGGATCACCGCCTGCTGCGTTTAACATTTAAGGAGCCATTATTACTTATTAATTAGTAAAAACGATCCTAAGGACCATCTATTGCGACTGATTATTACAGTTCCCTCAAATATTATACCTGTCTTTAGTCTTGATGAACATTGAAGGCATGCAAAATGGAAAGAAAAATTGCAACTAAATTTTAGAACATAAGCCTTTGCTCGTTGACAACTTGAAGAAGGAAGAAGAGGAAGCTTAAGTGGGAGATGATATATTTGTTTGTGCAAGTGTGAGGTGAAGCTTTCTTTCAAACTGAGAGGGAGGAAAACCCAACCTGATGTTAATTACCTGATCGAATATTTGGGCATGCAGCACCTGAGACTCAGACGTGGAACCTCCTTATAGAGGAGTGATAATGGACACGGTTCACAGCTTCAGTAGAAAGCAGAAACATGGGATTAGATTTTTAACCCTAGTTAAAAACCAATAATTCCTCAAATATCTCACCAAAGAATTCTGACATGTATTATTGTGTCTATTGTAGAAGTTTTTGTTTCTTGTTGTAGTTTAAGAGAATTTGAGGTCATAGAAAGTGAAAAATGGAATTTGGAGATTTGTAGGACATGTTATTCGCAAATAATACGGTGCAGAATCTAGGGATTAGTTTTTAAGAAGGATTTTGCATCCCAATATATTTTTAAATTCTTAAAGTTACTACAATTTTCTCTTGGATGATGGATTATTCTTTTTTTTTTTTCTCACCATGAATTATTTCAACCATGGATTATAGAATGCCGTCCTACTCTGCGGAACAACTTTAGAAATCGTTCTCTTCTTGTTTGATTGTTGCCTTATGAGATCACGACTCCTATTACTGATGAAAGAGTCTGTTGTGCACAAATCTGCTGGTCCGTCTTTATCTCTTAACAAGACTTTATTCACGAGCCCTGTTTCCCAGATTGACAAATGTCCATCTTTAATGATCCCTTGCCGACCATTTGCATGTTTTTCAAACATTTGAACTTTGAGCCCTGGCTGCTCAACTAACAATTACACCTGTGAGGCCACCCTCCTCATACTCTCTCTCTCTCTCTCTCTCTCAATCATCGTGTGCACATTTCTTTTTCACAACATAATCCGTCATAGATAACATGCACTCACAAACACCTGTTTATCATCTAAGCTCTTTGAGATCCATTCATCAGCCAACTTCAGTCCATGGCTTATCTTAGTCTCATCATGCTCTTTCTTATGCTTCCTCAGCTCCCTCGCTGCTGGACGGGTAGCATACAACTCGATTCGGAGCTGTCAGCACAAGAAAGCCTATCCTGGGTCTCTGAGAATGGAACTTTTGCATTTGGATTCACCTCCGCAGGCCCTGGTGATCGGTTGCTATTATCTATATGGTATGCCAGTCTTCCAGGTGATCCAACCATAGTATGGTCTCCAAACAGGTAGCACTTCGATTCCAATATAATCTTCTCTGCTGAAATGATTTCATGGAATGCTAATATAGCCCCTGCATAACCTACAGAGATTTTCCAGTCGGGAGAGAAGCCATGGTGAAGCTGGACAGCATGGGGAACCTTGTCCTAGTTGATGGAAACACTACAGTGTGGAGATCCAACACCTCCAGCCTAGGTGTGGAGTATGGTTTGATGTCAGACTCTGGGAGTTTCATCCTATATAATGGAAGCAGCAGCAATCGCCAAGTCGCATGGCAGAGCTTCTGGCACCCATCAGACACCCTCCTATCAGGCCAGCCTCTGTTAGTCTCCCTCGAGCTAACATCGCCCAAATCTTCTCTTGGTCACTACTCTCTTAAGATGCTTCAGCAGCGCACCTCTATCAGCCTCGCCTTAACCTACGTATCTCCAGAGCCTTACTTATCTTCCTTGGGTTCTCATGCCAACTACTCTTACTGGTCTAGCCCAGAGATTTCCAATGCTACAGGTGATGTCATAGCAGAACTGGATGACTCAGGTAGTTTTGGTATCAGGTATGGGACATCATCAACTGGAACAATGTATGTCCACAAAAATGATACCGGAGGGAACCGATCAATTCTTCGAAGGATTACAATTGGGACAGATGGAAATCTCCGCCTCTATCGATGGGATGACCATTGGGTAGTCGAGTGGTCTGCAGTGTCTAATCCATGCTTGGTTGCTGGAATTTGTGGCAGTGGTGTCTGTAACCTGGATAGTAGCAAGAGCAATGCCAGCTGCACATGCTTGCCGGGAACTTTTCCGGTGGGCTCAGGTGACAAGGGGTGCTTATCGAGCTTGATACCATCACCAAGAGGGAACTGCAGTGAGAGTAAAAGCACTTCAATCAAGATGGAGACTATGCCACAGACTAACTACTACTTCTCAGGAGCTTCAACCATTTCAAATCAGAGTAGCATATCAAGAGGCTCGGAATGTGCTGAATTGTGCCTTGAAGACTGCAATTGTGTGGCATCAATTTATGGACTGTTGGAGGGGGAGACGTATTGCTGGACTCTGAGGAGTATTGTATTTGGAGGATTGCAGGATCCAAGTTCAACCCTCTATATGAAGGTTAGGATAAATAGCTCTGAGACACAGGAACAGGGACCACCAGGAGAAGGGTCCGGTGGGCCAACAAATAGTAGCAACAGTGAACGGGTGCTTCTTCCTTTGCTTCTCTGTATCTCTGCTGTGGTTGTTCTCCTAAGCTTGCTGTTATGTTACAGCATCCGGAGGAAAAGGATGCAACGGCAGCAGGGAATGATCAGTGGCTCTTTGAGCCTGCCAGGCACTCCACTATATTTCAGTTTCCATGATCTCCAGATAGCAACGTGCAACTTCTCTCAGTTGCTTGGAACTGGTAATATACTTTCACTTATTATCACCAACAGTTTACTGTGTCTCAAAACCTCTTTTTTCCTTTCAGGATTATATTTCAAATGGATTAATTGACGCCTAGAACTAGTTACATGGGTTACTACTATTTGTCCTGTTTCCACATGAAGTTTTGTAATTATTAAGTGCATACAGAGTTATTTTTTTATTGAAACAAGTTATATAAAAGCTCTTTTGTAGTTCTGATCCGTCATCATAATCATATCCTCGAACTAATTTATAACTTAAAAAGCCTTAATTTGTCTTTACACTTGTTCTGTTCACTGTTATCAGGAGGGTTTGGCAGTGTGTACAAGGGGACCCTCAGAGATGGAACTTTGGTTGCAGTGAAGAAACTGGACAAGGCGTTGCCTCATGGGGAAAAGGAGTTTATCACAGAAGTAACTACTATTGGTTCCATGCATCACATGAACTTGGTTAGCCTCTGCGGGTTTTGCTCCGAGCGATCACATAGGTAAGCAGTCCCTCCATAATTCAACCAAAAAAAAAAAATTCTACAAAAGCTCAACAAAGTCTCAAGAGATCTATGACTTAATCTTCACATAAACCTTCATCATTTTTTTATGTGGTTCTTCGGGTGAAACAAACTAGATAAACCTGATAAGCAATAGAATGTGAGTTGTACTAATTCTATAATGAAAAATATGAATCCAATGAGCAGGCTTCTGGTATACGAATATATGAGCAACAGATCATTAGACAAATGGATATTTCCTTCATGTAAAGGGCAAGAGGGATCCCTGGACTGGCCAACTCGCTTCAGCATAGCCATTGCCATTGCTCAAGGGATTGCATACTTCCATGAACAATGCAGGAATAGGATCATCCACTGTGATATCAAGCCAGAAAACATTCTTTTAGATGGGAAATTCTGTCCCAAAGTGTCAGACTTCGGACTAGCAAAACTAATGAGCAGAGAACACTCTCATGTGACCACCATGGTTAGAGGCACAAGAGGCTACTTGGCTCCAGAGTGGGTCAGCAGCCGGCCCATCACCGTTAAAGCTGATGTTTATAGCTACGGCATGCTACTTTTGGAGATTGTCGGAGGTCGGAGGAATCTTGACATGTCACTGGATGAAGAAGAATTCTTCTACCCTGGTTTGGCTTTCAAGGTAATCTAAACCTAAAGATATGCATGCAATGTTTCCTTAATTTTCTTCCAAACCTATTAAAAACTCATCTTGCATTTAATTAATTACTTCAGGAAATGAAGAATGGGACACCATTAAAAGCTTGTGATAAAAGACTGAAAGGGAATGTGGAAGAAGAGGAATTTCTCAAGGCCCTGCAAGTTGCCTTTTGGTGCATTCAGGAAGAGGCATGGATGAGGCCTTCAATGGGAGAAGTGGTTAAAATGTTGGAAGGATCAGTTGAGATCAATGTGCCACCCATGCCCCAAATGGTACTAGAGTTGGCCGAGGAAGGATTGCATAGCGTCTACAAGGCCATGAAAGGAGATTATTTTGGTCAGCCAACAACTTCTGCAATCCCCAGCCATCGGTCATCGAAGGCAACCTGCAGTTGCTCCACCATGTCACCTAGATAGGAGTGGCACCAGTGAACCGCACCATGAATTAAATAAGAGTGGATTTGTAAATGGACAAGTACATTAGCAATTGAGATCATGATATCAAGCTAACTTACAGCCTACTTTCTGAAAGTTGGTAATAACGAGGTCCAAGGGCAAGATGAAAATTGAAAAGCTTGATCCGGAGATTAAAATGGAGACATGACATGAGTTTGACTTGTCAATTTCCAGCTTGTAGGAAATCCAATGAAGCAAAATGTAAGTGATCATGAAATCTGAGGTAAATGCTTATCCCAACAACACTGATGTGTAAAATATATTGCAAGGATATATGCATTCCAACATGTCCAGTTAATTTACAAATACAAATTACCAGGCACAAAGAACTGATGATAATCAGCGATGTGTTGCATTTCAAAAATAAAATTACTATAAAGTTCAGGAAGGCTTCATGACAACCTCAATTCAAGTTCATCTTCTCAAGAACTGTGGCATATATGTTCATCTCTATTTGCCTTTGCTGGTGGTAAATTTTGACATGCATTAGACCCTGAAGCATTTCAGAACGATTAATCGAACCACAACTAACATAAGTACATCCCGTTTTGAACCAGAGAAGCAACACATCCAACCAATTAATACTTTACTTTGCCGGTTTGCCCTTTACGGTTTGTACTTTTGTCATTCCAGCGAAGAGTAACAGCAGAGTAACAACAAAGAGCTGCTGCATGAGCTTGTGAGCATTTGATCTAAATTTAATAAGCTCGGTTGCCTCGCATTGATATCTCTCCTAGTGTTGTTGTTCTCTTTGAATCCTAACGTTATGATTCCTTGATCTAATGTTCCCATCCACATTCCCGTGAAACCAATTTAATGCATCCAAATCGAAGCTTCATTTACTCCCATCCCCCAATTCCCCGTGACAGCACTAAATTCTCCTCACCCTTGAGGACCGGACGTCTACTCCCCTCCCGCCAACCCAATCATATAAATTCCCACCATCCCTCCATCTCCAACGGTCATCTCTCGCAATCCCAACACCACGATGGCGACCATCCCCTACTCCCTCCTCTCAATCTTAACTCTAGGAGTACTGACGGCGATCATGCCGAGCCGGGCCGAGTTCACCGTGGTCCTGCCGGACTCGTCGGCCCTCGTCGACGCCCCACAGACGGGGTTCTCCAACCTCGCCCGGACCGACCCGGCCGAGCAGCGCGCCGTGTACGAGATCATGGCCGCCACCGGTAATGACTGGGCCACCACCATCCCGGACGTGTGCCGCGGCCGGTGGCACGGAATCGAGTGCATGCCCGACCGCGACAACGTCTACCACGTCGTCTCCCTCTCCTTCGGCGCCCTCTCCGACGACACCGCCTTCCCGACCTGCGACCCCGCTCGCGCCACCCTCTCCCCAGCCCTCCTCCACCTCCCCCACCTCCGTTCCCTCTTCTTCTACCGCTGCTTCTCCGGCGACCACCCACAGCCGATCCCCGCCTTCCTCGGCCGCCTCAGCCCTGCCCTCCGCTCCCTCGTCCTCCGCGAGAACGGCCATGTGGGGCCCATTCCGTCCGAGCTCGGCAACCTGACGTCCCTCCGAGTGCTTGATCTCCATGGCAACCGTTTGAGCTCTTCCATCCCCCAATCTCTCCAACGGCTAACTAGCCTCAAACTGCTGGACTTGAGCTATAACCAACTGACCGGACCAATTCCGAACCTTCGAAATCCCACCTTGAACGTCCTGGACCTCAACCATAACTTCCTCCAAGGCCAAATTCCGGCCACCTTCGGCCAGTGCGACTCCCTCATCAAAATGGATTTGAGTAGAAATCGCCTCGTAGGCTCCATTCCAAACTCTCTCAGCAATCTACAGAGCTTAATTCTACTCGATCTGAGTCACAACTCACTCTCTGGTCCTCTGCCTAGCTCTCTCGGAAAATTGACTTCTCTGAGAGCGCTAATCCTCAACGGGAATTATATGAACTCGGCGACGATTCCAGAGGATGGTTTCATTGGCCTAAAAGAGTTGATCACATTGGTTTTATCCAACATGGGGCTGCAAGGACCGATACCAGAGTCCATCGGAGAACTGCCAAGCCTTCGAGTTCTCCACCTCGACGGCAACAAGTTCAATGGTTCGATACCGCGGAGCTTCCGGAAGTTGGGGAAGCTAAGTGAACTGAGGTTGAACGACAACCGGCTGTGGGGCCCCATTCCTTTCAGCAAGGAGATGCTGTGGAGGATGGGGAGGAAGCTGAGGGTCTACAACAACTCGGGGCTTTGTTATGATGCGAGCAATGGAAGGTTTGACGGCATTGATTCCATGGCGGGCATTGGTTATTGCGGGACAGAGACCAAAAGGGTGGTGGCAGGAGCTGCAGGTGCTGGTACTAGCGGCCACCGGACGAAGCATTTGTCGTCGAGGACTGACCGTGGGCCACCTTCCAGACTCAGCTCAGCTGCTCCAACTCGCAAATCTGGAAACCTTCGACTGCTTGTTTTGATCACTGGGTTTCTGCTCTCTGTTCTTCCATTGATGTAATCTTCTTTGAGCGCCGTGTGATGATGTACTGGTTATGTAGATAGATAGACATCCAGGTGGAAGTCCAGAGAACGTAGCAAGCACCGGAAATGTAAAAGAGGTGCCCTTTTAGGACTTTCTCATGATGAGTTTGAAATGAGAAAATGTACAAATAAAAGTTTGTGGCTATTATATTTCCTCAAAAAATTTCACTCTTTTGAAACATGATGTCTCCGGAGTTCAGCTGCTCAGTATGAAAAGAAAAATAAAAAGAAAAGAAAGACCATATCTTGATGCTGATCAAAATAGCTAAGAAATTGGTTAGATGTATACAAAATAATTATGCTTAAAAATGCCTTCGTCTATCATTAGGTTGAGTGCTCAGGGAGCTCTCTTACTGTTGATCATGGAATTTCTAGGTTCCATGGAAGCAATCTTCTTCCCTTGATGCTGATTTAACAATAATGACAACAAAATCTGAATCCCAAATTAGTTGGAGACGTTTCTTTCTCTTTGCTTGTTAAGTGCAAATGGATGATCCACCCTAGCCTGCTCGGTTGAGCCCACATATCATGTGAGCTAGTCCAAAGTGTTAATTAGCTCTTGTGATGCTTAGGCCTTGAAATTATGTAACTTGTTTTTGTGGCAACCCAGCTTCAGCTCTAATCAGCCCATATGTAATATGGACAATTGGACATGCATGCATGATGTATCATAAGTTATATAACAAAAATAAAATTTGGTGACACTCGAGCATTTCTTTTTTAAATTGAAGACAATATTTTACTTCAGTGGTCAAATCAGAAATCTGAACCAGTTTCCTTACCAGGCGAGACCTGTGAGCATGCTTGAGTTATTATGTCTGTCAGTCCGTGGCTTTGCATTCACAATCAAATTGCGAGGAAGATCTTTTTTCCAGTGTCGGTGAAAAAAGTTGTCGGACATCAAACAAAAGGCCTCCGAGAGAACTTTTCATGCTAAAAGGGAAGGCCAAAAGGTATAGGGAGGTAGCGGAGAAGAGAATTCCAATCCAATCCTCGGCCGTGCCGAAACCAGCGACCAGTCCGCAAGACCCCAAGTACTTCCCAGGGACTCATTTCAATGTACATCAGCCTTCAAACGGTCTTTCCGGCTTGATTCGTGTCAGAATGATGTGAACATCCGTCTATAATTAAAAAAAAAAAAAAAAACAACAACGAGCCCCAAATTATGGACATTTTGTGCAGACGTGATTACCACATAAATATGTAGAAAATTAAGGCATTAGCAGCAACAAGTTTTGCTTGTAAGCTAACTGTCAGACTGCTTTGAAATTAACTGCAACAGAGTAGAGTCATTGCCTCTCTCAAAGGAAGTAGCGACGCTCGGTGGACCCACACGGTTTGTCAACTATAAAGACCACAGAAGACTTGCTCCACCGTATTCGCCATCGTCCATTAATTAATGTACCCATCTCGACGACGCTACCACCGCTACAACCATTGCACCGCGAACGTGATGCCACGGTAGTCAAAAGAAACAACGGTGCCGGACGACGGTGATGGTGGCAAGGGTAACAATTACAGTTGCTGATGCCCGATCATCTTGTGTGAACACCGTAAGGACACCGTGAATTGCTGAAGAAATTTCTCTTCAAAATCAGACATGTAAAAAGTCCGAGATATCGAATATTTTGGTGGAACCCTTCAACACTGAAGTAAGTGATCAGAATCACAACTGTAAACTTAAAGAAGCTCGAAAGAGAAAGAAAGAGTTAGAGATTTTTTTTTTTTTTTAGCTTTCTAAGTACTTGAGTGTTCATTGTGTGCTCATACAGGTCCCTCTTACCTATTTTATTGATATTTCTTGTCATCTAGCGTCATATGAAGCCTCATGATGGACGATGACTTTATGGATAGATGATGATATTTTGGATGAAATGTCAAGTTAGTGTAGTTGTCCTATCTAATATGGGTGATTGGGGCCTCATGATGAACATGACTTTCAGAACGGAATACCATAATTAGTGGGATTTGTTCCTCCTGATCTGAGTGACCGCGGGTAGGTAGGTGAGCCCAATTTCATCAGATACTTGGGGCGCAAGCAGGTGGACCTTGTCTCATCAGTCATGTGGGCCACAAAAAATTGATGAGCCCTGAGTTGTTTAGTTAGAGGCTACCTTGGAAGTGGGGGCCAAGTCCGAAGATAAGGTCGCCTTGGAGGTCAAGGTCAAGTCCGAATACGAGGCCGCCTTTGAGATCGGGGCCGAATCCGAATAGGAGGCCACTTTGGAGGTTGGGGCCGAGTTTGGAGAGGAGGCCGCCTTGGAGATGGGGTCGAGTCCGAAGACGAGGCCGCCTTGAGGGTTGGGACCAAGTTCAAAGATGAGGCCGCATTGGAGCTTGGAGCCGAATCCGGAGAGTAGGTCGCCTTAGAGGTCGGGGTTGAGTTCGTAGATGAGGCCACCTTGGAGCTGGGGTCGAGTTCGAAGACGAGACCGCCTTGAAGGTTAGGGTCGAATTCGAAGACGTGGCTAGTTTAACTTCGCCGTCAAATAATTTCTATCGTTAACTTACATGTGGCTTCACCAGCCACATCAATAATAACAATAGATGATGAAAAGAAAGGTTTCGAACATAATGTTTTAATGAATTGGAACAAGAGCACCGGATTATGATTCATAAAATTGATGATACAAGGTAATATAGCAATTGCGATAAGAAAATTGCTTTCAGGACCGTATATCATAGCATTAGTCCCATTGATAGAGAGCAGTTCGTATCCAATATCAAGCTGCTTCTCTCAAGTATAATACTAAGATAGTGTCTAATTTATGGTAATATAAAATTTTATCAAAAATCTTATATTCTCAATAATTTTGGTAATGAAATTACTAAAGATATAGCATTATTATGTTTGATTTGCCTTAATGGTGTTATTATATAATTATTATCTTCGATATATTATATAGTATAATCTTATATAATATAATATTTGTAAGGATGGATGAGAGTGTTGGCTAAAAGGATGATGCCGATACAACTGAGACAGAAAAAGCATCTCACAAGCTTAAAATGAAAGTTTATTGGCATCATTATAATGAACACATGCTTAAAATGAAAGTTTTTTGGCATCATTCTTGAGTTAATGATTTTTTTTTTTTGGCTCTTTGGTGCAGATGTTGCCATTTGGATTATATATATATATATATATATATATATATATATATATATATATATATATATATATATATATATATATATATATTATATATATATATATATATATATATATAGAGAGAGAGAGAGAGAGAGAGAGAGAGAGAGAGAGAGAGAGAGAGGGGGGGGGGGGGGGGGGGGGGGGGAGAGAGAAATATTTTTCTATGCTTCTGTATGACTTGAAGAGTTGATTGTCACTAGAGGCATGAATCATGAAACACTATGATATTAAGTTAATAAGACTACAAAAGATATTTACATAGCTAAATATATTGAAGAACCAAAGAGTGAAATGTTAAATATGTATTGAGCTTGATAAATTGTTAGGTAAGATAGCACGTGATATTTCAATGTTTGAATTTAAGGTACGTTAAAAGAAAAATTAAAATAAATTTTAATTAATCTAAAACACATGTGCATATAATTTATTTTATTTTTTATTTTATAAATTATTATTAAATATTTGATGAATAAATAGTAATCATATAGCATGAACTATTACAAATTAATCGTGGGGTATTAGTTTCTTGTCTACAATGTAAATCGACAAGTTAGATTCGCCGTAAGTGAAATTTATCTTTGAAGGCAAGCAAAGGGGGCTATATTAGATGGACAAACAAACGGTGCAACGAGGAACCAGCCATCCATGGCGTGATTGAACCATCCAACCAACAAACCGATGCAACGAGGCAGTACTTGAGTGCGGCCGGCGGCTTATGCTAAAAGGCAGTCCCCAGCCAGAGGTTTCGATGGATCCCACATGATTGGTTAATCTCCTCCCTCAAAAGAGTGGGCCCACTGGAGTTACGGTGATCCCCCCTTCCCGTCCCGTGGGCCACGCCACACCGACCGCGGTTGGCTGGACGATAGCTGGCGCTGTGCCCTTTCAAGAGATGCTCTCCCTTCCCTTCGTCTCGTGGGCAGAGACTTTATGATGGCATCTTTTGAAACTGGGAATGGATTGATTGGGTTTGGAAGCAGCTCGATTCGACTGGCTCCTTGTGGTGGAGCCACTGTCCCACGCTGTGAAAGGTGGTGGATTTGGTCGAGCTTTTGTCGTTTATTTATAGTCTCATGAATGCTTAGTTTACCTACCCCACGTGTAGATGATGCCCCATGTAACTCTTGCTATTTGGTGCAATGCCTCTGCGAGCCTTTTTTTTTTTTTTTTTCCTCCTCGATGTCTCTTGAGTTGTATAGCATCTTCTATGTTATTCGCAACGTGAATGCACATAGTCTTATTATTAAAAAAAAAATTATTACTATTATTCACTGTTTTCATTAAAAATTTAGCGACCATTTGCCTACGTGCCTTGTTGCGTCCCAACTCTCGGGCCTCGATTGGCAGTCGGGATTCGGCTCTTGAGAAGCCGTGTCATAAAAATACTTTTTTATTAAGCACCACGCAAAAGCGTTTTTATCCAGCAAACATGCTCGATTCCTTTGCCAACAATTGTTATCAAGCAGTTTTATTTTTGATTATAAATTATAGAAGTTGCAAGTATAAGCACGTATAGTTGCCATGCTTAAAAGAAATATTTCTACTTTATTCTTGTTTCCTTGCATCTAGGTTTTTCATTTCTTTCCCATAAGAGGGATGGATACCTATCAAACGGATGGCCTTAGTTATTTTTCAGAAATTTACACTCTAATGAATATATTCCTTATTTATTTCTAAATTATATTTTATGAATCGTATAACGCACCAAGAATATTATACCTTGCAATTGAAGAAAATATTACTCATTTCACGGCGACAAAGTTTTCAAGACCTAATTACTATCATCAACCTTTAATTCCATCGCATGCGCGACACCATCTAACGGTTCAGATTCGCCTTAATCCTACGATCCAGAATATTGGGCCAGTTTCGAACGAAACCAAGATTCGGGGTGGCGGAGTCGGATCCAAACCGTAATCCAACCCCAAACGATAATATCCTTTGCGGCGCCGAGCCCTCCGACCGCCTCCAGAGTCCGGTCCACCACCATCTAATCAACGCCTCATCAACCAGCCAACCCCACCACCCTCACATGGCCATCGCCGTCACTGTCTCCATTCATCTTTTCAATGCAAACCACACGGGGCCCAACAACAGCAACCAAATCATTTCCATGCCACATGGCCCGAGATAATCGATACAAATTCATCGGTCGGTGAGAAGAGGACGGGAACAATGACAGTGGAACTTCGTTGCTACCATGATTGGGTCCCAAAATAGTTTTTTTTTTTTTTTTTCCCCCACCTTAAAGCACGTCTCCTGGTATTGCTTCGTCCTCACTCCCCTCTCCTCCCCTCTCTTCTTTGATAAAAACCCTGTTCACATTCCCCTCCCCCCCTCTCCCGAAAAAAAAAAAAGTTATCTGTTTGGTGGTAGCTTGACGAACCCCACTTTTAGTTGGCTCTTCTTCTTCCCTTCCTCCTCCGTCGTCTCTGGGGTTGGTAGCGGTGGGAGAAGAATGCAGCAGTGGCGGCCGGAGAGCCCGGCCATGACGTTCGACGAGGTATCCATGGAGAGGAGCAAGAGCTTCGTCAAGGCCTTGCAGGTACCCTGCTCTTCTTTCGATCTGATTTCAGGTTTTTAACCCCCGGATCTGATCGGTTTCCACCGGTCCTTTGCCTCGGATCTCTTGACCTTTGTCTTTCTTGCATGATTTCAATTGTTTCTAGGGTTTCTTTACTTCTTTTTCTATTTGCATTTATTTTCCTTGGTATTTCCTAGTGAATTCATCCTCAGGACGAACTCTTTTGGAGCTTAGTGCTCCATCGGAATTAAGATTTCCATTCAGATCTCCTGTGATCTCCAACTCCTCGTTGTTTTTTAAATTGGACTAGTTAAAATGGGTTAAGAGTGGTCTTGACCTTTGTATGGTCACGGATGGATCAAAGATTGGCTTTTTCTTGAATCGGAGTTGCAAGAAAGAGCCATGGTTATGTAAATTTTTATGATATCTTTTCTTGTTTCTTGGCTCTATTATGTATACTGTGTCATTGATTTCAATTATCATGTCTTTTACTCTTAAAAAGACGATCTTTTTCTAATATCTTAGGCACTCTTAAAAGATATTAATGCGGTCCTTTCTCTATAATTTTATATATTTATGGACTGAGTGCAGGAACTGAAGAACTTGAGGCCTCAGCTTTACTCTGCTGCGGAGTATTGTGAAAAGTCTTACCTTAACAATGAACAGAAACAGATGTAAATTTCTTCTTCTGTGAATTTCTTTCTAAAGCTTTGGTATTGATACTTTATCTGCATTCCTTCATGATAAATATATGGACGAGTATTAAGTATTACGCCTGTCTGTTAGTTCCAGAATTGAAACATATTTACCAAGTTTACCATGTTGACATGTGTTCTCTGTTCTTCAAAATGCCATTGTGTGTTTTCTACTTGTATAACGTCATGATCAGCATGCAATTGAGCAAAGATGATGCAATGCACAATCTCAAGAATTTGCATCAATTTTTGTACTGGATCTAATTGTGAAATTGATAGGTATACTGTAATAGAACATTTTCTCTTTCTTGATCTTCTATAACCCATCATGCTCCATCCTTCCCTCCACTTGCATTGGCATGATTTCGGAGACCAGCCTGTGAATACTATGGGAATTGAGTATGCAATTTTTTGCAAAGTCAGAAGCCAGATATGATGACATGACTATGTTTTCAGCAAGGATATATAACATTTCGTTGCTAAGAAAGGAATTTTCTAGTGCAGATCCATGAGCTCTTGGGATTTAATGTGCAAATCATGATTTTCTTGTTGAAGTCTGCAGAAAACAATGTCTGTCATCTTTGTTCTACTTAGAGTGATTTTCTCGAATCAAGATCTCCTCTTGTATGTAAATTTACTCAAAACCATAAATTTAACTGCTATCTTCTAGTGGTATTTCAAAGTTATGTCTGGATCTGAAATATCATGAAGGATGTTTTATAATGAAGAAAATGGTGTGGTCAGCATGGTTTTAGATTGCAATATGGTGCCCAATGCTGACTGAAGATGAGAAATGTAAATTACAACTAGCATCTATAGGCACAAAAATATGCACCCTTGTGGACAGATACTTCAACAAGCTTAGGATTGTGCTCAATTTTTAAATTAACTTTTTGGGTTGTTTCATAATGTTAAATAGTTGTAATGATGTAGTCATGGAGCTTCATGTCTACCAGGTATCTAAATTAAAGATACAAATAGTTTAAAAGAGAACTCATCAAGAAACTCTTGTGACGACTGCCGAAGTTCTAATAGAAAGCATGGCTATGTAAAGAGCTGTCTTTGAATAAGCTTAAAGGATGATTTTTTGAAATTCATGCTAAGCTAAAATGGTGGGATAAAGCATACTCTGAAAGACCACCAGGCTGATAAACATTTTTTCAAAGGAGAATACAAAGTGATATTTAACCCATAAGTATCCAATGAACTTAAATTTTGAAATTTATACCCAGTCATGTAAAAGTCAATCCAATGTACATCAATTCAGAAAAAAGCTTCATTACCACTAGCATTATTAAAGTTTTCAAGTAAATCTAATTCTATGATGTTTATCGTCAAATTAGCTTTCTAACATATTTTGAATCACTTAAAACAAAGGCGAATGAGAAAGTTATAGGCAATCTATCTAAGATGTGTCAATGCTGGTGAATTTTCAAAAAATTATGAAAATATCATTTCATAGCCTATGATGTAAAGGATATATTTTTTAATTATTTTTATGCAAATTTCTATGTCTATTTCTTCTAAAACATCATGTTAGATAAGTTAGAAGGCAATTAAGAGTTAAGAAGTTATTTTCAGATATTGATTTAACATCTGTCTCATTAGTTTTTTGTAGAAAATTTGTATCCTATGGGAACTAGTAAATTCTGTTGGCTTTAGGACATTTCTTCTAAAAATACCTCTTTAATTATACTCTTGGATACGAAGTATTCAATATTCATCAATAAAGTTTGGTTTTCTTAAATTCCTAGCTTGGAGTGATTTTCTGCTTGTTGTGATGTGGGATCACGAATGCATAAGAGGTGATTGGTGTGAGGTTGAAAGTTCTGGGCATTCCTCGAAGAGGCCGGAAGTGTGAGGCTGAAGATCATCAAGAAGTTCGTGTGAGGCTGATGGTTTTGTTTTCTGTTGTATTGCTTTGATCTTGTGTGGGACAAAAATCCTAGAAGAATTATTATCTTTATTATATATTTTAAAATTCATATTCATTTTTAATTTTAATAGATACATCATACATGATGTATAATTCATTCATTCATTTCTATTTCTGATAAAAGTCATCATGAACATCATAATTCATGTAAGGACTCCAAACTACAAACTGATGTTTTTTTTTTTTAGGAAACATTGATATGGAAAGAAAATTTTACATGGGAGGGAAACATGCTATATTTTTAGTGCGATAATTTTGACTAAACAAATATGTGTAATAAAGCACCATAGTGTACAAAAGAATACTAGGCTATATATGGTTAAAATGATACAGAGTCTTTATTGAACATAGTCATGTTTCCCTCAAGCTATTGAATGGAATTTTTCCCTCGTATATTAAAATGATACCAAGTCTGTATTGACACATAGTCATGTTTCCCTCAAGTTATTGAATGTAATGTTTGGTTTTGTTATACATCAAGGAGGGTATGCATATATGACACCTTACAGTATGCAGCATTACATAAATTCATGGTAATGGCACTTGATTGTTGTTGGACTGTTAGTGGAAGTACGTAATGCTAGTTGATGGCATTAGCTTAAGAAACTAAACTTTATCTGGCTCCATAACATAAATTTGTAAATTGTGGTATAAAAAAAGACCTAGGAATGCAACTTCAGAATTCTACAATTTAAATTTTGAGAATAATGAGGGTTTATTCCTGGGTAAGAGACACATGGCTGATAAATTATTCTGTGCAGCAAAGCATTTTGCTGTCTCTGGATCATTGCATTAAGCAAGTCTCTTAGTGGTTGCATAATATTTCTCTCGAGCTAACATTGCCTCACTGATCTCTGACAAAATTTAGAAGTCATCTGAATTTTCTCAAACTAGCATAACCCTTTTTTTCCTAACTTGTGATGGACAAGTAATCAATAATTTGCAAAACATAAATAAACATGGTTGACAATCACAAGTACCGTTGAATTTTATGATTGGACTGAAACATGTGCACTTCTTTTGATTCTGGAGTGTTTTTGCAAAATTCAGTACCCCTCACATGCATAAATACTTGAATGATCATCTAAAACTGTGGTGGTGCTGCCATGATAATAATTTCTTGATTTGTGTTAAATATTTAGATTTCCTGATGCATATTTCGCATGCTTTATTGTAAAATTGGAACTACATATTTTTATTAGGGTACTGGATAATCTGAAAGATTATGCTGTCCGAGCCCTTGTCAATGCCGTAGATCACCTTGGTACTGTTGCGTACAAGTTGACAGACCTGTTAGAACAACAAACTTTGGATGTTTCAACCATGGAGCTACAAATTTCATGTCTGAACCAGGCAAGTGTTCTATAGTTGCATGAACCTTCTTTTAAAACATTTTGGATGGAAACTAATGCTATGATCTTGTTTTCAGCAAGTTCTTACTTGCCAAACATATGCTGATACAGAGGGGCTTAGGCAGCAGCAAATGTTCACAAATGCTGCAAAACATCATAAACATTACATTCTACCAAGTATGGCTAACAATCAATTATGTCTTCTTTGAAGAAATGATGAGAAGCAGTGTATTTTTAACTTTCCATTTCAATTCCCAAGCTAGATTCTGTCAGCAGGAGAATGCAGAATGGTTCACAACTACAAGCAGATGCCAATTTAAATCATGTCCAACCTAAACCTCGCCCTCATCCTCCAGGTGCTTAATTTCTGCTTTCGATGCTTATTCAATTATTACCGTCTCTCTTAATATATTTTCATATTCTTGCTCAATATCATTTTGATTGGCTTAAAGGCACCCCTGCATCAAAAACTCTTTCCTGGCATCTGGCCTCTGAGACCAACGCCGCATCAGATGTAACACCTTATGCAGCATCTAGGCAAGCTTCTGCACCCTTTTCTTTGAACCTCTCACCTCTGTTCATGCTGATTTCTGAAGGACATAAGACCCCAAATAAAAGTCCTTTTATCTGTGAGCTAAAAGGATTTTTTTTTTTTTTTTCCTGTTGGGTGCAGCATTGGAGATACTAACGCTCCTAAGATAACTTCTGGAGTCTTCCATCTTCTGAGTATTGTCCATTCAAGAGCTTCCAACTTAATATGTTGCTTAGTTTAATAGTTTCTTCTTATACTATGTGTCTCGATAGCTGCATAGCTTTGAAGTTATTTTCAGTAATTGCAGGTTTTCATTGTGAATTCATGTAAATTTCAGATGCTGGTGACACGGCTTCACCAAGCCCTTATCAACCCATCTTCGGTCAGCCAGTGGGAATCCCACTAATAATATGGTTTTACACTCATTTGGCATAAGGGTAAAAAATTTAGTCACTGCTATAGATTTCTTTTTGGAAATCCATTATTGAGAAAATTTGTTTTGCATTACATTTACAAAACTTCAAATTCATGGGAAGAAAGTTATTGTAACCATTGGTAACATTGCTCACTATAGTTGCTTGGTGTTACTGGTCCTTGCTGCCACTCTTTTTCTCAGAGAGCTACATTCCTCATCACCACTTTAGCAGTGAAACGCTCTCTCATAGTTTCCATCCATGTTATCTGGTTGTTAACCTACTTCTACTGGACCTTTGGAGCAAATGAACTAGATTCTCCACCTCTTTGTATAAAAGATTTGTGGCAAAATGTGTCATTAAGAGCATATAGAATTTCCTAATTTACTATGGAAAAGGAAACATCAATGTGCAGAAATTCTTTGGCATTGACATTTCGTGACTCTTAAAATTTAATTAGTTAAAGTTGGATAATATCACATCTTCTCATCTTTTACTGAAATATTACAAGATAATAAATTAACTTGCAATTTGGTTTTGGAAGCTATACTCTCTATCAGCAAGTGCATTGCTGTGTGACCTTGTGCATACACTTGACATTTTCACATAAAGAAACCTCTATGCATAAAATTAGCAGTTTTCTTGATGTACGCTATCTTTTTCGCTTTCTGTATCTCCGCAAGCACTGTATCACTTGTCCAATCTTGTTAGATTGACCTGCGTCATAATTCTCAGAATGAATATGTACTGTGAGTTTTCTTGCATAAAAGAAAGGAAGAAAGAAGCTGCTGCCGGTTTAGCTATTATTACTTGCATAACAAAATCTATGTTTCTACTGGAGATAAACTCCCCGTGGTGGAAACCTATGTCTGCATCTAATAAGCAGCTGTTGTTTTATTTCTTGTCAGGATCCGTTGGAGCCTTCAAAATCTTTAACTACATTCAGATCCTTTGACAATCCTGGACGGCTTCAAATTTATCGGCCACCTGTTCGCAGTAAGAGCATGTTGTCAGCATTTTTCGCCAAAAACAAATCTTTAAAGCCAAGAAAGGCTTCCGTCTCATGATGGCTTTCTTCACAAACCAACAGATTTGACCCGCTATATCTGCCTTTTTCTTTTTCTTTTGCTTTGCACATAGCCCTAATTGGCGAAGTAGGCAGTTCTTGTACTAAATTCTGTGATTGCTGGGTGTATTTTATTATGAACTGGTTATAGTTGTGTGACTGCTTTGTTTCTTTACATCTCTAGGCCTTTTGCAGCGTGATATTTTCATTATCGTAAAGATTTTTGGATTACTCCATCAAGATGCCTGAAACAGCCAAGATATTGTAGCCTAATTCTTAAGGATCTATGCTTGTATAAAAGCTGGCTTAAGTATCGCATGGGTAGAGTAAAATGTATGCAGTCATCTTTAAAAGCTACATTCATTGTGGGTGTTGAGATGGTACATTGAAGGCCTCTTGGTACTTGTATGTTTCTTTTGGCAATTGGCACAAGAAGAAAAGTAGAAAAACCCTACTGGTTGATTACATTAACACAATCAGTCCAAGGATCTGGACCCGGCAGCTGTACAAATTAATTTAGGTATGCTTATGGTTGGCTTGTGACTTCGCATGATATTAGTGTTTTCATCAGAGTTATGGTTTATTTATTTATTGATGCAAAGCTCTTGTTTAGTTGTGTTACGTTCCGTGCAACTATCGTACTTTTGGCCTTCAAGAGGCCTCCTTTCTCCTTCTAGGCTCATACCATCTCTCCCATTCTTTAGAACTTCTCAGCTGGCCCAGTCTACTGGGCGGATGTAGCATGGATTCTGAGTCGGTTTGACCTCATGTATGAATACTTCCTGTGCTAATAAAACCAAAATCCGTTTGTGCCGTTTGTCTTCAACAGGTGTTATAATGTATAAATTAGCTTCAATTTTTTTCAAAATCTAACCATTTTTGTAGAAATCCGACCACAATTCAGCGCAGACAGAAACTCTTGATAACTGAGCCCTACTTGTAGCCCATGAATATCATCATGTGGTCCACCCAATAGGAGGATTGTAGCCAAGGAAATGAGGCTAGAGTAGGGTTGCTTGGATATAATTCAATTCTATCCATTTGAACTCATGGAAACTATCCCTAAGAACCCCTGATAAAAAGACAGGTAGAACCAGCATGCTCAAATTAGTTCAGAAAATAGGGTAATGAGCTTCAATCACAGTTCTTGGTAAAGAGAGCTTCAATAAAGGACCAAATCAAGCAAGCATCGGACCTGATTACATCAAAGGCTGGAACCGTCTAATGTTTGGAACGCTTGATTTGCTGGTGGCTAAACACTCAGAAGTTAAAGTCGTCAACTGATCCATCCCTGATATACAATCTTCCTCCCTGCTAGACTACTACTTTAGGGAATGAATCGAGAGTTTTGGTTGCTCTCCTCAAGCAGCAGTAAGACAAACAACATAATTCATCTGCGCCGCCTGCTTGCAATGATTGCTGGGTTGTTTTCCCTCATCATGGCCACAAACTCCTCATAGTTGATTCTTCCATCCTGCAACATGATTTGAGAATCATTACGTGCCTGAAATCAAGTCAGAGAAACAGGAGACGTATCCAGTGAAGGGTAAAGTGCTCGCACGCGAGAGAGAGAGAGAGAGTGAGAGAGAGAGCATCATTATTTCAAGCACTGAAGAACCCCACCGTTTTAAAAAAGGAAATTCTCCGAGCCATTGAATGTGAAAGGGGTGTCCCAACTAAATGCTGGCTATGAATATTTTAGCACATTCTTTCAGATTAAAATATAGAATCTGCACAATTTTACCAACTGGTGTTGCCAAAATCTGAGAGCAGTTCAACCAGTTGGGGGGTATTCAGGAGAAACCAAACATACTTTAAGCATTATATCTACTGAAGTAGAACTGATGGATGCATGTTCAGCTGCTTCTGTGGCCATTTTGCAGAAGATGAAATAACTAAAGTGAAATTCTCTTGATTTCAAATGTCACTAACTGCAGCATGTCATTACTTATTATTACAGCAGACCAAAGAAAACAAGGAAATGCACCTCAGGAGGGGCAATACTCCTGTTCTAAATAGAAAAATAAAGGAAATAGTAAGGGAACATGGAGTAAGTACCTTCTGCTTCACCTGCATATCACAACTGTATCCTCCATGTATACAGAAACTAAACCAAATTATTTGTTTTGATGTCCAAGAAATCTCAAGTGAGCATAGGACCCACCATATCACCCATACTTCCTACCACACGATAATAGGAAAATGTGTCATTGCTAGCAACTCACTAGAAAAAATATCTTCTCATGTAGCCATTCCCATTTTATTGACAACTACAAGATTGGTACAGGAAATGTGTTGATGAATAGCTAGATAGGTCCTTCAATGAAAGGTATGAAGCCTTTTTCTCGTATGCAATTTGGTGGCAACATAAATAAATGAAACTATGAACCCTCTTTGCATCAAGACAGCCTTTGTACAAGGAGTGGAACCTCTGCTGGCTGGCTACTCTGCTTTCCCCCTCTATGGTTGTTTCATTCTGATATCTCCTTTTTATAATCTTCTCCTGCAGAGTCTGGGATATGTGGATGGTAACATGGCATCTTGTTAGACTCCTAATTCTGTGCCACATTGTTGGGATAACACTAAAATAAAGAAACTTATTTGTTTTCTGTTCATCTCACACCAACACAACCTCACCAAGACCAAACGGAGTTGGAAAAGGATAATTTTTGGAGCCAGAAAAAAAGGTTTCTGATAGCCAAGGTGGTCTGGTTAAAGACATTCCGTGTGGTCATTTGACATCATCCAGTCCAACGAGTTTCATGGGGAAGAGAAACTAGCATAGAGCAGAGCTCATTAAGAGATCAGCATCTCAGAGCAAACGATATGGAAATTAATCGACACCAGTCACAATTTTAGTTACCAATCTTGTATGTGGGCATTTAGTCACTTGCTCTTGTTCAATAAGCCACCTATGATTGATGGATCAACTAACAGCAGTGGAAAAATCAGAACCATGAAGAATAATTTCCTTATATGGTCAGCTAATGAGTTTTCTCCCCTTTTATTATATATAATTCTATCATAAATTACTATTAAGTGTTGATTATAGATTGTAGTTATTACTGGTAGGTAGTTTTTCTTGGCGGTTAACAAGACTCACCATTCTCAACTATTTTCAACAGAAACTCTACAATAATAAACAACAAACCTTCAAGCAAATTGGAACAACTCATAATATTCAAAGAATTTTCTCAGCATATAAAACTTATTGTAGATATGGAAGAAAAAAAATTAAGTGATAGCCAGCTTACATTATCTGCATCCACTTCCGCAATAATCTCGTTTATTGTTTCAACATTTTCCCTACTGTACTTCCTAAGAGCTTGCATAAGTTCCTCCTTTGTGATGTACCTATGGAAAAAGATAGTGGACAAATCTTTAGCAAATACTCAAACACCTTATACAAATATTCAACACTTATAAAAAAAAGGTTACCCGCTGCCGTCTTTATCAAAATACTCAAACGCTTTATACAAATGATCTTCCTTTTCCATTCTATTCAAGTGCATCGTGGCCGATACAAATTCAATATAATCCATGGACCCATTTCCATCCAAATCAGCCTGTTAAGAAAATCAAACGACTAAATTGATTACTGCCACACCAGTATCCAATAAAAAGTGCAGATATCATTGAAATCAATAAGCAGGTTCATAGACAACAGGATAGGCACCAAGTTTTTCATGAAAATAATTTCATGCAAATAAGCATGTGTTTCTGAAAATATAAGTTTAGAGAGCCAACATTCTCAAGGCTCCACGCAAACACAATTTTTTATATGTTGAAAAGTGATGTAGAAAACTGAAACGTTTTTCTTCCACTGAAATGTAGCCATCACGGTGGCACTTTCATTTTCAACAGATATCAAAGAATCCAATAAACAAAATGAGCTACAATATAAGAACATATATTTCAACCTATTTTGACTAATGATCTTATTGGGGAACAGACAAAAATATGCCTGATACAATATGATGTACCAGCTAGAATGTCTCTAGTCTCTCTATTAGCTTGATAAGTTTCTGGCCAAGAAAGTAAATTGTCTTGGAGCTGGTTTCAACTTGAAAAGTTGCCAACAGTATATGTCTAAACGTAAAGATTCTAGAAAAGATGTAGGAAAAAAAGATACAGAAAGCATAAGAAGTTTCAAATGTTTCTGAAGGAGAAAGACTAGAAAACATACTGCATCCATGAGCTGCTTAATTTCAGAGTCAGAAATCTTGGTACCAAATTTGGGTAGGCCAGCTTTTAGTTCTTCCAAAGTAATTGTCCCACTGTTGTCAGTGTCCATGGATTTGAACATTTCCTTTAAACCCACGATTTCTTCCTCCGACAGGTTTTTCTGCTATTACCTGAGCGAGCATGCAATGCAACTCTACCAATTATATTGGAATAAATGAATCCAAATGGACAATGTACAAAATTAGATGCAATCAATCACCTTCAAGGCTACTTTCTTAAGCTTGTTCATGGCCCTGAACTGTTTCATTCTAGTTAAAACTGTAAGATCAAGTGCTCTATCAGAGGCTTCCCCATCTTCTCTTATCCATGGATGTTCTGCAATTATTTTTTTAATTGTTAAACTAAGTTAGCTGCAATATTAATGAATGGGAGAAAAAAAACCCAGGAAATTTCATAGTGGGAATTCTTTTGGTCATCATTATGGCTTGGGCATGTGTAACGTAACCTAAAAATACACTTGCATAAAGGAGTAACTTGATACACATAAAAGGAAAAAAAAAAAGTAGACCCAAAACAAAAATTACACAGAAAAAGTGATAAAGAAAGATTTATAATTTTTGCATCTTACCAAAAATATGGTTCAAAACTAAACTGAATGGAAAAAAAGAACTCATGTAGCTGACCTCAATTAATTTGGGATTAAGACTTCGCTATTATGTTGTTGTTGTTATTCTTGTTGTTTGAATTCATTTTGCCATTAACAAAGTTACATGATTTAGTGCTTAGTTTTTGATTTGGAATTAAGAAACATTACTCTAGAACGTCTTGCAAATTAGACATAGGAGATCTTCTATGGAAGTAACACTGATAATGCTCATTTGATAGCATGCTGCACACAGAATGGAGAAACTTTAGAATTTAAAATTGCCATGTCCTCTAAAAAGACATGGAAACAACATTATTTATTGATAAAAAATTAAACCCATGAATTCAAACAGGCATAAAAATTGTCAGCAACCATAATCAGTCCTAAGAAAACCAACACAAATGTTACTTGGCATTTTAATTTTAATTAGACTATGGTAAAATGTTGATAAACGAATATATCATGAAAATAACAAACAGAAACAAATCCAAAAAAAATACAGTAGCAGCCAAATTCAGTAAAAGTAATTCTCAAAATTACATAGAACAGAGAAGCTGTATCCAGCAAGTTTTGATAAGAAAATAACGTACACACACATGGAGCTAAAAGCTTTTATGCCATGAAGTTGGACTTGTAAGTGCTTGCAATTTTAAGACTCACTCAGAATTTGAGCTGCAGTCAGCCGCTCTTTTGGATCTTGCCTTAGCATCTGCTTGATTAGTTCCTTCGCACCACTAGATATAGAAGGCCAAGGATCAGACTCGAAATCAATATGCCCACGCAAAATAGCATCAAATAGCCATCTTCATTCTCTGTGAAGATGAAAAAAAAGTACATTATTGATCTAGTCTTACTAAAGTTACAATAGATATATTTAAAATTGTTTGTAGATACAATGCACAAACCTCCCCAAAAAGGTGGAACACCAGTCAGAAGAATGTAAAGTATCACTCCAGCACTCCAAATATCAGCCTCTGGTCCATAATTCTTCCGCAATACTTCAGGGGCTACATAATATGCACTCCCAACAAGATCCTTGAATACTTCTCCTGCAACAGAGAGTTTGCTGTTAGCCTAATCAGAAACCTTAAAAGCTCAAAAGTTCAATTTAGCTAAGTCAAAAATAATTAACCCGTACGACAATGTTAGATATAATCTCACATGCATTTACATACCTGCTTTATAACTCCAAGTTTAATGACAAAAAATCAAAATTTATAAGCACAAGGAACACTGGAAAGAAGACAATCCTTTGCTCTGGGAAATTTAAGAGTTCTGGCCGGTTGACTGGTCTAGTGCAGATTTTAAGTTAGCAATTATAAAATACTGAGGTGTGCAAATGCATCACAAAGTGAAACTGAAACTTCAGATCCCTTTCCACCATTCTTATTAATAGATTATTTAGAGAGAAAAAATGTTGAAAAGCAAGGTAGAAATAATAATTGTACTTCACTGTGCCAAGATTTGCAGGTGTGAGAACCAAAATTAACCACCACAATGTTTGAATGTAGAGTTAGGCATTTGGCAAGGTGCCAAGTGTCTGAGTGTCCCCTAGTGTTGGACACAAAAGCCTCTAAAAACCTCAGCATGGAGACACAGCATACACATAACATATATATTACGTCCATGTGTACACAAATGTGTTTGGGTATTTTGATGCTTAATTGGAAAAAGAGAAACTTGGAATTAGAGATGATGTCTAATAAATTAATTCATTGACATATCCATAAGTTTCCAAGTTAATTAAATTATTCAATAGATTTATTTAAATTTAATTAAGGTGTGTTAAAATACTTGAATTGATAATCGCAATACATTTATATTTAAACACAATGACATTTTTCTCAAAATATTTATAACACTGTGATGAGTTTATGTTAAATTATGATGGCATTGCTTAAATTGCCCATATATTTGATAACCTTTTATACAAAGAGTATGAGAACACTGCACTTATGTCCAATGATCTTTCAGGACACTTCGATTAAGTGCCTGGTACTCCCTATCATGACATTCCAAAAAAAAAGGTACCAAGTGTTAGTCCTTTTACTAATGTCAGCATGATAATTCAAAGCTAAGTGTCCGGTTGTATTGTACTATGTTGCATCCAAAAGTGACAGCACTTTCAAACATCTTAAAAATGAAGCGTCCAGGTAATACAGCTAATGGGTAGCACAATTTTCTAATAGAACTATTTTTCTTTGGACCATGACAAAGCACCTTAATGCTCTCACTCATCAAAATTCAAGAACTTTCGACAGCCAATTCTCAACTAACAGCAACCTTCTAAAAACTAGTGCCATATCCTAAGCTGATACAACATTACCTTGGATGTGAAAGGGGCCTGTCAAAAAACAGACAGTAGAAAGGAAATATTAACTTTACTGATTACATGACTTAAGCTCATACAACCACAAAATAATGCCTGGACATTCCAAAAGAGTTGGTAGGAACCTAAAGAAAAGAGGGAAAAGTGCACTTACTTATGAGGCACAAACTATATTGCTGGACAACAATACAGTCCCTGCATGATGAAATATTTTATTCAGCTCTCTCCTTACCTAACAACAATTTTGGACAAGACCCTGACACAACAATGGACAGCTTGAAGAAGAACCCAATTAGAGCTCAACATCAGCTGTCAGAACAGACAAATCATAAGCATTTCTATCTTCAAAATAATTGAGATTAATCTTTAATAAGCAGCCAATTAAGCTTATAATGATACAAACATGAATCCTGCTCTAAATACCAAAAATAGCACCTCTCACCTCATGCATTTCAGGTTCATGTTTGATTTTTAGACATAATGGCGGCTTGACATTTTGACCCATGAGTCTAATACGGTGGAAAAGTTAATCTCATGCTCTTTTTAACAAGGCCTATAATTATCTAAGAAATGATACCCTGATTTTTGTCCTTTTGCCTTGGTTGTAAGGACTAAACAAGTGGCTTCCGCCATGCCTCTATGCCTTCTCCTCCATCAAATTCCTCTGCTGCATGCTGGTTTCTCCTCAAGCTCAAAAACAGAACCCTAAAGACTTCCATATTAAACTATGGGCACATGAAAAAGAAAATAATAACTTATTGGTGACTATTATCTCAATCTGCTAATTAAAAGGCGTTCACCATTCCACGACTGAGATCAATGATAAGAAAATTGCCCCATTCAGGTATTAGGGTTCGGCGTGGCACTTCTTACAATGAAACACCATGCATATCCTAAAATAAAACACCTCCATCCATGGATATTGGCCTTCCAGTAATAGGTGCTCTCAGCTGTATCCTACTGAGCTAAGGAAAAGAATTATTGCCTTGAACATGTTATCCATTATTCCCAAAAGACTACATTTTTATTAAATAGTGATTAACCCGACGTGCAATTTATTCTCCATCATTCAATCTTATTTAGTTTCCAACTAATTAGTTTACCTACTGTTTTTTCCCCTAAAAAGTGTACCGAGGAAAGGAAGTTAATTGAAAGGGGTAAATATTCCATTTACCCAAAAAAAAAAAAAAACTTAAAGAGAAAGGTCATGGCAATCTTTCTTGATCATGGAATCAATCATGTTCAAAAGCCCAAAGACCGTGCTTTTATCAAACTAAGGTTTAATCTAAGAATGAAAATTTGAGTTCGCAACTCATAGGCAGATTAAAGCAAGGATCTTTACCAGCCTTAAAGAAGACGGAGAGCCCGAAATCGGTGGCCTTGAGAGGCGAATCCTCCCTTTTGTTCAAGAACAAAAAATTCTCCGGCTTGAGGTCCCGATGCATCACCCCCATGGTGTGGCAGGTGTGGACGACCGCCACGATCTCGCGGCAGAGCCCGGCGGCCGCCCGCTCCGAGTAGTGGCCCTTGGCGATGATCCGGTCGAAGAGCTCCCCGCCCTCGCAGAGCTCCATCACCAAATTCACCGAATGCCTGTCCTCGTACGCCTCCTTGAGCTCGACGATGTTCCGGTGACCGGTGAGGTGATGCATAATCTGGACCTCCCGCTGGACATCCTTGATGTCGTCGGCGTGGACCAACCTCCTTGTCGCGATCGACTTGCAGGCGAAGAGCTTACCGGTCTCCTTGTGGGTCACGAGGTAGGTGACGCCGAACTGGCCGCGGCCGAGCTCGCGGCCGAACGTGTAGAAAGCGCGGACGTCGGCCATGGGGCGGCCGAGGATGCGGCCGACGTCGGGAGCGACGGGGCGGGGGACGGTCGGCGGGCGGCGGACGGGTTTACGCTCATCGCCGCTGCCGTTGCCTCCGCCACCGCCGGGGGAGGCGGCTCCAGCGGCAGTGGGGTGGGGTTGGGAGTGGGTCTCGCCATGGCCGGAGTCGGCGGGGTGGGCGCGGCAGCTGCGGTTTCCCATCTTTTGCGGTCGGTTTTCGGGGTTCGGGAGTCGGGCCCCGAAGAATGTTCTTATGTCGCGGAAGAAAGCGATGGCAGCGTTGCGAAGGGTATTTTATAATTTATAGCGAGACCGGTGAGGAAAAAGGGGTCTTGACGGTTCTTTTAGCGTCCTTACGATAACCGTCCGATTGTTTAGTTAGGCCTCCAGATTCGCTGCCCAACCGTCGCTTGTCGACGACGCCAACCAAACAACTGCGGCGCCCGCTCGAGATCCGTGTATATATACGGATTGATTTAGAGGACGTCCTGTTGGTAGATCTTTGTCTTTACGTACCTAGAATTCGTTGTTTTGACCATTGGATTCGCCATCGGCCAAACAAGATCTAAGTCGCGAGCATATATATATATATATTGTCGTGTCTATTTGCTCTAATTAGCTGGCATGAAATTTTTTTTTTCCCAAATCCATGGCTTAGTTCATTGAATCACCTAATATTAAATTTATTGCTTAAAAAAATTGTGTCACCTTGCTCCATTATGCCTCTTGTTGTGATTGGTTGTTTTTAAATTTCAAGAGTTGTAACTGTGCATGTATGAATATGGATTCATCATATTGTATTTAATTCTTTTGGTATTATATTTATTTCTGTTGCTGCTGAAATCTGTTCTCTGACTCGGACGTAATCGGACTGCAGCATGGGCTCCCTCTTGGGCAGACCTGCAAGACAGTCCTCACGCAAGAGGCGTTGGGGATGGCCCTCTGCGGAAGATCCTCTGACGCCCAAGTCAGTGGAGACCAGCAATCAACAAATATGGGAAGAAAGATCCCCGGGAAGAGTTCCTCCGAGCTCTCGTGGGAGCTTTCCTGGCGGAGTGTGAGAACTGTGAATAAAAAATGGGCATAGAATCATCGTACCTGAGAGGCTTGAGGGTGGTAGTATTTATAGGCGGTCACCTGACTTCTTGGACGTGCTCTGGATGAGGTCTGAAAGTTGTTGGGATTCGAAACGGATTCGAATCAGGTTGTTACAGGGCCGGTAGGATCTGTATATGGTTAGTTAAAGGATCGACGGCTGGGAGGCGGGAGAGCTGGCCGATGGCTCGAGACTCAGTGGCTGCATGGTCCCTAGGCCACTATTGTAGGTCCTAGGCCACGTCTTGGCATGATTCCTTGTTTGGAATCTTATTCTGTTACAGTGAATTTGAACTCTCCCGCGCCAGATTCCGCAGAGGTGTTTTGAACGCTGTGGTTCAGTCATCATGGCTGACGGAGGCTCGGCGGAGGTAGGTGCTGAGGCACAAGGGGCCAACTTGGATCAGGCGAGGCCGACCGGGATAGAAGCGCCGAGGCCGACTAAGAAGAGTGCCGGGGGCGCCTGGGAGGTGCCGGGGCTGGCTAAGAAGAGTGCTGGGGCCGACTTGGATCAGGCGGGGCTGGCCGGGATGGAAGTGCCGGGGCCGGCTGGGAGGATGCCGGCCTTGGCCGACTTGGATCAGGCGGGGCCAACCGAGATGAGAGTGTCGGGGCCGGCTGGGAGGATGTCGGCCTTGGACACGCCGGGGCCGGCTGAGAAGAGTGCCGGGACCGACTGGGAGGACGTCGGCCTTGGCCGACTTGGATCAGGCGGGGCCGGCCGGGATGAGAGTGTCGGGGCCGGCTGAGAAGGAAGCGCTGGGGCCGGGTGGGAGGATGCCGGTCTTGGAGGTGTTGGTCTTGGGGGCCGTCGATCTTGGAGCCATCGGTCATGGAGGTGTCGGCCTTTGGGGCCGTCGGTCTTGGAGGTGTCGGGGCACAAGGGGCCAACTTGGATCTTTGGAGCGGTCGGCCTTTGGGGCCGTCGGTCTTGGAGCCGTCGGTCATGGAGGTGTCGGCCTTTGGGGCCGTCGGTCTTGGAGGTGTCGGGGCACAAGGGGCCAACTTGGATCAGGCGGGGTCGGCTGGGAAGATGCCGGGGCGCCTGGGAGGTGCCGGAGCCGGCTGGGAGGTGCCGGGGCCGGCTGAGAAGTTAGCGCCGGGGCCGACTTGGATCAGGCGGGGCCGGCCGGGATGGATGCGCCGGGGCTGGCTAGGAGGATGCCGGCCTTGGAGGTGTCGACCTTGGGGTCGTCAAAAAAAAATTTTATTCTCCATGGGGTCAACTGGCTCCATCATGACCGTTTATGCACCATTAAATGCTCCAGCCTATTGACTTGACTGCCGGATATTAATGAGGGGGCCCTTGGGAGAATCCACGCACATGACGTGGCCCTTTTTCCCTTTTGTTCTCTTTCTTCATTATGACGAGACACTCGTTGCTAGAATGTTGCGCCAGCAGGCCAGTTGGCAAGCAGAGCGTTTGGATCGGGCGCGACCCCATCGCCAATGTGAGCGATCAACAATGTAATGATGATTTTTTTCTGTTGCTGCTGAAATCTGTCCTCCGGCTCTGGCGCGATCGGGCTGCAGCATGGGCTCCCTCCTGGGTGGACCTGCAAGACAGTCCTCATGCGAGAGGTGTTGGGGGTGGCCCTCTGCGGAAGACCCTCCGATGCCCAAGTCAGTGGAGACCAGCAATCAACAAATATGGGGAGAAGGATCCCCCGGGAAGAGTTCCTCTGAGCTCTCGTGGGAGCTTTCCTGGCGGAGTGTGAGAACTGTGAATGAAAAATGGGCGTAGAATCGCCGTACCTGAGAGGCTTGAGGGTGGTAGTATTTATAGGCGGTCACCTGACTTCTTGGACGTGCTCTAGATGAGGTCTGAAAGTTGTTGGGATTCGAAACGGATTCGAATCAGGTTGTTACAGGGCCGGTAGGATCCGTATATGGTTAGTTAGAGGATCGACGGCTGGGAGGCGGGGAGAGCTGGCCGATGGCTCGAGACTCAGTGGCTGCGTGGTCCCTAGGCCACTATTGTAGGTCCTAGGCCACGTCTTGCATGATTCCTTATTTGGAATCTTATTCTGTTACAGTGAATTTCAACTCTCCCGCGCCAGATTCCGCAGAGGTGTTTTGAACGCTGTGGTTCAGTCATCATGGCTGGCGGAGGCTCGGCGGAGGTAGGTGCCGAGGCACAAGGTGCCAACTTGGATCAGGCTGGGCCGGCCGGGATGGAAGCGCCGGGGCCGACTGAGAAGAGTGCCGGGGTGCCTGGGAGATGCCGGGGCCGGCTGAGAAGAGTGCCGGGGCTGACTTGGATCAGGCGGGGCCGGCCGGGATGGAAGTGCCGGGGCCGACTGGGAGGATGCCGGCCTTGGCCGACTTGGATCAGGCGGGGCCGGCCGGGATGAGAGTGCCGGGGCCGGCTGGGAGGATGCCGGCCTTGGACACGCCGGGGCCAGCTGAAAAGAGTGCCAGGGCCGACTGGGAGGATGCCGGCCTTGGCCGACTTGAATCAGGCGGGGTCGGCCGGGATGAGAGTGCCGGGGCCGGCTAGGAGGATGCCGGCCTTGGACACGCCAGGGCCGGCTGAGAAGGAAGCGTCGGGGCCGGCTGGGAGGATGCCGGTCTTGGAGGTATCAGCCTTTGGGGCCGTCGGTCTTGGAGCCGTCGGTCATGGAGGTGTCGGCCTTTGGGGCCATCGGTCTTGGAGGTGTCAGGGCACAAGGGGCCAACTTGGATCTTTGGAGCGGTCGGCCTTTGGGGCCGTCGGTCTTGGAGCCGTCGGTCATGGAGGTGTCGGCCTTTGGGGCCGTCGGTCTTGGAGGTGTCGGGGCACAAGGGGCCAACTTGGATCAGGCGGGGCTGGCTGGGAAGATGCCGGGGGCGCCTGGGAGGTGTCGGGCCGGCTGAGAAGGAAGCGCCGGGGCCGACTTGGATCAGGCGGGGCCGGCCGGGATGGATGCGCCGGGGCCGGCTGGGAGGATGCCGGCCTTGGAGGTATCGGCCTTGGGGGCCGTCAAAAAAAAATTTATTCTCTATGGGGTCAACTGGCTCCATCATGACCGTTTCTGCACCATTAAATGCTTCAGCCTATTGACTTGACTGCCGGATATTAATGAGGGGGCCTTTGGGAGAACCCATGCACATGACGTGGCCCTTTTTCCTTTTTGTTCTCTTTCTTCATTATGACGAGACGCTCGTTGCTAGAATGTTGCGCCAGCAGGCCAGTTGATAAGCAGAGCGTTTGGATCGGGTGCGACCCCATCACCAATGTGAGCGATTAATAATGTAATGACGATTTTACCCCTCATCAATTTCATATTTATGTTTGGTTTAATAATTATTTAGATTAATTTTATTTTTTTATTTTTTTGGTGCTAATATGTAGATATTCCGTAATGAAAATTTATTACAACACCAACAAATAAATTAAGAGCAGCGGTATTACATCTCGAATTAGATTCATTTTCTGTTTGTTTTTGACTTGGTAATTATTTAGATTTTTACTTATCTTTCTTATTTTTACCATTATTATTGATTTAATATTGTTTAATAATTTAAAATAAAAATCTACTGCAACACTATAAATGAATAAATAATAGTATTCTATTGATTTGTTAATTTTTATTTTGAAGTTTACTATATCACTAGAGTTGAAAATGGATCAGATATGGATTAGATATCAATACTCATATTTATATCTATTTATGTTTAACAAACATAAATAAGCATGGATGTTAGTCAGATGTGAATAAAAATTATATGCTAAAAGTATAATAAAACTAATACTAATATATTAATTCTAAACTAATTAAGATCAGCTGTATGAATTATTTTCTTGATCTTGAGTCCAATTGCATATTGAAGGTATGGATATAAATCAAAAGCCTAATTTTATTATCATAAAATCAAGATATATCCAAGAAAAATTATATTAAATTGATATTATATTAAAAGTTGTATATGATGGAGTAATTTCTAGTTTAATTAGTAACTTAAAATATGTAAAAATATAGGATAATTAAGATCATAGAAAGAGCAAGTCAACAATTAACGAAAGCATGCAACTGTTATTGTAGATTTTTTAAAAAATAACAAAAATGCATATTAGAGTTTTGGCATGTCCATGCATAAAATTGACTTTAGTTATAAAATCTAAAGTCTGTAGGGTTAGCATGCAGATGCCTCTGTTGGATAGGTTGGTCATAGCTGACTGGCTCTTGTGGCTGCCCGGTGATAATTAATTATGTTCTTTCTATTCCTGTGGACTTTGACATTGCACATACCATTTATTGTCATTGTTAGTGATGTAAAAAATAATTTTACTCACAATACTTGTTCTCGGAAGGTAATTTGCTATTGTTTGTGTGCATGCATTCTCTAACTATAATTTTATTTTATATTTTAACTACCTTTCCTGTGATGCAGTAGTCTGCCTGGTAATTCATATTCTTGGTCCAGAATGCCACCCTTCAACCAAAATGGAAGGCCTTCAACAAGCCATTTTTGTGGATTCGTATGATTATTTTATAGATCTTTAGAGGCTCCAGTTAGAAAGAGTGATCTTTTAACAATCCATAATAAAGATAAAAGATAAAAATAAATTTAAATTAATATAAATAAAAATAATTAAAAAAATATATAACTATTTATAATTTAAATATCGATTTGGTCCTAAATAGAGTAAAATGAAGAAAATAGATTTATGCAAACAACGCCATATAGTTGAAAAAAAGGCTTAAATGAGTTGAGTTGAGACTGTTCTCGTTGATAAGATTTCATTTTGTCAGCAACTAGCTTGCTAATTATTGTATGTATATATTGTATAACATTCAAGAAGTATATTTAATCAACTTTTGTAATCAACATCATCAGAGAAACTGGGGTAAGAATGCCTGGCTGGGTTAGAAAAGAAAGGAACACAAAAATACCTAGATCAGATCTCTGAGGAGGGATCTTGGAAAGATTGGACTTTTAGGAAGAAAAAACAAAGGGAGACTATTAAGTGAACCATAGATGAATGATATAGGGTGTTGGTTATGGATGCATTATCAGAGGCAACCATTACGATGTAATTGATCATCACATTGTGATGCAATAGTGATTATGGATGCTATATCCGGTTGACGAGGTTTTGTTTGTTATGCCCTCCCTTAAAAGTCCTATATCAGTAGTGGGTAAAGGGGTTGAGTGGTTTATATTGATAAAAGAAGGATAAATACCAATGGGATTCGTTTTGGATTGTGATGGTCCAAGTTAGTATGGACATTGTCCGTCTTACTTTCTTATATACAAATGGGTCCATACTGTTGGTCCGGATCGTTATAATATGGTATCAGAATCATGCATCAACCGAAAGTGCAGGAGCTAAGTGTCACACAAGGCAAAGTGCTACATCCATGGAATGGGTGCCATCTTTTGAACCTATGGGGGCCATCTCTAGAATCCTATCTGTCTAATGGTTGCCTCTGGTGATGAGGACGTCTCCTCTTTAAGAGAGATAAATTATGATGCCCTCCCCTTAAAAGTTTCACATCGGTAGTGGATAAAGGGGTTAAGTGGTTTATATTAATAAAAGCATGAAGGGATAAATACCAATGGAATCCGTTTTGAACTGCGATGGTTCAAGTTGGTGTGGACCTTATACGTTCTGCTTTCTTGTAACGAAATGGATCCGTACTGCGGGCCCGGATTATTACATGGTTTTCTATAAAAAGATATACAATTATACTAATGATTGAAACCAGATGGTAGACATGCATGAGGGCCTCATGTGCGGGGAATTTGGATGGATTTTTCCTCCATGAATGAAAGATGTATAGACAGTTATGTTCAGATTGTAATGTGCAGGTATGTCATCTTTTATGAAATAAAAAAATGGGTATCAATGGATAATCGTTGTCATGTATAGAAGTAGTGGAAAGATAAATGGCTGAGATTATCGTGCTAAAATAGCGGGAAGATGGGTGATTCTAATCTCTCATGAAAGTGGGTAAGTTGGGTTTGGGTGGATGGTCATCTCATGTAGGGATGTTTGATGTCTCTTCTGATGGTGGTGTCACATTATTTAAGCTTGTGCATATATATATATATATATATAGAGAGAGAGAGAGAGAGAGAGAGAGAGAGAGAATTTGCGGTTTGTGATTGGTTATGATGTACAAGCCACAATTATTTTATGAATGTGGTAATCATGCATCTCATTTTTTGCTTTTATATACATCTTGGGATTATTTAGATGTCTTGGCTACCGAAAGAAATCATGAGGACTAAGTCAGTTTTCACTAGTAATAAATTAAGAAAGAACTTCCTCTTCTATTTAGTGGAATCAAATTCTTGTACTCTGCCAATTGTGTAGAAGATCATTTCATGCACCCTCTTTATCCAATGAGTGCTCATAAAACATTGGCTAATGTACCATGCCTGTAACATTGAAATTTTATTATTCTACTGCCATACCATATAGGCAATCTGGTGCTGTACGGTCATAGGCAATTTAGTCTTGATACATGATAATAGCATGCATCAGAACATCTTGGACATCTAAAATATGAAGGTGATTATGTTTGGTGAAAGCATGATTGATGCATGTTATTGCCGCCGGGATTCGTCCTCCGACTCGGGCACAGTCGATCTCCTGGGGTGGACCTGCACACAAGTCCTCACGTGAGAGGCGTTGGGGGGTGGCCCTACGCGGAAGACCCTCCGACGCTCAAGTCAATGGGGAAAATCGGCGATCAATCAGAAAACGGAAAGGTTGATCTCTCCGGGGAGTCTCTCCAGGGGCGACCGATCGGAAGCTCTAAAGAGGAGAGCACCGACGAGCAGCTGGTGAGAGTGGGAGAGTGAGAGTGAGCGCGTACCTGAGAAAATCTGGGAGTGTCATATTTATAGGTTGTCACCTAGATCTTGAGCGCCTTCTGGAAGGTTTGAAGGTTGTTAGGATACGGAGATGGGCCGAATCAGGCCGTTATGGGGCCGTTGGGATCCATATCTTGTTTGTTGAGGGATCGACGGCTAGAAGAGCTCCTTGATGGCCTGGGATCTGGTAGGTGCGTAGGTCCCAGGTAGCCGTATTAGGTTCTAGACCACTCTTCAACATAATTCTTTGCCTGAGATGCTGTTACGATAGGTCTAGGCTCTCCTGCGCCAGGTTCCGCGGGGGTGAGTATCGGATCATGGATCACTTGGGAAAGATGAGCTGCTGGAAGCTTGGGGGAGCCGAGCTATGGGAGCCCGGAGAAAGCCGAGCTATGAAAGCCTAGAGAAAGCCGAGCCATCGGAGCCCGGAGGAAGCCGAGCCATGGGAGCTCGGGGGAGCCGAGCTACGGGAAGCTCGGGGGAGACGAGCTACGGAAGCTCGAGGAAGCCGAGCTGTGGAAGCTCAGGAGAGCCGAGCTATGGAAGCTCGGGGGAGCCGAGCTACGGGAAGCTCGGGGAAGCCGAGCTATGGAAGCTCGTGGGAGCCGAGCTACGGGAAGCTCGGGGACATCATAGCGGGCGAAGGGATGGGGTTGGTCTTAGCCTCCTCGCACGAATATTGATGCAATAACGATTTTACCCCCCAACACATGCCCTCCACTCCTTAGTTCGAAGCGCAGGTTCGGGCATAGGGAGTATAAGTCCAGGTGGCACATTTTGGATGAGACGATCCGGTTTAGACAGCCCGCGCAATGATGCCCTAATTAATGCAGCAAGGTTATCATGCCTTCGTGGGTAAGGCTCCTTCAGGGGTGACGGTTGGGGAAACACCACGTAGCAAATCCCGATTAACGCGGCATTTATCGAGGTGGTTCCGGATGCCTCGGGCGAAGCGCCTCATCTTCTTAAGATGGCTTCCTTAGGGGGGAAGCAAAGCGATAGCAGCGCTGTATCTGTTTGCAATATCCTTTCATTCTGTTTCTTGGAGAGTCCCGTCTTCTGCAACGTTTGCCGTTTCGTCTGGTGCTTTTTCCGGCTAGGATGACGATGAGTCCCGATGACGTAGCTACGGAGATCGTTGCTAAGGATGTGAGAAGGATTCGCCAGAGGTATGGCATACCCTCAGATGTCGTTCTGTGATTGCCGGGACCTGAGCATAGGGTCTCGCGAGATCTGGAGCACGGGGTCTTCATTTACGAAGACAGTTTGAAAGTATACCTCTGGTTTCCTCTTCATCCCTTGGTAAAGGAAATCATAACACATTACAACATCTGTCCGGCGATGGTGGCCCCAAATAGCTGGCGGAGTATTATCGGATTCATCTCAATGTGCCATCAGATTTAGATCATCGCCACTCTCCCTCTTTTCCGCGCCTGCTATCATCTAATACCTGGGAGGAAATCGGAGTGGCCTTACATCGGACCCTGGAGGTCCTTCAGAACGATTGTGGATAAGCCGTCCTCCATAAAGGGATGGAAGAGTCAATTCGTTATCGCTGAGGGGAACATTGGTTCCGACTTCCCTTGAAGATGGGGAAATTTCGTCCGGGATGCGGAAACGCATCCAGTTTTATCCGAGCGAGAGGAGAAAGATTTGGACGTCCTCCGCAACGGCCAGGTGTTCTCGGCCAATGATTTGCTATCGGAGGGTGCTCTTTTTGCGGCCGGGCTTAGTACTCTGGACCCGCAAGGTGAGTCCTCCCTTTCGTCTTCTCCGTTGTTTGTTATCCAGGCGAACGTGTTTGGATTTAATTGTATACTTTCCGCTCTTGCAGCCAAGAGGTCCGCGTTGTCAAGTCTTGTCAAGAGGAAGAGAGGCAAGCGCCCAGGGGAGGGCAGTGGCGCGGAGAGAAGTAGGCCCGAGAAGAGGGCTCATACTTCCGTAAGATACTCGCCGGATGTCGGAGTGACCACGACGGGAGCATCGGAAGCAAGGGAGGATTTGAGGAGGACAGCTGGGATCCCTTGTCCCCTTGTGGTGGAACTATCGGATAGCTCGGATGAGATTCCATTGGCTCCTCCGGTCGCATCCCCTTGAAAGATGAGCCGGCGACGGATTCGGCGGAAGTCGTCGTTTCTGGAGGGCTTTCCCCAGCTGCGGGTTTACTCCCGACCTCAGTAGGAGAGCAAGAGGGAGCGGCCGCAGTTGGTGAGGTTCGGGGCGAGCTCCCTCTTGGGCCCTTTGCGGGAGAGTCCGGGGGTAGCGACGTTGGGTTGCCCGCAGCGGTTCAAGAAGCAAGCCGGATAGAGGTTTCGGCAGAGCCTGCAGAGGAGACGCAGGTGACAGTGACCGAAGGAGGCGGGTCGGAAGAGGGAGCGCAGCGAGATGAGAGTCCCGCAATGGAGACTCCTTCAAGAAGGGTTTTGGGGAGGCTGGTGCTTGGGTTGGCCAAATTATCTGAGGAAGCTCAAGCCAGAGTTCTGATAGAAGAGGCTGGGAAGTTGAAGGCCTCTCAGTTGGAGGTCGCCCGGGTCGACTCCTTGGGTGGAGACGGCCAGCCCAGTAGCTCGAACATGGGCGTTGAGGAAGCATTTTCTGCTTTAATGAGGTCGGCCTGTACCCGGGTGCAGATCCCTCAGCGGACAAGTTTGTAGACTTGGAGTTGGTTGATGCCGCGTTCGGGCAGCAGGGCGTGGCCGAAAGTGTCCATCTTCTTCCGACATTGACAATCCGACCCTCATGAAGATGACACGGGCCTACGCCTCGCGGGTGAGTCACCATTCTTGGGTGATGGATACTTTCCGGTTGACTTGATTATATTCTTACTCATTTTTATCCTGTAGAGTATTTTGCTTTCTCGGGCGATGTGCTGGCGTTTGAGTTTGGCGATGGGGGCCAGCGTTCAGGCCAGGAGAGCCAGCGCCGAACTCCGATCGCGAGTAGAGGCGTCCGAGAAGTTCGAGGAACTCCTGGCCACTAGCAACAAAAGTTTGGCAGGGATGAAGGCGTCGTATCAGGCCGCCCTAGCCGAAGCGTCTAAGCAAAAGCGTAAAGTGGAGGAGTTGCAGGGGCTCCTGGCGAAGAACGATGACGCGTGCTTGGAGTTGGCTCGAGTTAAGTCAAAGCATTCTGAGGAAGTGGCGGTGATGCAGAAGAAACATAATGAGAGTCTGGGCCGGCTGGGGAAGGAGGCCGCCGACGAGAGAAAACGCTTGGCCAGAATGCTCGATAAGTAGAGGAGAAGCTGCAGCAGCGCGATTGCGAAGTCGCTGACTTGAGAGTCAGCGCTAAATGGCACGAAGGGATGATAGCCCGGCTGAGTGACGAGCTATCCCAAGCCCAGGGAGAGGTCGAAGATAAGCAGTTGAAAATTAACACTCTCCAAGAAAGGGTCGAGTTGGTTAGGGCCGATAAAGCGAGGGCCAGGGGTGAGGCCGAGGAGCTGACCAAAAGCTTGGCCCAATAAAAGGAGGAGGTACGATCCTATTCCCCTTTTTTAGTTTCCTTTGTTGGTTCTTCGTGGTGCCACTGATTCTGGCTTCGCAGATGGCAAAATTAGAGCTGGACAATCGGGCTTTGCAAGGTGAGCTTGCATCTAGCCGAGGTAGGAGTTCGGAACTCAAGGCACGGGCCGGCGAGTTCGAGGAGCAAACCGTTTTTCTGCAGGCTCAGGTTGCGGAAGCTGAGAGGCAAGTTGCCTTATTGCGGACCCAAGTGGCCAAGGCTGAGATGCAACTCGCCATGCTCAAGGGAGAACATGACGTAATTGGTACTGACGCCTTCCAACTCGGAGTGGAAGAATGCAGAGACAAGATATCCAGCGAGCATCCAGAATGGGATCTCTCTTTCCTGGATGCTGAAGCTCTTGACGCTGGTGACTCCGGGGGTGAAGAGGAGGATGAGTACATCGACGCTTCTGATACCGATCTTGGTGCCGCCCCAGGTCCCAGCGAGGCCGCAGCTTCTGGAGAGCATTCACAGACTGTCGCCAAGGAGGCTAATATTCGAGAAGGGTGAATCAAGTCATGCCTCTGCAGACGTAGTTGGGGTTCTCCTAGAACTGACGCGGTTCCCGGCCTTTAAAAGTCATTTTTATGTTTTGCTTCCCGAGCTGTAACTCTGCCTGACGTTCTTTAATGATGAACTTTCCACTTCCATTTGAGTGCTTTTTCTTGGGCGGTCCTTCGCTCCAAATTTTGCCCCAATCGTAAGCGACTTATGGCTTGTTGGCGCTGTTTGGTCATTTTTATCTCAGGATCGAGGGAACGCATTGGCTGGGTCCAAGGCGGGGCGATAGCCTTGACTGGTGAACCGAGAGACGATCTGGTTCGGTTCATGTTTGAGCGATGCAATAGATTAATTAAAACTTGAGGAATGAAGCAGGTCGGTTAAGGCGACGGATAGGGTAGGTCGGCTAGGGCTGACAGACGAAATAAGTCGGCTAGGGCCGACGGCAAAGTAGGTCGGCTAGGGCTGACGGCAAAGTAGGTTGGCTAGGGCCGACGGGTAAGGTAGGTCGGCTAGGGCCGACGGGTAAGTAGGTCGGCTAGGGCCGACGGATGAGAGTGGTTACCAAAGCGGCGACATGTGGCGGGATTTTGTGTCAGTGGCTCGAGGGCCGATGCTGGAGCAGGTAGATTTCTTGCTTGGATCGGTTTAAATACCGATGGGGGGTCCGATTATCGTTGGCCATTTCATTCGACGACCTTTGCTAACTTAATACAAGCTTGCGCCGATGGAATGGCTTCTAAGGATGGCGGAAGGTCAACCGGAGCACCAGCCGACGATGCCAACACTCGCTGGGGGGCTCGTAGGAGCCGTACTCAGACCGTTGTCGATGGGGAGGTCCTGGCCTCCTTCCTGGCGAGTCAACAATGACTCCAGGAGGCGACCAAACAATATGTGATCGCCTCCACCAGGGAGATCATGCACCTCCGTATGGTTAACGATCGCTTAGAGAGGCGCGTGGCGTCTCTTCAACAGCAGGCGGGTAGCCTTGCGGTGGATCAGGGAGAACGGTCGGCGGTTCCGGAGGACAATGGTGAGCCCCTGTGAGGGCTGATGTATTTTTCGTTTCTTTTGTCACTCCCTTTTTCGGTGAATGAAAGAATAGTTTGCGTAGCCTTCGTGTTCATTTTGTTTTGAGATGTTCAATTTTGTTGCACAAGTTCTTCGAGCGATTAACTTCCTTAGAGCAATCGACGAACAATCGGTTTTCGTGCTTTTTGTTGCCCTGCTAGCACTCTGCCGTTCCGCAGGTAGATCGGTTTTTATTTCATCGGAGTTGATGATACGGCTCTGTGGGGAGCAAAAAGCTGCTCCGGTGCTTTCCGAAGGCTTTTATGGCATTGGTCTTTTTCCGTGTGGGTTGTTTTGGCGTATGGCGCACGCACCCGTTTGCCATTGGAGGATGTTACTTTCGTAGGACGATCTCCTGAACCTGTCAGTTTTCGTAAGATCAATGGGCGATTCTCTGCGTTTAATAACCATGATTCGGGATCAAAAGGAAATCTTTACATGCGTCATGGTTCAGGCGATGGGCTCGGCGCACAGTGGGGCATTGCTTCCATCCTGGGAGGCCACGTGGAGGCATGGGCCATGTGTTTGAATCTCGGGGCTTATGGCTTTATAGCTGTCCCCGGTTCATTTTTGCCTATAAAAAAAGGGGAGAAGAGGGGTCGTGTTAGGTCATCCCCAAGTTTCTTCCCATTGGAGTTTCCACCATGCTCATTTCTCTGCTGTTGCGAGTGGGAGGGTTGAGCTTTCCTTTCACAAGCCCTTCACCTCCGGACAGTTGGGGCGATGAAGGAGCTGCTAAAGAGTGGCTCGCCCTTAGGGGATGAGCCCCGAGATCATATGGAGAGCGCACAGAAGGGGCGCAGAGATCACACAGAGAGCACATATGTGCTTCTCGTGTGACCTTTGTGGTTCCCCCTTGGGGACGTACGGTAGGAAGTGCACGCGGACTCCCCATGGGTTGTGTGAATTTCGCCTCCTCCCCTGGTTGGATTCCTGGGCTTGCCCGCCTGGGGAATCTTTCGCCACATGGGGAGGGGGTGATAGTGTGCCACCCGCAGGTACCTTGCCTTCGAGTTTGGGCAAGTTGGGGCAGTACACACTCGGTTTGGGAGAGCGTTCTGACACCAGGGTCCGCGGGCTTCCTACCTACTCGTCGGGGGGCCTCTCGGTTGGGTGGTTAGGGGCAATATCCCATCCATCCTTTCCAATCACTCTGATATCTCGGTTGGGTCACCGAGATATCATTATTTACCGAAGCTGGCCAAAACGGTTGGTCCATCGCCCGCACATTATCAGCTCGAGCTGATTGTTTGCGGTTTATCTGGTTTGTTGGTCCGAACGCCGGAGCATCGCAGTTGCCCAGGTCTGCTTTGGAGCAGTTGCCCGAGTTTTATGCTTGTCTTTATTTTATGCATTTCAATGCTCTTGTAACGCCTCTCAGGCATTTGTAATTGGCTTTGATGGCAATGAAATAAAGAAAGTTTTACTCTGTTTCTCAACCTCTATTTCTCCTGTGCCAAGTTGTGTTGCTGGCCGGGGATGCAAGGTTGTCCCGTTCGTTTTTAGGCGAGGATCCCGTGCTATCCGAACTAGTCGGGGCTTGCAAGCTGCCCTGGTCCAGACGGAGGTTTAGAGGTTGTTTGGTGGTAGAATACGTTCCTTAACTTGGGCCGAAGCTCGGAGATTCATGCCTCGTCCCCATTGGAGTTCGAATATTTATGGCCCGGCCCTGCCGAGGTTCGGAGATTTGTTACTTGGCCCTGCCAAGGTTCGAAGATTTGTTACTTGGCCCTACCAAGGTTCGGAGATTTGTTACTTGGCCCTGCCAAGGTTCGGAGAAGTGTAGCTCGGAGAAGTGACTTAGCCGTCACCATGAGTCATGGTGCCAGGTCCCTGTGGCGTTCGGTGAGGGGCGTCAAGGCGGAACGGGCGGTACATGGTCACACCCTTCATTTATGACACGACCCCTTCCGAAGGGACGAATTATTGTAAGGCGCTGGAATTCTTTCTTTTCCACGCTTTCCGAAAGGCGGCCAACTTAAAAGAGCTTGGGGAAGTGTCGGGAGCATTTATTACGGGGGGCCGGAAGATTGGGAGGTACTCCGTTCCCAGGAGGGTTCCCGAGCAGTCCGTCCGCATTACCGATTTCGCTCGGGATGGGGCACGACCTTTCGGATCCTGTCAATTAAAGCGATGATACGTGGCGAGTTCTCACAGGTCGGTGGTTACGGCCGACTGATCGAAATTCTCGCTTGACAAGTATAAATATGGAGGGGGGTGCTGGTTTTTGCCACCCCTCTGGTTCGGTTTCAGAATAGTTTTCGTCATGGCTTCTCAAGGAGGAGAGAGACCATCTGATGATCTAAGGGCAGCAATCAATGGCCTGTTGCATCTGGAGGGGGGCCGTCCCACCATTACAGTCGACGGGCTGGCCTTGGTGTCGGCCCTTGCGAGCCGCCAGCGGCTCGAGAGGGTCGTTGAAGAATAAGTCGATGTTACCACGAGGGAGGTCGAGGCTCTACGCCGGGTGGCAGACCGGCAAAGGAGGAAATAACGTCACTCCATCAGCAAGTCGCCGAGCTTTCCCAACGCTTGGAGGACTTGCTGGCTTCCGGGAGTGACAGCGAGCCCTAGCGAGGGCTTTTTTTTTTACTTCTTTTTCTTTCTTTTGTCCTTCCTTCCTTTTTAATCAATGAATACAAGTTTCATCACATTGTGCACTTGTTCCCAGAGCATTTGCGAACGTTGGTTGGGTTTTTCCGATCACCCAAGTCCGAGCTAGGTCTTGTGAGACCACGGTCGGGCTTAATTAGGGCGCGCAAGCCACTCGAATCCGAACGTAGCTTAGGAGGACACTTAGGTCGGTCAGGGCTTATGAGCTACCCAAATCCAAGCTAAGTTATGCACATTGTTTAGGTCGGCCGGGGCTTATGAGCTGTCCGAATCCGAAACAAGTTTTCTTGGGGGGCCATCGGTCTCTGCCCGGACCGGCGGCGGACCTAGGCGATCCTTTAGAAGGAGTCCCTTTACCTCCTTCGGAGCATCAGGAGGTCTTTGTTTTCGTATTCATTTATAGGGTATTCGAGAAGTCACCCTGCTTCAAATGATGTCCTGGGGTGCGGCTAAGGTGCGAGGACTTTGCTCCTTCGGTCGATGGTTCGGCAGTCGGACGCGACCGGGGCGCGAGAGTGTCACTCGGTAGGCCCGAGGAGCTTGATAGCTAAGGTCGCTCCCTGGCTTTGGCCGAGGTTTCGAGCGGCAGGGTGTAATCCTTGGCTTTGGCCAAGGTTTGGAGAATTTGTTGCTCGGCCTAGCCGAGGTTCGGAGAATTTGTTGCTCGGCCCAGCCGAGACTCGGAGGATTCGTTGCTCGGCCCAGCCAAGGTTCAGAGAATTTGTTGCTCAGCCCAGCCGAGGTTCGGAGAATTTGTTGCTCGGCCCAGCCAAGGTTCAGAGAATTGTTGCTCGGTCCAGCCGAGACTCGGAGAATTCGTTGCTCGGCCCAGCCGAGGTTCGGAGAATCTGTTGCTCGGCCCAGCCGAGGTTCGAAGAATCTGTTGCTTGGCCCAGCCGAGGTTCGAGAATTCCTGTTCAGATAGGTAACTCGGTCGTACCGAGGATTGGTGAGCAGCACCTATTTCTTTTCGCAATCTTTGGCAATGTAATGCATGATGATTCACATTGCAAATTACGAAAACACGTGCCGACAGGAAGGTATAATAAGGTATATCAAAATGGACTTATAGAGGACATACCCTATTGATATACTTACGGAGATTGTCCGAGTTCCACGTCCGGGGGACAGGCTTTCCATTTAGATCTTGCAGCTTGTAGGTTCCCGGTCCAATGATCTCCGCTACTTGGTATGGGCCTTCCCAGTTTGGTGCCAGCTTTCCTTGTTCCAGCGGTTTGGAAACAGAGGCTTTCCGGAGAACAAGGTCGCCAGGCAGGAAGGCTTTCCTTTGACTCTGGAGGCGTGGTAGCGGGCCACCCTTTGTTGATAAGCAGCCACTCTGATCCGGGCCTTCTCTCTAATCTCCTCTATCAGGTCAGGTTGGTGCTGAGCTGTTCGTCGCCAGCTTCCTCTGAGTAGCTTTCCACCCGCAGTGAAGGGAGGCCTATCTCCACAGAGATAACGGCCTCCGTGCCGAAGGCCATTCGGAATGGGGTTTCACCTGTCAGGACTCTCGGGGTGGTGCGGTAGGCCCATAGGACATTGCAACTCATCCGCCCACCTTCCTTGGGCTCTGGAAAGACGAGCTTTGATCCCTGAAGCAGGGTCCTGTTGGTCACTTGGCCGCTCCGTTGGCCTGCGGATGCGATCGAGGTGAGGTGGTGACGGATTCCGTGCTCTTCGCAGAACTGGCGGAACTTAGGGTTGTCGAATTGCCTACCGTTATCAGTGATTATAGTGTGCGGGAGGCCAAAACGGCAGATGATGGACCTCCATACAAAATCTCTGGCTCGTGCCTCGGTTATTTGTGCAACCGCCTCCGCCTCGACCCATTTAGTGAAGTAGTCGATGGCGACGAATAGAAATTTTCACTGCCCGTGGCAAGCGGGAATGGGCCGAGGATGTCCATCCCCCATTTGGCGAAGGGCCAAGCGAAGGATATAGGAACCAGGTCGGCGGAGGGGAGCCTTTGAATGCTTGAGTGCCTCTGGCATGGGTCGCAGGCTCGGACTAGATCATCTGCATCCTTCTGCATAGTCGGCCAGTAGTAGCCTTATCGCAGCACCTTGTGGCATAGGGACCGGCTTCCAGATGGTTGCTGCAAATCCCTTCATGCACTTCGCAGAGAGCATAATCTGCTTCGGACGGGCAGAGGCATCTGAGCAGTGGCATGGAGAAGGACCGTTGTAGAGTTGATCGTCGATCAGCACGTAGTGGGTGGCCTGCAGCTTTAGCTTTCTCTCTCTCCGATCGGGTGGAAGCGACCCTTCTTTGAGGTACTTCAGAATGGATCGAACCATGATGGTTTGGCTTCAACTTGCATTATTCGGTTGGCCTCCCGATGCTGGGCTTCTCCAGGGTCTCCAGGTGGAACTTTTGTTCGGCGTCCATTGATTCCGCGGTCGCCAATCGGGACAGTAGGTCAGCGCGGGCATTCTCGGATCTGGGAATCTGAGTGATCTCAAACTCGAAAAAATGGGGAAGCAGGCTCCGCATCTCTTGAAGATATCAACCATGTTCGGCTCCCGAGCTTCAAACTCTCCTCGTACATGGCCGGCCACTAGCTGAGAGTCGGTGAAGGCATTAAGCTTCTCCACCTTCAGGTTGCGGGCGATTCGAAGACCGGCTAGTAGGGCTTCGTACTCAGCTTCGTTGTTGGAGGCTGGAAAAGAGAACCGGACGCCATATTCAAAGGTTGCCCCCTCGGACTGGTAGAACCAGGCCTGCACCAGAGCGATGAGCGTTGGATGACCCGTCGATATGGAGGAGCCACCGGGCTCCAGATTTGGCTCCTCGGGGGAGTCCGAGGTGAAACCGTCCTTTAGGATGGTACACTCGAGGAGGAAATCGGCTAGCACTGAGCTTTGATGGCGGGCGAGGCTGAAAGTGGATGTCATGCTCTCTCAGCTCGATGGCCACTTGGTCATTCTTCCTGATGTCTCGGGGTGGTGGACTATCGTCTTGATGGGTTGGTCAGTTAGGACCATCACAGAATGTGCTTGGAAGTACGGTCGTAGCTTCCGAACTGAAGTGATTAAGCCAACACCATCTTCTCAATTCTGCTATATCTTGTCTCCGCATCGTGGAGTAGCCTGCTGACATAGTAAATCGGCTTTTGGACCTTGCTTTCCTTTCTGACCAGCACCGAGCAGACGGCACCCTCTGAAACAGCCAGTACAAGAACAGGGTCTCGCCTGGGCTTGGACTGCTGAGGAGCGGGGGCAAGCCGAGGTATTTCTTGAGATCTTGAAATGATTTTTGACATTCAGGGGTCCACCGGAAGTTCTTAGCCGACCGGAGGGTTTTGAAGAAGGGGAGGCATCTCTCGGCCGAACGCGCCACAAAGCGGTTAAGAGCCGCTATCCTCCCGGTTAGGCGCTGGACCTCTTTAATAGATGCCGGGGGCGCCAGATGTTGGAGAGCTTGAATCTTCTGGGGTTAGCTTCGATACCTCGCTGGGAGACCATGAAGCCGAGAAACTTCCCGGAGTTAACGCCGAAGGCGCATTTGGTCGGATTGAGCCTCATCCATACTTGCGCAGCATTGCAAAGCTCTCTGAGAGGTCCTCGACATGTCGTGATGCTTCTTTGCTCTTGACCAGCATGTCATCCACGTACACCTCCATATTCCGGCCGATTTGCTCCTTGAATACTTTGTTAACCAGCCTTTGGTAGGTGGCACCTGCATTTTTAAGACCAAAGGGCATGACGCGGTAACAGTAAGTACCTCGGTCGGTTATGAAGGCGGTCTTTTCTTCATCCTCGGGGGCCATCCGGATCTGATTGTAGCCTGAATAAGCATTCATGAATGACAGCATTTGGTGACCTGAGGTGGCGTCCACGAGCTGGTCGATCCGGGGAAGAGGGAAGCTGTCCTTCGGGCAGGCTTTGTTGAGGTCGGTGAAGTCGATGCAAATCCTCCACTTGCCGTTCGACTTCTTCATCATGACGACGTTTGATAGCCAGCTTGGATAATTTACTCCCGGACGAAGTTTGCCTTGATGAGTTTGTCTACTTCTTCTTCAATGGCCTTTTGTCGTTCCGGGGAAAGCTCCTCTTCTTCTGCTTGACGGGCCTGTGCATCTCGTCCATATTGAGACGATGGACAAGGACCTCGGGGCTGATCTCTGGCATGTCAGAGGCGGACCAGGCGAAGATGTCAGCATTGCTTCGGAGAAACCTGATCAATCTGTGCCGAGGTTCGCCCTTGAGCAGCAATCCGATTTTTATGGTTCGGTCGGGACGAGCCTCATCCAACGGCACCTCCTCCAGTTCCTCTGCTGGTTCTCCTCGCTGTTCGGCGAAGTCCTCCCGAGCGTCTAGCCCATCAACCTCCGGCACTCTAGATTGAAGGCTAGTAACGAAGCATTGCCGAGCCATGGCTTGACTTCCTCGAACAACTCCAACTCCCTGTTCGGTGGGGAATTTTATGGACAAGTGGGGATGGAGACAACTGCCTTGAGGGATATTAGGCCGGGCCTGCCGAATATGGCATTGTATGGGGACCTGAGTTTGGTCACTAGGAAGTCTGTGTAGATAGTGGCCACAAGGGGCCAGGCTCCCGCGCGACCGTCAGGGTGACGAC
>UESW01004472.1:438863-471566 GCA_900491605.1 Calamus simplicifolius
CAACAACAAAAGCCCGGCACTCGTCGGCACTCAAAGCCCTGCACCAGCCAGGCATAAGCCCAGTGTACCACTGGCAGAGCGGTGTACCACCGGCTCTCAACAACAAAAGCCCGGCACTTCGTCGGCACTCAAAGCCCTGCACCAGCCAGGCATAAGCCCAGTGTACCACTGGCAGAGCGGTGTACCACCGGCTCTCAACAACAAAAGCCCGGCACTCCGTCGGCACTCAAAGCCCTGCACCAGCCAGGCATAAGCCCAGTGTACCACTGGCAGAGCGGTGTACCACCGGCTCTCAACAACAAAAGCCCGGCACTTCGTCGGCACTCAAAGCCCTGCACCAGCCAGGCATAAGCCCAGTGTACCACTGGCAGAGCGGTGTACCACCGGCTCTCAACAACAAAAGCCCGGCACTCCGTCGGCACTCAAAGCCCTGCACCAGCCAGGCATAAGCCCAGTGTACCACTGGCAGAGCGGTGTACCACCGGCTCTCAACAACAAAAGCCCGGCACTTCGTCGGCACTCAAAGCCCTGCACCAGCCAGGCATAAGCCCAGTGTACCACTGGCAGAGCGGTGTACCACCGGCTCTCAACAACAAAAGCCCGGCACTCCGTCGGCACTCAAAGCCCTGCACCAGCCAGGCATAAGCCCAGTGTACCACTGGCAGAGCGGTGTACCACCGGCTCTCAACAACAAAAGCCCGGCACTTCGTCGGCACTCAAAGCCCTGCACCAGCCAGGCATAAGCCCAGTGTACCACTGGCAGAGCGGTGTACCACCGGCTCTCAACAACAAAAGCCCGGCACTTCGTCGGCACTCAAAGCCCTGCACCAGCCAGGCATAAGCCCAGTGTACCACTGGCAGAGCGGTGTACCACCGGCTCTCAACAACAAAAGCCCGGCACTCCGTCGGCACTCAAAGCCCTGCACCAGCCAGGCATAAGCCCAGTGTACCACTGGCAGAGCGGTGTACCACCGGCTCTCAACAACAAAAGCCCGGCACTTCGTCGGCACTCAAAGCCCTGCACCAGCCAGGCATAAGCCCAGTGTACCACTGGCAGAGCGGTGTACCACCGGCTCTCAACAACAAAAGCCCGGCACTCCGTCGGCACTCAAAGCCCTGCACCAGCCAGGCATAAGCCCAGTGTACCACTGGCAGAGCGGTGTACCACCGGCTCTCAACAACAAAAGCCCGGCACTTCGTCGGCACTCAAAGCCCTGCACCAGCCAGGCATAAGCCCAGTGTACCACTGGCAGAGCGGTGTACCACCGGCTCTCAACAACAAAAGCCCGGCACTCCGTCGGCACTCAAAGCCCTGCACCAGCCAGGCATAAGCCCAGTGTACCACTGGCAGAGCGGTGTACCACCGGCTCTCAACAACAAAAGCCCGGCACTCCGTCGGCACTCAAAGCCCTGCACCAGCCAGGCATAAGCCCAGTGTACCACTGGCAGAGCGGTGTACCACCGGCTCTCAACAACAAAAGCCCGGCACTCCGTCGGCACTCAAAGCCCTGCACCAGCCAGGCATAAGCCCAGTGTACCACTGGCAGAGCGGTGTACCACCGGCTCTCAACAACAAAAGCCCGGCACTTCGTCGGCACTTAAAGCCCACGCCGATCAAGCATAAAACCCGGCTAACCGCCGGCGGATTGACGTATCAAGGGTTCTTCGCAGTCAGGACCCCGCACTTTACCGTCAGGTCAAAGCCAAGTCCCGCGGGCATCAAGCCGTGCGCCAGACCAACGCCAGGTTCGATGCTTGATCAAGCGTCACGCCTGTGGCCCCAAGGGCGCCTACCGGCCTAGTCTCCGGTCAGCGGCGCCCCAGCTCCCAAAATTCAATCCCACCTAACTTTAACTAGCGAGTTCATGTAATTAAGGCGGCACAGCGTGGGTAGGAAGGTGTTCCCTAGAATCGACGGAACGAACGGACTCGTGTGATCACATGTCAAACAGCAAAGTCAATACAGTGCAGAAGTCGTCGAGAAAGGTACTTTCATTAATAGAAGGGGATTACAAAACCCCGACCTAGTCGGGCTTACAAAAAAAAAAAAAAAAAAAAAAAAAAGCAGCAGCAAAGTAACGGGTGCGAGTTCAGGGCTCCGCCGGTGCGGGTTCGTCATCGGAAGGGGACGGGTCCGACGATGGCTCTGGCTCAACCTCCAGGGCGCGAGGGAAATCTAGGTCCTTGGCCACTTTTTCTTTGGCATACTGGAATCCGTCGAGGAATGCGGCGGCCGAAGCTTCGGCTAGGTCGTCTGTGTAACGCTCAGACGACCTGTACTCTTCGACAAGCCTAGCAGCTCGAGTTTTTTCTGCGGCTAAGGCTTCCGCTGCGTCCCTCTCGGTTTCTCTGGCGCGACCTAACTCCTCCTCATGCCGGCCAGCCTCTTCTTTTGCCGCTTCGGCCTCTGCTCTCGCCGCTCTAGCCTCCTCCGACGCCGCTCCCGCCCGTTCCTCTGCTTCCCGAAGAGCCTCGGTTAGCTCCGAGATGTGATGTCTCTCGCCATAACCGCGCTCTCGGATTCCATCATCTGGGAGATCGCCGCGCGCGCGCGGTTGGCCTCGATCTCCGCTTTGCCCTCGGCGGCTCTTACCTCGCTGGCGCAGGACTCTTTGATCTCCCCCAGTGCCTTCTCTGCTGCCTCTGCGCGATCCTGCATCTCCCGGAGAAGGTTCTTCTCCCCGCGGATCACTTCCCTAGCGGCCTTTAGGGAATGCACAATCTGCGCGCACAAGCCTCAAGTCAGCAAAATATGTATACATGAACAATAAGAGATAAAGGGCAAAAAGGTCGCCTACCCTGAACGCAGCGGCATAGGATTCCCTGAAAAATTCGCCTGTCTTCTGACGACCGAGGCCTTCGGTGATCCTAGGGTCCAGAACCGAGCCCAGGACCCGCTCGGCCAAATAGCCATCACCCAGGAAGTCCAGGGGCGACCTGGATGCGTCCCCACTTCCCTCTGCCGCCTCTGACCTCCCCGGCCCTGCGGGCGGGTCGCCCCTAACCGGCCCCTCGGGGGCTGGACTGATGGGACCGGATGGCCCCTCACCCCAGTCCCGGCTGGCACCAAATGAAGTCGCTCCCTCGGGAGCCGGGAGCCCTCCGGTCGGTACGGGCTCCCCGCCACCGACTCTGCAGCAGTACCTCCCGCTGCGGCTCCAGCCTCCGGTGGAGTGTCGGCCGTGAGGTCGACCTCCGCGGGGACAGGGATGTGTTGCGGAATCCCGGGAGGGGAGGTCCTCGCTGGGGAGGAGGCCCTCGCAGAGGAGGAGGAAGCCGGATCACCAAGCGCTTCGGGGCCGGGGCTTGCTTCCCCCCGGATGATCCTTCCCGACCCCTCTTCTTGATGACCTTTAACAATTTCGCCCTCGGGACCTTCATTGCTGCACAATGCAAGTCAAGTTTTCAGCAAAAAAAAAAAAAAAAAAAAAAAAAAAAAAAAAAAAAGAGAGAGGAGCGGGATTTTTAACTAAGTGCGAAGAGGACTTACCCCGGTGAGAGACTAGGCCCGCCAACTCGAAGTTCTCCTCCCCTAGCAATAGGGTGTACCGGGGAATCTCGGCAGTCAGCAAGACCCCCATCGCTTCCCGGTCCCCGGGCTGGACGGTCGCGACATTCCCTCGGAGGTCGGGGTTCCCCCACCGGGGCCGGACTTGATCGATATTAGCAAAGAAGAAACGGGGTTTCCACCCCTTAATCGATGAAGGCAAAAGGAGTTTGATGACCCTATTGGGTCGGGGCTGAAACACCCACCACCCCTTCTGGGCCCGAAGAGAATAAAAGTTACGGAACAAACTAACCCTAGGGGTAATACCCAGGCGATGACAAAGGATAACGAAGGCGCTAATTACCCGACAGGAGTTCGGGACTAGCTGGGAGGGAGTTAAGGAATAGAAGTCAAGGAGCATGATAAAGAAAGGGTGGAAAGGAGGACGGAGGCCTACCTGTAGGCAGACCTCGTAAAAAGCTACGCGACCGGGTCGGGAGGAGATGACCCGGTCGTCAGGGGTCGGAAGAAATAATTTGATCTCCTGAGGGATCTGATAACGGGCCCGGATCCTTTCCAGATCCGGCCGTGTCATCGAGGAGGCTACCCCCCCTGGGGATTCCTCCACCCTTGAGGAGGTCCCGGCCCCCGGCCGACGACCCCTCAACGAGGCTCCACCGGCAGCTCCACCGGCGGCTCCGCCGGCGGCCTGCCGCCGGGCCAAAGGAATATGGTCCTCTGAATCAGAGGACCATTCGACTGGAGGGGAAGGAGAAGGGGTTTGGGGCCCTACAGAGGGAGGACGGTCCTCAGAACCGTCCTCCGATGTCCAAGAGGGTAGACTCATGAAAAAAGAAGAATCAAGATGAAAGAAGCTGACCTGGAGAAACAAGAAAAGTCGAACGCGAGCTTGCAGGTTGCAGGAGCACTAGAACAGACAGAGGAAGACGATGATGGAGTGGTATGGTGCCAGTTCCTTCCCCCTCGCCTGGCTTTGTGGGGTTTTCAAAACATCCCGCCATGTCCCGTCGGCCACGCGGCCCTTCACCATACGCTGGCTCGCCTCGAGGAATGCCCCAGCGCGCGGCGCGATACGCCCCCGACCAATGGTGGGGCCCCCGTTGATATCGCCGTAATAGGAAGAAATCATTGCGCACCTTTCCGCGCGGACTTCGAAGAGTTGATCCTCACTTTTGAGGACGATCGTGGCTGGCGTGATACGGAAGGCCGTCTCTTTGCATCCCCCGTACCGTCCGCATAAGGAGCAAGGCTAGGGATCAGCCACGCGAAGAACGCCCCTTGGGCCTCAGCGGTGGGACCCGCTTTGCCCCAGGGGCGAGGGGGCATCTGATATGACTGATCCCAACGTCATCAGGCAGGATAACGGCAGTCAGTCATCCCCCCACCTCCGGCACCCCCTCGGGGTCGGGGTGGGGTCATCGTTTCCTAACCCCGGGCCCCTACCAGCCTCGGGGTGAACGGTCATTTCCCCACCTCCGGCACCCCCTCGGGGTCGGGGTGGGGTCATCGTTTCCTAACCCCGGGGCCCCCACCAGCCTCGGGGTGAACGGTCATTTCCCCACCTCCGGCACCCCTCGGGGTCGGGGTGGGGTCATCGTTTCCTGACCCCGGGGCCCCTACCAGCCTCGGGGTGAACGGTCATTTCCCCACCTCCGGCACCCTCTCGGGGTCGGGGTGGGGTCATCGTTTCCTAACCCCGGGGCCCCTACCAGCCTCGGGGTGAACGGTCATTTCCCCACCTCCGGCACCCCCTCGGGGTCGGGGTGGGGTCATCGTTTCCTAACCCCGGGGCCCCTACCAGCCTCGGGGTAAACGGTCATTCCCCACCTCCGGCACCCCCTCGGGGTCGGGGTGGGGTCATCGTTTCCTAACCCCGGGGCCCCTACCAGCCTCGGGGTAAACGGTCATTCCCCACCTCCGGCACCCCCTCGGGGTCGGGGTGGGGTCATCGTTTGGGGTCATCGTCTCCTTAAACCCAGGGTCCCTACTGGCCTCAGGATGCAAGGTCGACATGCTATTCAACCGCCAAAGAAAACAGCAACTGTCAGCAAGTACGGTGCTCACGCATGATCTCCGGCACATGGCTGTGCCTTGCCGTAGTACCATTTCGTACTCCTGTAAAATGTGCCCCGGTACGGGGGGTCATGTCTCATAACGATGTTTGGCGCATTGCACGCCTCTGTGCGCCACCACGCCTTACTAGGATGTACGACTCGCCGCCTCTAGCAATAGGAGCCCAGCTACGTCCATCAAGAACAGTACAAAAGAAAGGTCTTCCGAAGCTGCACGTGACGGTGTTCAGACAGGTATAAAGGAAACATATTCAGGCTATAAGCCGGATCCGAACTCTGACTCTGAGAGCTTCCTCCTTTTGATAAAAAACCCTAACTGCCCCAGCTTCTCTCGGCGGGGGGTGGTTCCTTGTCTGAACCCAAGCCACTAACTTGATCGTCGGAGGGTCCCCACCGGTGCTGCCGGTCCCCGGGGACTTTTCTTGCAGGATTTCCCGGAGCGAGACATCCGTCTTCCCCGACGTTCGAAGGCGGTGACTTGGCGTCATCAATGTTTTTAAATTGCACAAAGCTTTATATGGTTTGAAACAAGCACCTAGAGCTTGGTATGATAGATTAAGTAAATTCTTAATTGAAAATGATTTTATAAGAGGAAATGTAGATAAAACATTATTTTTGAAAAGAAAAAGTAAAGATTTATTAGTAGTTCAAATATATGTTGATGATATTATTTTTGGTGCTACTAACAATCTTCTATGTCAAGAATTTGCTAAGTTGATGCAGGGTGATTTGAAATGAGCATGATGGGAGAACTCAACTTCTTCCTTGGACTCCAAATCAAACAAAGCAAAGAAGGGAATCTTTATCAACCAAACAAAGTACACAAGAGAAATTCTAAAGAAGTTTGGTATGGAATCAATCAAACCCCTCGGAACACCAATGAGTCCTTCATGCAAGCTGGACAAAGATGAAGAAGGTAAGAAGGTTGATCAAAAATATTATCGAGGTATAATCGGATCCCTACTTTACTTAACTGCAAGTAGACCAGACATAATGTTTGCTGTTTGCTTATGTGCTAGATTTCAGTCTGAACCTAAAGAATCACATTAATTGCTGTTAAAAGAATACTAAGATACTTAAGTGGAACAAAAAATGTAGGTTTATGGTATTCTAGAGACTCAACATTGAACTTAATTGCATATTCTGATTCTGATTATGCTGGATGTAAGTTAGATAGAAAAAGCACAAGTGGTGCATGCCAATTCTTAGGAAGTAACTTAATCTCATGGTTTAGCAAAAAGCAAAATTCAGTTGCATTATCAACTACTGAAGCTGAATATGTTGCAGCTGGAAGTTGCTGTGCTCAAATCCTATGGATTAAGCGACAACTTGAAGACTATGGTATCACACTTGATAAAACACCTATAAAATGTGATAACACAAGTGCAATTAATCTAACAAAAAATCCAATTCAACATTCTAGAACTAAACACATAGAAATTAGATATCATTTTATTAAAGAACATGTAACTAATGGAGAAATATGTCTTGATTATGTTAATACTGAAGATCAATTAGCAGATATATTTACAAAACCCTTGAGTGAAGAAAGATTCTGTTATCTTAGAGGAGAGTTAGGGATTTGTGATCCATTAGAATGAATTTGAAACCCCTAAGAAATTTTATCTAAAATTCTTTCAAATCCTTGATCTTTAAGGAAATCTTATCTAGAATTCACATCTAATTGATCTATTAAAATCCAATGATTATTTATCAATTTTTATGATCAATATCCGGACACATTTCAGATTATCTGAAACTTTATGTTTTTTTTTTGCTCTGAAATGGTCTCGGAGCCGACTCGGTCAGTATCGGAGTCGACTCCATGTTTCTACTGAAACTCTAGAGCCGACCCCTTCTCTGCGCGAGTCGACTCCACTTCGGGATAGTTTTCTGTGACTACCCGGAGTCGACCCCACACTTTGCGGGAGCCGACTCGAAGTGGTCCCAGGTCGATTTATCTAGGGCAGAGTCGACTCGCCGCTCATTTCTATCATCTCAAATCCTTCAAATACTCTCTCCAAAATTTTTCCTAACCTACCAAATCCTCAGAAATCCCTGATTAACCCTTCCACTAGATCAAATGGCCCTAAAACCTGTGGATCTAGCCTTGGTGCGGCCGGGGTGAAAAGGAAGAAGGCGGTGAAGAAGACTGTGAGGCGTCCCTCGTGAACCTCTCCGAGCATGGATTCAACCTCATCCTCTTCGACTCCTAGTGCTTCTCCCACTACGGCCCCATCTCAGGTAGATATCTTGCCGATAGAGTGATTACAACCGGGAGGAAAGTGATTTTGAATTATTTGAGGCGAAGGATTTCTTGTGGGGAGGCAGTTGATTGAAATGGGTTGGGAGAAGATTGTTCTTTAGATTGTCCTACCTACCCAGCCCTAGTTAAAGAATTTTATAAAAATCTATCAAGAGGAGACAATGGACTTGTAAGCATCATTAGAGGAAATAGAATATGTGACAGTGGATTTGCTCTCAAGATTGTTGGATCTTCCAGTGTCGGGTACCTCTACTTTTTCATCTGATGATAGAAGCCCAGCTCTATCAAGATTGCTTAACAGGGAGATTGTTGGTTTTGAAGAAGTCTTTGCAAATCAACTGTCCTTAGAATTAAGACTTCTCCACAATATTTGTAGTAGATCCTATTCCCCAAGATTGGGAGATTTGACTATGTTTCTGAGAGAGATATTTTGTAATGGATGCTATAGTGACTGGTAAACCCATTAATCTTCCGAGCATGATATTATGGTACATTGCTGATTGTGGGAGCAAGAGAAATCAGTTTACCCTACGGCATGATTCTAACTAAAATTTTCAAAGCCAAGGGATAATCATATCCGATAGTGAGCCAATGAGAAATTTAAGACATACCGATTACTATAGTTTGGCCACTATTCATAGAATGGGATTTGTGAAGAAGGATGGCAGATGGGAAAGGAAAGGTATGATGGAAGATAGAGCCGTGGATATTGAGGCACCTGGACCGTTAGTTAGACATTCATCTCCTGTACCTCCGAGCTCTTCTGTTCCTGTTCCAGCTCCTTCTCCTGCTCCGATGGTTGATCAGTCATCTTCTTCGTCTGTTGGTTTTCAGATCTTCAGTTAAGGCAGCTTAAAAGTCTTCTTGATGAAGCAGATAAATTGAAATCAGAGTTTGACAACAAATTTATGAATCTTAAAGAAACTCTTTATTCATTAGATGATCGGATCACCAAGATTGAATCAACTCTTAGCACTTCATCTGAGTCTTTAAGTGGAGACCTAAAGAATATTTTTGAAGAACTTAAAGACATCTGTGGAGATGGTGAGACCTATGCAAAATGCAATGCTGAACTCAAGATAAAATATTAACTGCTTGTACTTTTGATGAAAGACTGAAGGATTATGTTAAGATTCAAACTGATGGAATGAAGAATATTATAGATCACTTAACAAGGATTGTAAGGACTCACTTTTGATGTAATAGATGCTTAGTCTTTGCAATGTAATGAAGTTCATATTATGTTTTACATTTTGATACATTGATGTAATGAAAAGTCAGTTTTGAATGCTCAATGTAATCTGAGTTTGAATGTACTTCTCCTATTATCAATGAATCTCAGATTTGTTAAAACATATCTTGAATGAATGAATGTGATTATGTTTGATGCTTCTCTACCTTTTTGTTGATAACAAAAAAGGGGGAGAGTTTTATAACTATATGCATGGGAGAAATTTAACTAATTGAATGAATGGAATACTTATTTGAGTTTCATAGGGGGAGCTACCTCATTCAGGGGAGCCTAGCCTAACTATGAAAATAAAATAAATTCTTTAATCAATCATGCATATACTCAATGTTTTTGTCATCATCAAAAAGGGGGAGATTGTTGGGGAGATTGTTGAGAAATTGTTGCCCCAATCTTATTGATTTTGATGATTACCAAAAGCCATGAGTATATTAAAAGATGCAATGAGTTTATTTACATAAGCAATGAATTTATTTAGAACAATCAATGAGTATGTTAAGTATGACTTTAATCAATTTGAAAGTAACTTCAAGCTCCATGTTTAAGCTTTCAAAAAGAATTTTTTATACTTCATATTTCAATCAATGAGTTTTTGGAACATTTCTTGAATTGATTCCTAATGACAATTTTATTGTATTCAAGTCAAAAAATTGATTTAAAATGAATCTGGAACGAATTTCAAGTCAATCAGAAAATTCTCTGATTTTTGATACGTTCCGGAGCCGACTCTAGAGTTTCAGAGTCGACTCCACTCAGTATACAGAAATGTCTGTTTGTCTCGAGTCGACCCATGTGATTTCTCGAGTCGACCCCCGATTTTGTCGAGCCGACTCCATGACTGTGTGAGTCGACTCCGCTCAGACACCAGAGCATTGTTTTTCTGAGCACTTCTCGAGTCGACCCCTTACTTTTCATGAGTCGACCCCCGACTGTCAGGAGTCGACACCTTATTTTCGATGAGTCGACCCTTTGACTTTCTGAATATTTCTATTTTTGGTATCGCGTCTTCGAGCCGACTCGCCTAAAGCAGGAGTCGACTCCAACAAATCTGGGCGTGATTTTTCTGAATGCCAACTCAGCGTCAACGGTAAGATTTTTCAATAACGGCTATATTTCTTTGTTTCTAACGGCTATATTTTTGCAGAATCTATAAATAGAGAAGCCGTTTTCAAATCAAACATACACAATAGAGAGAATACAAATCAAGAGAGAAAAAGAAAAATCTTTCAGAAAAAGAGGAAAAACAGAGCATCATTTGAAAAAATCCGAGATTCAAAAATAGAGTGAAAGAAAAGGTGAAATCAAAGGAAGACTTCATCTGTGCTCAAGTTCATCAATCCAAGAAAGTCTAGAAGAAAATCCAAGAGCCATTCAAGAGAAAATCAAGAGATTTTCAACATTCAAAGAAAGGAAGAAAAAGCTCAAATCCTTCTCAACTGCTTCAACTGTGAAGAATCGGAGCTGAGGCTTGATTCAATCTAGCAAGGAGAAGAGGAAAAGAAGAAAAGAAGAAAAGCTCAAAAGCCAACCAACTACAAATCAGGCTTTTCTAAACTTGTTCTTTATTTGATTATCTGCTCATTGAGGAGCTGTGTACTTGAAAAACAATATTTCTTTTGTTTGTGTCTAGTTCAATCTGGGGGATTGAACTAGTGGAGGTAGTCTTACCTCGGTACAAGCTTGGTATAGCTTGTGTTAGGGTTTTTGCTGGTGAGCCCGAAAACCGGCTGGGTTCGTTGTGATCCCGGGAAAATAACAAGTTTGAGTTGTGAGCTTGTAAAACAACTCGGCTGTAATCAAGGAAGATTATAGTGTGGACCCAAGTGAATCTTGGGAGTGGACGTAGGTGTTGGATACACCGAACCACTATAAAATCTTTGTGTTTGCCGTGCTTCCATTGACTCTATCTCTATCTCTGTTTTATTCACTGTACTTTGTATTACATTGCATTTGCTTTCATTCTTCTTAAGCAAACAATTTTAAAAGGCTAAATTTTTTTAAAGAACCCAATTCACCCCCCCCCCCTCTTGGGTTGTCATCTGGGCCAACACTTCTTTTCTTTTTCTCTTCCTCTCTTCTTTTTTTTTTTTTAACTATCCTCCGCCGGTATAGGGATGGCGCCGTCGCTTCATGAGCTCAAGCAAGCGGCCACCAGGAAGAGGAAGGTTGCAGGGGACGTGCCCCCTGCCCAAAGAAGGGCCATTGCTAAAGTCCCGAGGAGGGCCGACGCAGAGAGGGCCGACACTGGAGGGGCTGAAGTTGTGAAGCCCCTGCGTGCAAAGGTTTTGAAAAGAGCGGCCCTAAAAGGGTCGACACTGGTGAGGTCGAGGCCAAGGGGGCCAGAACTGCGGAACCCTCGCACACATGCGAGGCGGCCAGGGCCCAAGGCGACGAGCCCGTCATGACAGAAGTGGCAAGGGCCGAGACCGGCAAGGAGGTAGAACGGAGTCAACTAGAGGGAAGATCCTCAGCTTCGGCTCCTCGGTTATTCTGCTTGACCCTTCTCCTGAGAGGATTGCAAGGGCACCGTCGCCCTTGCCCAAAGCCGTAGAGGCGGAACAAGTTTCGGCGGCAGTAGTGACGATTCCAGCAGTTATCCTGCCCCCCATGGGGGCAACAGCTGAAGCGCCTCCACCAGTCAAGGGGTCGGAGGCGGCAGGTTCAGAGGCGGAATCTACCTCTGTAGGCCCAATGCCAAGGGAAGAGAGGGGCGTCGATCCTTCCTTCCAATCGCTGTTAGCAAATCATAGCCGCTGGGCTGAACGGACCTTGGAGGAAGCCACGGTGGTTGAGGTGCAAGAGTTTCTCCGAAGTCAGGGGAGAGTCACCTTCTTCCGTGAAGCATCAGTGGCGCATCTCTGGGTGAGCTTCTGCTCAATTATCATCTCTTTTCTTTCTCTTTTTTTTTTTTTAGCTTTCTCACCTCGACATTTCCTTCAGGCATTGAACTCTCTAGTCGCCCTGAAGAACCTCTGGACCTTGAGCGACACCGCTATCGACCAAGCGTGGGAGGAGATGGTGTCCCTCCAAGTCAAGGCGAAAAGGCGGAGATGGCTCTTGAGGATACTCGGGCCACCCTAAAGGGTGAAATCGATGTCATCCGGCTGAGAGCCGAGAAGGCTGAATATGCGCTGGAAGTTACCCAGCGCCGCGCAGCCAATGAGCTGGATAATGCTCAAGTGGCTAAGGAAAAACAGAAAGTTGCCGAGGAGAAGCAAAGGGCAGCCGAAGAGAAGCTGAAGGTGGCAGAATTGGAGGTGTGTGTTTTAAAAACCCAATTAAGTTCAGCCTCCATTGAGACAGATGCGGCCAAAGAAGCCACCCGCCAGTGTGTCACCAGAATTGCAGATCTGGAGGCGGCAGTGACAGAGGCCCAGAGGGGGGCCATTGAGTCTGAGAAAAGAGCTCTCGAGGCTGAAAAAAGAGTTGCCGAGGCCATAGAAGATTTTAGAAAGTCCAAAGCCTTCGACAAGGAGGTGGCGAGTCAGCGGCGCTTGCTTATGATGCTGGCTTTCAAGACTGCAAGGATAAAATTCAGGAACTCTACAACTTAGAGGATATTGAGGGACTGAAGCCTGATGACGTTCCTGAGGATGATGTCCCGGCCCCGGATGACCTTTAATAGCTTTAGTTTTTCTTTTTGTATCAATCTGTGCCTGACTTGAGTCGGCAACTTTGTAGCCTTTTAGCTATCAATGAATTTTTTTTTCCTTATTGTGCACCTTTGGTCATAGTCAATTTCATCTGAGTCAGCTTTAGTGCGACACGGGGCGCTAGTGTCTAATATGCCGACACAGAGCCAGTCTTTGGTGCCAACGCGGGGTTGGTCTTTAATAAGCCGATGTGGTGCCGGTCTTTGGTGCCAACGCGGAGTTGATCTTTATCGCCGACGCTGGGCGTCGGTCTGTATTGCCGATGCTGGGCGCCGATCTTTGGTGCCAACTCAGAGTTGGTCTTTATTGCCGACGCTGGGCGCCGGTCTTTATTGCCAACGCTGGGCGCCGATCTTTGGTGCCAACGCGGAGTTGGTCTTTATTGCCAACGCTGGGCGCCGGTCTTTGGCTGCCGGAACGGATCCAGTCTTTGGTGCCAACGCGGAGTTGGTCTTTGTTGCTGACGCTGGGCGCTGGTCTTTAGCTGCCGGAACGGATCCGGTCTTTGGTGCCAACGTGGAGTTGGTCTTTGTTGCCGACGCTGGGTGCTAGTCTTTAGCTGCCAGAGCAGATCGGTCTTTGGTGCCAACGCGGAGTTGATCTTTGTTGCCGACGCTGGGCGCCGGTCTTTATCTGTCGGAATGGATCCGGTCTTTGGTGCCAACGCAGAGTTGGTCTTTGTTGCCGATGCTGGGCGTCGGTCTTTATTGCCGACGTTGGGCGCTGGTCTTTGGTGCCAACGCAAAGTTGGTCTTTATTGCCGACGTTGGGCGCCGGTCTTTGGCTGCCGGAACGGATCCGGTCTTTGGTGCCAACGCGGAGTTGGTCTTTGTTGCCGACGCTGGTCGCCGGTCTTTAGCTGCTGGAACGGATCCGGTCTTTGGTGCCAATGCGGAGTTGGTCTTTGTTGCCGACGCTGGGCGCCGGTCTTTATTGCCGATGTTGGGCGCCGGTCTTTTAAGTTTCCTAGCTTCGGCAGGGTCTTCTGGGAGGGTACCCTCAGTAAAGTACCGGACATAGGCATCCATCCAGGAGGGCTCCTGCTCCACTGGTAAAGTTTCTCTTGGTACATCAATACTCGGGGCTTCTAAGTGCTCCACATAAGCCTTTCCCAACATCCCATCAGCTGAGGCGGCAAGACGGGATAAGGCGTCGGCTCTAGCATTCTCCTGTCAAGGAATGTAGCTGACGCTGAAGTGAGTAAAGGGGGAAACCAGCGAGTACACCATATCTAAGTAGCGGGCCATGATGGGATCCCTTGCCTCGTACTCCTTTGTAATCTGACCAGCAACCAGTTGGGAGTCGGTGAATGCCCTAAGGCGTTTCACCCCAAGCTCTCGAGCCAATCTCACACCGGATAACAAAGCTTCATATTCCGCCTGATTATTAGTGGCTGGAAAGAGGAAGCGAAGTGCACACTCGGTCACAACCCCATCCGAGTTGGCCAAGATGAGGCCTGCTCCGCTCCCTTGAGAATTCGATGCCCCATCCACATGAAGGACCCACTCATCATCACTGGTTCCGAGGGGCTGAGTGTCCGTAGGAGGTTCTTTAGGTTGCTCCGTTCCCCAAGTACATTCGACCAAAAAATCTGCCAAGACTTGAGACTTCATGGCCGAACGGGGGCGGAAAGATAGATCAAACTCCCCCAGCTTGAGGGCCCACCTCGCCAGCCGGCCGGAAGTATCTGGGCGAGCAAGAACTGTCTTCAGAGGTGGTCTGTGATCACCACGATCGGGTGGGCTTGGAAGTACGGCCGCAGACGCTGGGCAGACACGATCAATGCAAAGATGATCTTCTCCATATTTGAATATCGGGTCTCTGCATCGTGAAGCACCTTGCTCATATAGTATACGGGCCTTTGTGTGCCATCAGTGTCCACACGGACTAGCACAGAGCTAACAGCTTCAGTAGAGGCCGCAAGGTATAGAAGGAGTTCTTCTCCACCCGTCGGCTTGGCTAGCAGTGGCGGGGTAGATAAGAATTCCTTTAACCTTCGAACGCCTCCTGGCACTCTTTCGTCCATTCGAACTTGTTGACTCTGCGAAGCGCCTTGAAGAAAGGTAGACACCTTTCAGCGGACTTGGATAGGAAGCGGCTTAGGGCGGCTACCCTTCCTGTCAGGCGCTGTATTTCCTTCTTATTGGCAGGAGGCCTCATGTCCAAGATGGCTTGGACTTTGTCCGGGTTTGCTTCGATCCCCCTCCGGGTTACCATGAAGCCCAAGAACTTCCTGGCTGTCACCCCAAATGCACACTTACGAGGGTTCAGCTTCATCTGGTACCGGCGAAGGTTGTCAAAAGTTTCCGTTAGGTCCGCGATGTGGTCAATGGCATGAACGCTTTTTGTCAACATGTCGTCCACATACACTTCCATGTTACGTCCTATCTTACCTTCAAAAACGTTGTTCATCAGCCTCTGGTAAGTGGCTCCCGCATTCTTTAACCCGAAAGGCATTACCTTGTAGCAATATAACCCTTTCTCAGTTATGAAGGAGGTAGCTTCTTCATCCGCTGGATTCATCCGAATCTGGTTGTATCCAGAGAAAGCATCCATGAAGCTAAGGACCTCATGGCCGGATGTAGCGTCCACCAGTTGATCGATTCGGGGCAGGGGAAAGCTGTCTTTAGGGCATGCCTTGTTGAGGTCGGTAAAATCTATGCACATTCTTCAGCTTCCATTGGTCTTGCGGACTAGCACCATATTAGCTAACCATTCGGGGTAGTGGACCTCCCGAATATGGCCCGCAGCCATTAACTTACGGATCTCCTCATCGATAGCTTTCTGTCTGTCTGGAGCAAAGTTTCTTTTTTTCTATCGGACCGGCCGACACTCTGGCTTGAGGTTAAGTCGATGGGTGATTATTTCTTCAGGGACGCCCGGCATGTCTGAGGACGACCATGCGAAGACGTCAGTGTTGGCACGCAAGAAAGTAAGAAGTTGATGGCGTGCTTCCTCTGGGAGCAATGCCCCCACCTGAACAGTCCTTGCCGAGTCATCACCCAAGGGGAGGGTTAGAAGGTGCTCTGCCGGCTCTCCCCTTCTTCCCAACTCCCGAGGATCGAGTGACTCAGAGGCTATCGCCGACGCCGCGTTCAGCGGGCTGGGAGACAAATGGTAGCAAGGCGGAAGTGGGCTTTGCTCCCCTTTCATTTCTCCGACCCCTTCATTGGTGGGGAACCTTACCAATAACCTCTTAGTGGAGATTACGGCATCCAGCAGATTCAACCCTGGTCTTCCCAAGATAGCGTTGTAAGCCAGTGGGACCCGGACCATCAGGAAATTTATAACCACAGTGCTCTGACTTGGAGGGGTTCCAACCGTGACCGGGAGGGCAATTTCCCCCTCGACACTCACTGAATCTCCCATGAAACCCATTAGCGGTGTGGAAACGGGTCGGAGTAAAGACCTTGACAAGTTCATCCGAACAAAAGCCTCATAGCTCAAGACATCCACAGAGCTCCCACTATCAATTAAAATTCTTTTTACAGGATGTTTGGCTATAGTCATGGACACCATGACGCTGTCGTCATGTTTATTAATTACCCCCTCTAGATCCTTTCCGAAGAAAGGAATTACAGAGTCTATTCCCTCTCGCTGCCTCTTCGAACCACCATCCGCTCCCAGGAAATCATAGCTATAGTCTTTTCTGTTGGAGCATTATCCATGCCAGCCGGGCGACTCGGAGGCACCGGGGGGCCCGACGCGGGTAGATTTCCCCGTCGAACAAATTTGCTTAGGTGGCCCTGCTGAACCATCTCCTCAATGGCCTTTTTCAGATGACGGCAATCCTCGGTGTCGTGGTCGTAGTCTCGGTGGTACCGGCAATAAAACTCCTTGTTGCGGGGGGCCCCAGACTTCAAGGGAGTCGGACGCTTGAAATAAGGTTCCTCCTCTATCTCCAGCAGGATGTGAGAGATGGGAGCCATGAGGGGGGTGAATTACTCCTTAGGAACTAATGTCTGTGGTCGGCGATCTGGACGGCGTGGAGGCTCGGGCTTACGAGGTCGTGCACCGGTGTGTTCAGTAGGCAGTGTTTATTACTGATGTTCTTGTCAACTTTCCTCCTGGAAGAATCCGCCTCGTCGGCACGGATGTACTTTTGGGCTCGTCTCAGAAGCTCAGCATAGGAACTCGGAGGCTTCTTATCCAGGGAATACGTGAACCTGGATGGGAGAAGTCCTCGTTTCAGGGCCAAAGTGGCCACGGAATCTTCTAGGTTGTATACCTCCAACGCCGCCTCCTTAAATCGAGCGACGAAATCCTTCAAGGTCTCGCCACTCCTCTACTGAACAGCAAAGAGGCTATCTGCCACTCACGGGATCTTTCGATAGGCATCAAAGTGAGCCAGGAAAGATCGCTCGAGCTGCCAAAATGAGTTGATGCTACGCGGGGGCAAGCGGGAGTACCATGCGCGCGTGGCTTTCCGGAGAATGGCCGGAAAGGCGACGCATAAAAGGAAGTCCGTCGCTCCCTGGACCTGCATAAGGACCTTGTAGCTCTCCAGGTGATCAAGGGGATCCGTCGTCCCATCGTATGGATCTAGTTGGGGGAGACGAAACCGGGGCGGGACCGACTCCTTCATGATATGACGGGAAAGCGGGGGATGGCGCTCATAAGCCGTCCCGTAAGGGTCGGTGATCCGGCGGCTGAGCTCGTCCAACCGTCGGTGATACTCGTCGAGCCTTTGCTCGGCCCGACGGGTGGTTTTTCGGAGAGTGCCATCTTGGGATGAATCAGAGGAAGGAGCTGAAGAAGATCTCCGGCGCAAAGAACGCGCCCGCCTAGACTCTCTTTCCTCCGGTCGGTGCTGGGAACGACCGGAGTGGCGAGAAGGGGACCGCCGTCGCTTTGAAGTCCCTCGGTGATGAGGTTCGGGGGGTGAGCGGTGGGAGACCTCAGGCGGGGTTCCACCTTGGTGAGACTGGACTGTTCCCCGCATTCCTTCGTCAAGCATAGGGGGCCGAGTTGCAGCAGCCAAATGATGCTCTTGCAGCCCCCGAACCATTGTCGTCAGATCCTGGACCTGGTGGGCCAGAGCTTCGAGCCGGTCAAGTTGGCTCATCTGCGCAGGGGGTGGAACATGGAGATTGGCCTCCGAATGCTCAGCCCGTGGAATGCGCCCGGCTGCTTGACTGGAGGAAGCCTCCTGTGCTCGCGTGGTCACCATCGTCTCCCTTGCAAAATTGGTGGGGTCACAGGGAGAACTTTCGTCTTCCTCCCGTGTGAACTGCCCCCCTACCTGGCGCGCCAATCTGTTGCCGCCAACTCACTTGTGATGAACGTCGAATGGGCTAGGATTATGGTGAGCGTAGAAAAGTCACCGTCTTCCTTCTAGAGCCTGCAAAAAAGTCCCGAGCCGATATTTCCGGCGGGGACCCTCCGACGCCCAAGTCAGCGAGTCGTGGAACAGGAAGATTGTCTAAGTGGAATTTTTAAAGAGGAAGCCAGAGAGAGTCCGCCTCGCATGGAGCTCGCGTCCTCTTTTTATACCTGCCTGGATCCGTTTACCTCGTTCTGTTGGAACCGTCGAATCTTTCCTGTTGTGATGTTTCATCGAACGGTAAGTCGTTGGGCTATTGCTTGATAAGGGCCGCTTATAGCGGTAACCGCCGATCGAGCTAACACTTGCCCGTGATTTCGGCAAGCGAGGTGCTCGGCAGTAGACCTTAGATCACGAGATCCATTGTATGAGACTGGTCATTGTGCATGTGAAAGATACTGAAGGCCGACGCTAGGAGTCAGAGCTGAAGGTCGGCGCTGGAAGCTGACGCTGGAGGGCGGCGCCAGTCTCAACGCTGGGGGCCGACGCTGAAGGTCAACGCTGGGGGCCGTCGCTAGTGGCCGACGCTGAAGGCCGACGCTGGAGGCCGGAGCCAAAGTCAGCGCTGGGGCCGACGCTGGTGGCCAACGCTGGAGGCCGAAGCCAAAGTCTTAGCGCTGGGGCCGACACTGGTGGCCGACACTGAAGGCCCCGCGAAAGGGGTTTTGCTGTCACATCATTGCTTTCAAAAACCGTGCAAAAGATAATACCACCCAGAGGAAGTGGCCAGCCGTATCACGGATCAAATCACATATCTTAAAATTTTAGTTAGCATGATCTATACCCGTATTAATTTAATAACAACGATAATAAGAAGATTAAGAAATCGACCTTTTGTTCTTCACGAACACTACCTTGGAATCACCAAATCCTTTGATCACCACGGATCTTTCCAAACGTTCTCCAGATTATGATGAACACGAACGAGTGAGCGTTCCTTTTGATTTGGGTTGAATTTGCACAACTAAGTTTGAGATAAAGTGAAGTTGAAAGAGGAACTCTCTGTGGTTGATCATTCTTGTTTTGATGTTCTTCTCTGTCTCTCGTGAATCTTATATTCACAGAGAATAACAACTATCAAACCTTTTAATTAATTAATCAATTAATTAAAACTTAAAGATAAGCTCCAACTCTTGGAATTACTTTAACGCATATCGATCGACATATTTATTATGGAACGTTACGAGAGAGAGAGAAAGGCTCTCTCACGATCACATATTTATTTCTTCACCAACTAAATAAATTTCCACGTGAAATATGCCTACGATGTATTCCCTAACATACCGTATAATAGAAATTAATCCAAATAATTTATATATGAAAAATAATTTAGAATTCTTAATTCAAAATTAATAACTCAACCCAGCATATCATAAAGTTTACATAATTTAATAGAGCCGTCCAGAGGAACTATGGATATTATAATTCTAAGCTTCAATAATTTTGACATTCAATTAACATCTTAATTAAAATATCAAAATTATTAATTCCAAATTACTCCCCTAAAAATTTGAATTGCATTCTTAAAATTATAAAATTAATTATATTCATAAGGATTTGGATAGTCACTGCATATAAATCAATCCTCTATAAACGGTTCATGATTAAAGCTAGGCATTTTTCGTTAACCTCTTTAATCACATCTTTATCCATAAGTACCATTGATTCTATAATAATAATATATTTATGATCCAATCACAAATTGAGCGCTCTTATTATTCAAGTCCAGAATCAACACTTATGGGAACTGTCCATCTGACTTCTTTACGAAAGAATGGATTTCATCTTGTATATTAATATTTCTGGCTACCTATGTTATTATATTTCCTATATACCAAGAATTTGACACTATGTTTCTATGTCATTACCCGGTAAATCAAAAAATATAATACAATAAGTAGGAGTCTATTAATTACTTAGAATTAATATCGACTCATATATGATCATCATTGATTAATTTTGAATGATCTATTTTAACAACAGAATTTATTAGAGATTCATAATTATATAAAGTGCTTTCATTCCGATAATCTCATTATCAACAATCCGGATAAGATCGTTTCATTCAGAATGTAATGAACCGCACTAGTAATTTTAAATTAAAGATCCCGACTGCAACTTTAATTTATAATTATGGATAAATTTAGATTATTTTCTTTAAATATTATCCTCTGTATATAACACTTATATACAATATTTAAAATCACATTTAAATAATCTAGGGATTTTTGATATTTATAAAGTATCATAACATGCATGCAAGTGTAATATTGAAAAATTTCTAAATATTTAGCAAAATAATAAATGTCATTTGTTTATGGGAACATATCCCAATAGTATGGACATCTTGGGGCCATTCCCTCCAGCCTTCGGTCAGTGCAAGTTCCTGCTGGTGGCCGTCGACCACTTCACCAAATGGATTGAGGCCGAAGCACTTGCCAAGATCACCGAAGGTAAGGTGAGGTCCTTCTTCTGGAAGTGTATAATATGCCGGTTTGGGCTACTGCATACTCTCGTCATAGAGAACGGTCGGCAGTTCGACAACGCACCCTTCTGAGGATTATGCACCGAGCTCGGCATCCATCAGCGGTTCACCTCCGTAGGGCATCCTTAGACCAATGGAGCGGCCGAGGTGACCAACCGCATCATTCTCCAAGGACTGAGAGCTCGGCTGGATGACTGCAAAGGACGCTGGGTGGAGGAGATTTACAGCGTACTGTGGGCCTACCATACAACGCCACGAGCCCCTACTGGAGAGACTCCCTTCAGCCTTGTCTTCGGATCCGAGGCCATCATTCATGTGGAGATTGGTGCCCCAGCCCCAGGGTGGAGGCATACAGCGAAGATGATAATCCGAACCAGCTACGGGCCAACCTTGACATGGTGGAAGAGGTACGGGATCGAGCGCGACTTCGGATGGCAGCCTACCGACAGCGAGCGGCTAGGTATTACAACGCTCGCGTCCACCCAAGGACCTTCCGACCGGGGGACCTTGTCCTTCGGCGAGCCAAATCTCAAAGCTGACGAAGGAGGCAAGTTAGCACCGAACTGGGAAAGGCCCTACCGAGTCACCGAGGCACTCCGCCACGGAGTGTACAAAATTGAAGAGCTGGACGGAAAGCTGCTCCCACGGACGTGGAACGCCGACAACCTCTGCTGGTATTATCAGTAGCGTACCCTTTTCTTTACATGAAATCTCACACTTGTATTCTTTTGGGGCCCTCACCCTGCACTTTAAATTAATAAACAGGAGTTTGAGCATTTCAGTTCTTCAACAAAAAGCCCAATGTACCATTGGCATCGAAGACCCAATGTACCATCGGATTCAAAAAGCACAATGTACCATTGGCATCAAGACTCAATGTACCATCGGATTCAAAAAGCCCAATGTACCATTGGCATCGAAGACCAATGTACTATCATTTTTCAACAAAAAGCTTAATGTACCATTGGCATCGAAGACCATGTACCATTGGATTCAAAAAGCCCAATGTACCATTGGCATCGAAGACCGATGTACCATCGGTTCTCAATGAAAAGCTCAATGTACCATTGGCATCGAAGACCCGATGTACCATCGGATTCAAAAAGCCCAATGTACCATTGGCAGACCAATGTACCATCAGTTCTCAATGAAAAGCCCAATACATCATTGGCATCGAAGACCCAATGTACCATCGGATTCAAAAAGCCCAATGTACTATTGGCAGACCGATGTACCATCGGTTCTCAATGAAAAGCCCAATGCACCATTGGCATCGACGACCCGATGTACCATCAGATTCAAAAAGCTAATGTACCATTGGCATCGAAGACCTGATGTACCATCGGACATAAAAAGCCCAATATACCATTGGCAGACCGATGTACCATCGGTTCTCAACGAAAAGCCCAATGTACCATTGGCATTGAAGACCCAATGTACCATTGGATTCAAAAAGCCCAATATACCATTGGCAGACCGATGTACCATCGGTTCTCAACGAAAAGCCCAATGTATCATTGTATCAAAGACCCGATGTACCATCGGACTCCAAAAGCCCAATGTACTATTGGTGTTGAAGACCCAATGTGCCATCGGACTCGAGAAGACCGAGTCTTCGTCGGCGTTCCAAGGCCAATGTTCCATCAATCCCCAGAAACCCAAGCCTTCCCCGGCGTTCCAAGGCCGATGACCCATCGGTCCCTGGAAGCCGAGTTTTCCTTGGCTTTCCCAAGGGTCTGGCCCTATACAGCTAAGTCAAAGCCACTTGTGGGTGAGTAAAGACGCCCCCTCGATGCCGATGAAGCCACAAAGGGTCCCACATCGACAGCTTGGGTTTAAAAGCGACACAATGCAGTTATCTAAAAACAACTTCATTAATGATGGTGTTTACAAAATGCTGACCAAGTCGGACTTTACAAAAATAAGGAGAAGTTACAAAAATTCATGGGTCGGCCGCTGCAGGCTCGTCGTCGGATGAGGATACTTCGGAGAGGCGCTTCGGCTCAACTCTAGGGCCTGTGGAAGGTTCAGGTCCTGGCAACTTTCTCATTCCCGCATCAAAATCCATAGAGATAGGCATCTGTTGAAGCTTCGGCTAGTTCATCGCAAAGCGCTCGGACGCCCGGAACTCCTCTACGGCCCTAGTGGCCCTGACCTCGGCAGCTGCCTCTACCTATGCGGCTCGGGCCTCCCTCTCTGCGACCAGAGATGCTACTGCCGCCCTTTCAGCCTCTTTGGCGTGCTCCGCCTCCTCCTCGGCACACCTGGCCCTATCCTCGGCCGCCTGGATGGCCGAGTTCAACACGGCAATGTGAATGTTTCGGGCCTCGATGGCACCCTCGGCCTCGGTAAGTTGGCTGAGAGCCACCCGCAGTCGGCTGGCTTCGGCCTCGCTCTACTCTTGGCCCTCTTTATTGCCTCGGCTCGGTCAGTTTTTGCTGATTCCAGAGCCCTCTTTGCAGCCTCGGCCCGGGCTTGGGCGTCCTTGGCATCTTGTTGAACCTAGCGAAGGACGGCCTCCCCTTCACCAATGGCCTCCCGAGTGAGCACTAGGGAGTTCGTCACCTGTACTCGAGATGTTAGCGAGGAAAACTATTAAAAATTAAGTCAAGAGTAGGGGAGGTAACTTACTTGGACCATGGCCGAGAAGGCCTCTCGGAAGAACCTGGTCGCCCCCAGATTCTGGAGCTCCCCCTGAAACTCGGGCTGAACGGCCTGGGACATGAGCTACTCTATTCGCTGTTCGTCGTTCATCAAGGAGAACTTGTGGGGGATTGGTCCAGCTCCACTTCCCCCAGTGGCCTCAGTGCCCTCGGGCTCGCTGCGTGGGAGGTTGCCCGCTGGCGTGTCCTCCAGGGGTGGGCTTGCTGCTGCCAGAGATTCGGCGCCTAGGCCCTGCTCTGCCTCCGCCAGGGCTGGTTCGGCAGGCACTTGGGGCTCCTCGGTCACCCCCTCAACCCTGACCCCCTCCGGTGGTGTGTCGACCGTCAGATCTACGGGCGCATTTGGAGTTCCCTGGCGCTCGGGAGGTGAGAAGCCCACATCATCGGACGTTTGGGGGCCGAGGCCTGCTGCCCCTCGCACGGCCCCTCCTAGGCCCTCATCCTTTTGGCGGCGGCCTTCTTGAGTTTATGGGTCGGAACCTTCATGGCTGCACGACATCAGTCGGAGTTAGTAAAAAAAAAAGGAGAAGAAAAAAGGATGAAGGGAGAAAACAGAGGGGGGGGGGGGGAGAAAAGAAGTTTGGCTAAGTATTGAGATGCTTGTTACTCACCGCTTTGGGTGGTGAGGCCTGCCAGCCGGAGGTTGTGCTCCAACAGAAGCAAGTTGTATCTGGGGATGTCGGCAGTCAATAGCTGCCCTAGCGCCTCTTTGTCTCATGGGAGTATGGTGGAGTTCATGTTGGGTCAGAGGTCGGGATCCCCCCACTCGGGCTTGACTTGGTCTAGGTCTGCGAAGAAGAATCGGGTTTCCATCCCTTGACCGAGGAAGGGAGAAGTAATTTGAGGATACGGCCGGGTCGGGGCTAGAAAAACCACCAACCCCTCTGCTGCCTGAGGGTGTAAAAACAGCGGAAGAGGGAAAGTCGGGGGTGATTTGGAGGTGGTGGCAAAGGATAAGAAAGGCACAAATGGTCCGAAGGGAGTTTGGGACCAACTGAGTGGGGGTCAGGGAGTAATAATCAAGAGATTGATAAAGAAAGGATGAAAAGGCAGTCAAGACCTACTCTAAGAGAAATTTCATAAACGACCACTCTACCGGGCCGGGAGGAGGCCACCCTGTCATCGGGGGTCGGGAGGAAAAGCCCGATATCTCGGGAGATTTGGTAACGGACTCTGATGTTTGCCAGATCCTGGCCCGTTACCGTAGAGGCGGTCCCCATCAGGGATTCCACCCCCACCCTCAAGGAGGTACCAGTCGCCGCTCGGTGCCCCCTCACTGGAGCTTTGCCGGCAGCCGCCGGGCGTCTTGCCCGGTCGGTGACCGACAGTTGGGAGAGAGGAAGGCGGTCCTCCGGATCGGAGGACCACGAAGGTGGGGAAATGAGGAGGCACGAAGCCTCGAGGGAGAGATATGGTCGTCGAAGGGAGCAGAAGAAGTCCAAGAGGGAGAGGAGGCCATGGAGGGGGTTAAAAAGGAAGGAAAAAGGTCTGAAAAGCATAGAGGGCTAACCTGGAGAAGAAAATGGCGAAGGCTGATTCTAAGGTTGCAGGAGAAGTTGGGGGCTAGAGGAAGAAGACAACTGGAGCAAAGTGATGGGAGCCAGTCCTTTGCCTGGCTTAAAGCGATTTCAAATCGCCCCGCCCTATTTACCCAGCCACGCGGACCTTCGCTATAGGCTGAGTCGCCTCGGCAGGCGCTCGGTGCGTGAAACGAACCGCCTTCGTCCAATGATGGGATGCTGCTGACGTCATTGTCATAATGGCAATGATGGCAGCCGCTTTTCATGGATTTCAAGAGGATAACCCCAACCCAAGGACGATTGCTATGATTAGACCGATGGCAGCGACTGCCCCTTCACGTCCCCCACGTCGCCAGTGTAAAGTTATTGCAGCGCCCAGAGACACGTGTCCGGGAGCGGTTGGCAGCGGATGGGGATCAGCCACTGGGGAGGTGACACCCCTTTCGCCTTGTAGAGATGGGCCCGCTTCGTCTCAGGGGAGAGGGGGCATCTGATGTGGCTGATCCAGCACCGTCAAGGTTAACGGTAAGGGAGACGATGGAACCCTGCCTCGGCCTCCGAAACACCCTCGGCCTCCGAGACACCCTCGGCCTCTGAGACACCGTTGGCCTCAAATTTCATCCCCGGCCTCGGACTTTAGCCTTCGAGACATTCTCGGGCTTTAACCTCTGAGACACCCTCGGACTTTAGCCTCCGAGACATTCTCGGGCTGACTTTAGCCTCCGAGGCACCCTCGGGCTAGGGCTCCCATCATGATCCGGCATCTGGGACTGGTAGCCTATAGCCTCGAGTCACCTGGCGCTCCTACGTGGCAGTGCCCCATAACGGTGTATGGCCCACCACCTGCTCGTAACAGCACGTGGCCGTACTCCATGATGGAGTATGGACCACCATTCACCCGTAACAGTGTGTGGCCATACCCCGTTACAGCGTATGGTCCACTACTCGCTTGTGGTTGCATCTGGCCATACCCCATAACGGCGCGCACTTGGTACAACCATAGCCCCCAGACACCTGTAATGCCGTACTAGCAGGTGGCATGTGAGGCGAGACACCTCTGACACGCCCACGATCCATCACTGCCGGCCTTGCCTTTTTGTCCGTTATTGAACAGCAGTATCACAAAGTCATCAACATTCTGGAAACATGAAAGAGGAGAACCTTCGAACAGGTATAAAAGGCCCACGTTTACAACGAGGGAAGGATCCGGAACCTTAACTCTTTAGCTTTCTTCTGCTAGCTAAACTCTTGTCTGTTCCCAAGTGACTGACTTGAGCGTCGGAGGGTCCCCGCCGGAGCATCCGGTCTTCGGAGACTTTTCTTGCAGGACTCCAGCGAGGGAGGTCTCCATTTTTCTGACATTCGAGGAAGGTGACTTGGTGTCAACAATTTTTATTAGTCATCAAAATATTCTTCAATTATAATCCAACGCTCATCTCTTTTCATCGATACCTCACTTTCTTTTTGCTTGACCCTCTTTTTTAAATAACTATAGAGTGTGAGCCGGTCTTTATACTAATATTTTCAACCATTTCTTATCAAATTTGAGGTGTTTTAAACGAAGCTGTTGCCGCCAGGTCACTTTTAATGAGCATCAGATGAGAAGAAAACTTTGCGGGCCTTTAAGGGAATGGCGGGACCCTCTCCTCCACTTTGGAACCTGCAAGAAAAGTCCCAGACCGGTGGCTCCAACGGGAACCCTCCGACGCCCAAGTTAGTGATTTGGGGAATAGGGATTATTTTTTTTAAATCCTTGGATAGAGCTTGAGCCCCCTACCTTAAGGGCCGAAGGCTTTTTATACATGTTTAGGGATCCCTCTTACCCTTCATTCGTAGTGGTCGAGTCCCTTTTGGACGGTTGTTGATTTCCAATCTTCAACGTGCCATAAATGATGGGTAATGGGACTGAACATGGGGGGCCACACCCGTCGTTAGTGGCACCAGGGGGAGGCACTTCATTGCACACGTCGCCGAGCACATTCGTGCTGGAGTAATCCGCCATTCTCGAGGGAAGTGGGCCACGTAGCTTGGACGTGGATGACCGTCGCCGAGGTCGACGCCGAGGACGACGCCGAGACCATTGCCGAGGTCGATGCTGAGGTCGACATCGAAGTCAACGCCGAGGCCGATGCCGAGGCCGACACCGAAGCCAACACCAAGGCCGAGATGAGCCGCGGTCGACACGGAGATCGAGACAGGCCGAGTCTGACGTCGAGGCTGGAGTGGGCCGTGGCCGATGCCGAAACCGGCACCAAGGCCTAGACGGGCCGCGGCCGATGCGGAGATCGAGATAGACCGAGGTGAGCCCAACGCCAAGGGATTGGATTACCGCCAGACCACATGACATAGGGCTCGTGATCCTGATATCTTACGGGTCATTTAGCCTGATCAGCCACATCAGATGCCCCCCGCCATTGAGCTGGTGTCACCGTTTAAGTGAAAGGGGCGTCGAGTCATTAGTGGCTGATCCCCATATTGCGTTGAAAGGTGTCTGCACACGTGTCCTTGATAAGACATCTCCTTTAAGATGATAGGATCATGGGGCGTCATCATCTCCGCATCCTAACTGTCAGATTCGCCTCGAGGCTAGGAAACAGTCCGAGATCTCTGAAATATCAGTGACCATCATCGAGTCGTCAAATCACTGGCACCGATACGCTCTCATTGGTTGGAGGTCTCATCTAAGGAATGCCCGGAGTGTCTCCGCAAGTCCTTCTCAATGAATAGCGTCCACGTGGCCGATGCATTGGGCGGGACGATTTTGAAAATGTCGATAAGAAATATATAAGCAAGGACGTGCCCTAACTTCAATTTTACCTACTACACAGAGTTTCTTCTTCTTCCAGCCTGAGAGCCTCTCCAATTTCTTCTTCTTCATCTGCCCAAGTTAGTTCCCCATGCCTTCTCAGTCACCTTCTTCTAATTCATCCTCTCGGTCCTCCACAAACCAGGTCCCTCTGACCCGTAGGGCTACGGCCAGGGAACCGGCGGTTAGGAGTCCGCCGGTAGCTGTAACTCCACCACCTAGGGTAGCTTCGTCTTCTAGGGCAAGCAGAAGTTCCCCCAGGGGACCGTCTCCACGGTTACTTCTGCCGACCTTGCGGCCTTTAGGGCGGCCTATAAGATACCTGAAGAGGTGCGACTGATCGCACCAGGACCCAATGATAGGGTGACCTCTCCCCTCGAGGGGTCGCCCTTTATGAGGAGTTTTTGAAAGTTGGTCTTCATCTTCCTCTTCACCCTTTCATCATCAATCTCCTCGATAGGTATAATTGGTCCCGGCTCAACTAGTTCCCAACTCATCAGGGCCATTTGTGCCTTCTTAGTGTTGACCTGCCTTCAAGGCCTCCCGAGTAACGTCTCCCTCTTCCGCAGTCTCTACACCATTGGGCTCAATCCGGCTGGTGGTTATTTGCCCCCCGGCCAGGTAGAGCCCTTAGGCTAGGTCTCCTTCGTCCATAAAGGGGTAGAAATCCCGATTCTTCTTCGTCGATGTGGATGGGGTAAGAAGGGAATGGGGCACGCCCAATACCGAGGCTAACAAGAAGATCTCGGTAGTACCGAGATCAAGAAGCCTTCAATCTTCTCCTGGCGACTGAACTCCCATCATATCGAGAGCTATTGTCGGAGGACAACCTCCGACACGCCAGCATCGCTCCCGATGACGGTGAGGGCCTCTTTGAAGATAGCATTTTTCTTTCGTTCCCCTTTCTCTTTCTTCTCCTTTTTTTAAGGCATCGGTTCTCGTGCAGCTATGAAGATCACCATCCCAACCGAGGCTTTCCATAAGGCCACTGTTAAGAGGAGAAAGGGCAGAGTGACAGAGTTGAGGGATCGAGGAAGAGGCCTCGGTCCCGATCGCCACCTGTGCCCCAGAACGTCCCCAAGCTTCCTGCTCCATCGCCACCTCCCCGTCAATCCCCTATACTATCATCGCCGCTGCCTCCATGATGGTCTCCTACTCCACTGCCGCCGCGGTGATCTCCCACATCGCTGCTACCGTCGGAGCCCGTCGATCTGACCATGGGTGCTGCCCGAGGAGTCGAGGGCCCACCTCATCCAGTCAACCAAGCACCCTGATCCACTGACTACTGGGCCAACCCCGAGGGAAGCGCCTCAGGCTAGTAAAGGGGCATCGATTGATAAGAGGCAGAAGGCCGTTGTGGGCTACGAGGCCCGCAGCGCCGCGTCCGAGCCCACAGGAGATAGGATGGGACCGGTTTCCTCGTGGCCATCTCTTATGAATCACCCCCACCTCGCCGAGAAGCTACTATCAGCGGCATCCACTCCTGCTATTTGGAAGGAGATCATGCGAACCAACTCCCGAATCCTCTTCAAAGATTGCCAGACGGCCCTGCTCCGGGTAAGCAGCCGTTTACATCCTAATCCTGTTCGTTTTCCATGTGTTTACTTTGGGTAACTGACATCAGCCTGGATGTGCTGATGGTAAATATCTTCAGTCATACCCAAGCCCTTGTCGCCAGCGGGGAGCGTTGGCTTGATCGCTGCTGATGGAAAGCTTTCGAGTACCAGGACCAGGCTGCAAAAGCTGAAGATGCTCTCAAGCTGACTCAGGCTGGGGAGGCGGAGAGGCTCGAAATAGTCCGGTCTCAGGCGTGGGCCGAGTCAACAGCAGCACAGCAATAGATGCGCAAGGTCCTCGAGCGTGCTCTCACGGCCGAGGGGAAGTTGACGGCCACTGAGGTGAAATTGGCCGACGTCAAGGCCCAGCTCGAAGCGGTGAAGTCCGAGCTGAGATCTTCCGAGGAGAAGATTGAAATCGCCGAGGAAGTGGCCCGCCTGGCTGACATCAAAATTGCTGAGGCCACGGAGGCAGTGAAAGCCGCCGACAATAAGTCAGCCGAGGCTGAAGCGGCGGCTCGGGCCGCTGAGGAGAAGGTGGCCGAAGTGGCGGAAAAAGCCATGGAGAGCTACCAGAATTCTCAAGTCTTCATCAAGGAGGTGGCCGAAGCGGCGGAGAAAGTTGTGGAGAGCTACCAAAATTCCCATGTCTTCATCGAGGAGGTGGCCAAAGCGGGGGCCGGCGCCTACCTTCAAGGTTTTTATTGCTGCCGAGACAAGGTAGTGAGGGTCTTTGGTGTTGAAGGCCTTAAAGACTTAGAACCCGAAGAAGAAGACCTTGAGGATGAAGAGGTCAACCAGGGTTCCGCTTCGGCCGACAATACCGCCCCCCCAGCCGACGCCGCTCCAACAAAGAACTGAAGTCTCGCCTGCGGTCTTGGCTCTCTTTTTTTTAACAATGTACTCAGGTCCGACTATGGTCGGCATTTTGTAAAAGCTTAGTTGATCAATGAAAAGAAAGTATCTTTTGACATTTGTGTTAGAATTACTGATCCTTTTCTTTTTTCAACGTTATCGAGACTTAGCTTCCCAAGCCGCTAGCCCGATGTAATCTATTGGCATCTATAGGAGTTGCGTAGAATCACACCAACCCAGTCAAAATGGGGTCACTTATAGCTTTGTTAGGGACATTTTGGGATCGGAATGCGCTGATCCCTGACCGCCGACATCAGGCTGCTGATGACCCAAACATTCTTGTGATCCTGATCCTTCGGTGTTATTTTGTTGAGAGGCCTTATGATGTTGCCTTGTTGGCATGTTTCGTGTGTCATTCCGCCGATGGGCATTTAAAGCGATACTATGGGAGTGACCCGATACCGTGCCAGTGAGCCTCTTAACCCCAAAGGGCAACCCGAGGGTGTCACAACCAGGCTCAGGGTCCTTTCAACCCCAAAAGGTGACCTGAGAGTGCTGTGACCAGGCTCAGGGTCTTTTCAACCCTGAAGGGTGACCTGAGGGTGCTGTGACCAGGCTCAGGGTCTTTTCAACCCCGAAGGTGACCTAAGGGTGCTGTGACCAGGCTCAGGGTATAACACCAGAATTTGGAATCTGCGCCGACGCAAGAGTTGGGATTTGGTGCCGACGTAGGAGTCGGGCTTTGGCACCATCGCGGGAGTCAGGCTTTGGCACCGACGCGGGAGTCGGGCTTTGGTGCCGACACGGGAGTCAGGCCTCAGTGTCGATGCGGGGGTCGGGCCTCGGTGCCGATGTTGGAGTCGGGCTTTGGCGCCGACGCGGGAGTCGAGCTTTGATGCCGACGCAGGGTCGGGCTTTGGTGCCGACGCGGGAGTCAGGCTTTGGTGCTGACGCGGGGGTCGAGCTTCGGCCACATTATCATAGAACAGAGAGGCAATGCGAAGTGATGCATAAGAAGTGCATTTTTTTTCAATAAGATTGAAGAGTGGGGTATCCAAACCTACAAACATTCAGTTGAGCACTTCTGTGGTAGTACCAGCGAAGGTTGTCGAAATTCCAAGTTCGAGGGAGCGACCTCCCGTTGAGCTCCTCGAGTCGGTAAGCTCCTCGGTGAAGGCCTCCACGACACGATAAGGGCCCCTCCCAATTAGGTGATAATTTTCCTCCCTCCGTTGGCCTCGAGACCTCGGCCTTCCGGAGGACCAAGTCCCCAGGACGGAACATCCGGGTCTAACGCGGGCATTGTAATACCTTGCCGCTTTCTGTCGATAAGCGGCAATCCTGATCTGCTTGATCGCGTGTCTCCTCGATGAGATCCAAACTGGCCCTCAGTTGGGCTGAGTTGTCCTCCTCATTGTAGGCTTCCACTCGAGGACTTGGGACCCCAATTTCCACTGGAATGACGGCCTTGGATCCGAAAATAATACTGAATGAGGTTTCGCTGGTGGGAGTTCTTGGGGTTGTATGGTAGGCCCACAGGACATGGGAAAGTTCTTCCACCCATCTCCCTTTAAAGTCATCGAGCCGTGTCCGAAGCCCCTAAAGAATAGTACGATTAGTTACTTCAGCGGCCCCATTGGTCTCTGTAAATCTCTGATTGATTCCTAACTCGCTACAAAATTCTCTAAAGGGGGCATTATCGAACTGTCGGCCGTTGTCTATGATGAGAGTGTTGGGAAGTCCAAAACGACAAATTATGGACTTCCAGAAGAAGGTTCTCACTCTTGTTTTGGTTATTTTGGCTAGAGCTTCGGCCTCTACCCATTTGGTGAAGTGGTCGATAGCGACTAACAAAACCTTCATTGACTGAAGGCAGGGGGAAATGGTCCCAAAATGTCCATCCCCCATTGGGTGAAGGGCCACGGAGCAGAGATAGGACTTAAGTGAGAAGTGGGCTGGCGCTGGATGTTGGCGTGCCGTTGGCAATTGTTGGCCCAGATGGCAACCCAATAGGGGGGGGGGGTGAATTGGGTACTTTAAAAAATAAGCCTTTTAAAATAATTTAAACTATTGATGAGAAGATACACACAATTAATTCAAGTTAAAGCGCAATAGCAAGAGAGAGAGACAAATAAACACTGCAAACACAAAGTTTTTATAGTAGTTCGGTGTATCCAACACTTACATCCACTCCCAAGCTCCACTTGGGTCCACACTATAATCTCCTTGATTACATTTGAGTTGTTTTACAAGCTCACAACCCAAACTTGTTGTTTTCTCGGGATCACAACGAACCCAGCCAATTTTACACGGGCTCACCAGCACAAAACCCAACACACAGGCTTTCCTTAGCTAGTGACGAGGTAAACTACCTCCACTAATTCAATCCACTGATTGAATTAGCAAATCACAAGATAAAATGAGTTTAGTACAAAATAGCTCCTTTTGAGCAGATATTTCAAAATAAAAGTAAAGTTTAGAAGGGCCTGTTTAGATTCGATTTGAGTGCAGGCTTTTCTTCTTTTCTTCTTTTCCTCAACTCCTTTGAAGTGTGGAATCGGGCCTCAGCTCAGATTCTTCACGGATTGAATGTTGGAGTTGATTTGAACTTTTTCTCCCTTTCTTTGAATGTTGAAAATCTCTTGATTTGATCTTGTATGGCTCTTGGATTTTCTTCTAAACTTTCTTGGATTGATGAACTTGAGCACAGATGAAGTCTCCTTTGATTTCACTCCTTCTCTTTCACT
>UESW01004472.1:473160-490749 GCA_900491605.1 Calamus simplicifolius
ATAAGGCATTTTTAAACTTTGATGTAAAATGTAAAATTTTTTTCAATGGTATAAAAATAGAGAAAATATCAAAGGAAAAAGGATTAAGACATACATTAAAAAAAAATAAAAAGCACAAACTAAGGATGCAAATGAATTAAGATGCTCACATTCAGTTTGGCTTAGCTTATTTAAAGCTCACTTGAGCTAAGCTCAGCTTAGCTTTAAAATGATTTAAGCTTAATTTTACTGATTAAATGCAGTCTTCTTTCAAAAAATAAAATATAAATTACTACTCTATAGTTTAAGCATTATCAAACTGCACATATATGATTTAAAATATTACATTAAATTATTATACACTTTAAGTTTGATCAAATTACATTCATATATTTTGACATTTAGACTTAACTATTTTACACTTATGTAAAATTTTGGCTACAATAAGCAAAATTTGTGCAAGTTTTTTTTTTTTTGTTACGACGAAAACATAAATAGATTTAAAACATACTTACGAATGATTAAATATAATATTTTAAAATAAATAAGAAAAATTTGGTCGCATTTAAAACATATGTAGTTAAATATAAATATCAAACCACATGAACCGAAGTTAATAAAATTTAAAACATATGGTAGTTAAATATTTAACCATATAATTATAATTTAAAATGTATCAATAATCTGATAATTTAAAACACGTACGAGGCCGGTGGTCTGCACTGCCTTGAATGTCAGGGTGGTAACGTGCAACAAGTCACCGGTTTTCAACCTCGAAGACGAACAATTTCATGGCAGGGCTTCTAAGTTCTAATGGCATGGTGGACGCCGGTCCTGCCCGCCAAAACGGCTTGACGTCAACTTCATGGCTACGTTATTCAACGGGGCTCGTTTTTCACCCATTGGATCTTTCTTGGAAGCGGAGGGAGGAGCTCCAGCCGACGCGCGAGAGCTGGCTTGACCACCTCTCCATAGCATTCCTCAAAAGAACGGCAGCCTCTACGTACGTAACGTGAGGCGAGGGTCTTCACCGACAACGATGGATTATTAAAGACATGATGAATTAATCCATACTCCCTGTTATATGGTTCATAAATCGATCTCCTCCTGGAGGACGAAATGGTCTACGTACATCTACTAAAAGACAAAGGAGAGAAGTTAAACCTAAGTTCCTCGAAATCAAGAGGAAACCTCCTTATAGTCGAGAGAAAACGAAGGCATGCAACTATATAAGTTCGAAACTTGATCTATCTGAGCCATATTTTTCCCCTCTCTCCATTCACCTACCGCAATACTTGGTGGTAATCTTGATGGACGAGTCCAACTCCGATCGGTCCGCCCCCAAAAGAGGTGGTGTAATGAAGAGCATATTGAAGTTCCTCTGCTGCTGCTGCGAGCCACCAACCAGTTGATGCTCTCCTTTCGGCATTCAATATATGAAGTTCTTGTTTATGTCACACGTTTGTTTATCGATTCTGCATTCAATATCATAGGGTACGGTAGATGGCCTCTCTTTCTATGGGGCTGCTGCATATCTATATAGGTGTCTGTGTAAGCTCATCTAAGAGGATATTTGGATTCAATAACATAGGGTAGATGGCCGCTGTCTCTGGCTGCCATTACTTGCTCTAATTAGTTTAAAGTGTGTGCTCTTGTGACGCTGTTCATCGATCCAAATAATTGTACGGGCTCTGCTGCCTTATAATCAATCTTATTTTATTTTTTTTGGGGGATGCGTGACATGTTGCTTCTTGTCTCTGTATGCGTGACCTCACTCGACAGCGAACCTGGTGTTATTTTTGTAGTTATAATAACTCTAGGGGTTGTCTTCTTTTTTGGTGCTTGCTTTTCTGAACCTTTCTCCGGGATCCTTTAGATATTGTCAAAAAGCTGACGAGCTTTATGCATGGTATATTTTTGGTGTGGTCTTTTGCAATTTTATTCCCTGGAACTCTACGATTATGATCTTTTTTTTTTTCTTTTTCTTTTGGGCAAAAGATCCATCATGTCTCTAGGTGATAGGTAAATAAGTTTTTTTTTTTTTTTTGTGTGTGGAAGAAATCATGCATGATCGCATTACTTTAGAGGGAGACCAAACCCCCTTGATGCCTTCAGAAGAAGGGCGCAAAGCACACTTCATAAAACCAAAACTTTGGGAATTTTCTATGTTCTTTTGTGATAGAAGAATTATATAATATCATGACCAAGGTAGAATATATACTTCATCGATTACGAGATCTAAATGGACTGCTTTGCCTCTCTTAATTTAGCCTAAGAAGCTTTCGGTTGTGTGCTTGAGGATCTACAGCAGCCAAGAAAATGAGTCACGCTTAGTAGATTCACGTGATTTTGACAATTAGTCAGTTGTACCTTGTGAATGGTCTCAAGTCACGTTGAAATTTCTAGTCTAGTTGAGGAGTTGGTGACGGGAATCAATAAATAAATCTCGCTGCAACGTACGCACAAAATCATTAAGTAGCTGCATGGCAGAACCTTAGTAAAGATCGAATTGGTTAGTTTGGCATAATCAACAGCCGATTTCATATATTGTTGATGAGATTTCGGTGCATGGGCTCTCTTTCAAATCGAGTTTTCATGTACGACAAGAACAAAAATAATACAGTATTCAAGATGAGACTATAGGCATTGGAGCACAGATTAGTTTAACAAGTTTCATACATTGAATGGCATAATAACAATAAAGTATATACTCAAGGTATGGAACAAATTAAAAATTTATCCAAGTGGATTTAATTAATTAACAAATGCTGACATGCAGCAAATCCAAGGGATGCCGACTCCAGTCCAAGCAAAGCCTTGGGTAAGATAAACTAAACCAGAAAAACTAAGACTATAAAAGAATATGAAACAAATTTATATACCCTTCACTTGGCTTGTAATCTTGTGTAAGATTTTTCAGCTCCGACCAAAGCGAAGCAAAGCATTAATAATGAGATCTCCATTAAGGTTAACATAGGAGTTCCATTCTCTCAAATATTAATCCGTTGGAGAGAAAAAATAGAATCTCGCCTTCCCATCTAACCGAGATGAGGCCACGTACGGTACAAGAGAGGAGTTACACATGCACAAAAGTTTACATTTGCCTGAGACACTTGTGGATAGAACCCAGAGAAAGACTGAATATATTCTTGACTTATGGATGCCAAATGTGCTATATAATCGGAAACCTAATTTACTTTATTATACATATGGGAGTAGACAAACCTAGACATGGAAGATAAAAGATATGACATAGCGATCTGAGATAAAGATGATAGCAATCAGTTGTCCCTTTGATCCTAGGTCACCTTCCAAAATTATATTTGAGTTCTAGAAATTAGTAACTATAGCTTTCAGTCCACATCAGGCTCCGATTAGTTCTACCATAGGAACCGATCTCAGAATAGCCAGGGCTAATAATACTCTCCCATTATTGTCCCTAATAACTACACATACACTAGAATGAATATACTCTTGACTTATGGATGCCAAATATGCTATATAATTAGCAACATAATTTGCTTATGGGAGCAAACAAATTTAGACATATATAAAAGATAAAAGATGCAACATAGCTTTAAGATAAGGGTGATTGTAATCAGTCATCCCTCTTATCTATAAAATTACCATTGAGTCACTTTCCAACAATATATTTGAGTTCTAGAAAAGTAACTGTAACTTTGAATTCTGATTAATTTTACTAGAAGAACCATATTGTTATGGATGGAGATTAATTTCATTAAGAGGAAGCCCCAAATCAGAGTTCACGAAGGAGTTGGTAAATCAGTCATTATCCAAAAAGTAACAAACATGAGATTTGGATAGATTTTGGGGAGTTAGTTGAGGATGTTTTTGTCATTATCCAAAAGTAACAAACATAAGATTTGGATAGATTTTGGGGAGTTAGTTGAGGATGTTTTGGCCATTATCCAAAGTCATCATAGGGAGCTTTTGGAGGAGGATTTGAGGCATCATCTCAGCTGCAACCGCCAGCCACAAAAATCTCGTATGGGAGTTACGAACGTGTGAAATAAATTGGAGGCTTGGTGAGGACCTCTGTGTGCTGCAGAGAGAGAAAAAAAAATTGTGAGATCACAAGAGTTTCTGATAGAGAGAGTTTTGAGGGCTTGTACCTGATTCAACTCTTAGTGAAGCCTTGCAGATCCTGTGCCACCGTGGACGTAGCCCAGTTTGGGTGAACCACGTAAATCCTCGTCTCTCGCTGTTTTCTTTTAGATTTTGGTTCCTATTATTATTCTGTGTTTTTTTTTGATTTTATCGCAACTGCGTGCTTGGCCGTACTAATAGTGATATATTAGAGGAATTTGTTGTATTCCCTATCAAATTGGTATCAGAGCTTGGTTTTCTTCATATTATTATGGTCGAACAAATCAACAAAGAGATGGCAGAAGACAAGATCAAAATCGAGAAATTCAATGGTCAAATTTTGGATGGTGGAGGATGCAAATTGAGGACTACCTATATCAGAAGGATCTTTACCTTCCATTAGAGGGAAAGAAGCCGGATTCAATGAGCGACTCAGATTGGATGATTTGGATAGGAAAGCCCTGGCCACGATCAGATTGTCATTGACACCTCAAGTGGCGTATAATATTGCAAAGGAAAAGACCACCACGGATATGATGACCGCTTTAACAAAGCTATGAAAAACCTTCCACCTCAAACAAGATATTTCTCATGAAAAAGCTCTTCAATTTGAAGATGGCTGAGAATAGTTCAGTGACGGAGCATCTGAACGAGTTCAACTCGATGATTAATCAATTGGAGTCGGTCTCTGTTGTTTTTGATGATTCATTCAGGGCGCTTCTTTTCTTATGTTCCTTGCCAGAGAGTTGGGACAATCTTGTGATGATAGTTAGCAACTCGGTATCAGGTATCCTTACATTCAATGATGCAGTTAGTTGTATATTGAATGATGAGATGAGAAGAAAGGCTATGGGTGGGACTTCTACAAGTACTGCACTCATGGTGGATACCAGAGGAAGATCACAGGAGAGGAAGAAGTCAGAGAAAGGCGAGTCCAAGAGTAGAGGAAAGTCCAAAGGGAGATTTCCCATGAAGTGTTGGAACTGCGGGAAGAAAGGTCACATGAGCAAGGATTGTTGGGGTAAGAAGAAGAAAAAGGTTCAGAGAGCAAGATAGAAGGTCAGGAAGCAAATGTTGTGAGTACTATTGAGCGGAATTTTGAGGATGTGTGCCTGTCAGCCGGCGATGGGGCAAACTCAGATCTGTGGTTTGTAGACTCAGGGGCTTCTTACCATTGCAGCTCAAAGAGACACCTATTTTCGGATTTTATCCAAGGAGATTTTGGTCATGTCACAGTTGGCAATGGACAGCAGTGCAGAATTATTGGTAGAGGAACAATTGTACTGAAGCCAGTGACAGGCGGAGAATTGAGACTTGCACAAGTCAGATACATCCCAGAGTTAAAGAAAAACCTAATTTCTATCAGTCAGCTTGATGTTGAGGGTTATGTATCTGTTTTTGTAATTCTCAATGGAAAATTACTAAAGGGTCTATGGTTGTTATCAAAGGAAAGCAGACAGACACTCTCTACTTCTTGGCAGACAGTGAGAGTTCAGTTTCAGTGGCAGCAGAAGACACGGATACAGTGACTACATTATGGCACAGGAGGCTCGGTCATCTTAGTGAGAAGAACTTGAATATTCAACACAGGAGAGAGCTTCTACTTGGGCTAAAGAAGGTGAATCTAGAGTTTTGTGAAGGGTGTATCTATGGTAAGCAGAAAACAGTGAGTTTTTAGTTAGCAAGAACTCAGAAGAAGACTGAAAGGCTGGAGTTGGTTCATTCAGATGTCTGGGTCCGGCACCAGTGGCATCATATGCGGGCAATAAGTACTTTGTCACGTTTATAATGATTTCAGTAGGAAAGTCTGGGTGTTTGCTATGAAGGAAAAGTCTAAGGTCTTTGGCATCTTCAAGAGATGAGAGTCATGTGTGAAAGCCAGATTGGAGCAAGTCTCAAGTGTCTCAAGACAAATAACGGTGGTGAATACTGCAGTAGAGAGTTTGATGTCTACTGTGCAGAGCATGAAATCAGAAAGATCAAGACCGTCCCAGGAACATCAGAGTAGAATGGTGTGGCAGAAAGAATGAACAGGACCATTCTTGAGAGAGAGAGGAGTATGAGGTTTGACTCAGGTCTACCTACATATTTTTGGGCGGCAGCACTGGACACAGCAGTGTATTTAATCAACAGGAGTCCATCAATGCATTGGATGGTGGGATTCCAGAGGAGGTTTGGACGGAAAACAGGTAAAACTTTCTTTTCTTAAAGTATTTGGCTGCATTGCTTATTCTCTGATTGAGAAAGAGAAGAGGAGTAAGTTAGACTCCAAGTCTACAAAGTGTATTTTCATTGGATACGGTGGCGATGAGTATGGCTACAAGCTCTGGGATTTTAGAACAATAAGATCATTCAAAGCAGGAATGTGGTATTTGATGAAGAGCATACTTACAAGATAGGAAGGATGCAGTGAAGAAAAGAAACATGAGTTTATAGAACTCAATCCTGTTAGAGATGGAAAAATTTCCCGAGTGCAAACTGAAGATGGAAACTTCGAGGATGTGGAGGAGGAAGATGTGGTTGAAACAGACAGCCACATGCATACATCGGTACCTCAGCCAGTGTCCCCACAGTTGAGGAGGACCACGAGGGTTACCAGGCCATCACAGAGATATTCTGCTAATGATTATGTTTTGTACACAGATTCTGGAGAGCAAAATGTTTTGTTGAAGCCATGTAGGATGAAGCTAAGGTCAGTGGGAGTTGGCTATGAAAGAGGAGATGGACTCTTTAAAGCAAAACAAGACTTGGGATCTTGTGAAGTTACCCGCTGGCAAGAAAGCTCTGTTCAACAAATGGGTGTACAAGATGAAGAATGAGGTCGATGGTACCAAGAGATACAAGGCAAGGTTAGTTGTCAAGGGTTATGCACAGATCGAAAGAGGGAATTAACTTCCAGGAGATCTTTTCCCAATAGTCAAGATGACATCCATCAGGTGATTCTGAGCATGGTAGCAGTGGAGGATCTTCATCTAGAGCAGTTAGATGTGAAGACAGCATTTCTTCATGGAGATTTGGAAGAGGAGCTGTACATGCACCAGCCAGAAGGTTTTCAGGTCAGGGGAAAGGATGACATGGTCTGCAGATTGAAGAAAAGTTTGTATGGTCTGAAGCAGGCTCCGCGGCAACGGTACCTCAAGTTTGACAGTTTCATGCTAAAAAAGCTTCACCAGATGCCAGTCAGATCATTATGTGTACTTTCAGAGGTACATTACAAATGAGTTTATTATTTTATCCTTGTATGTGGACGATATGCTTGTAGCAGGTTCCAGTATGAGGAAGATAGAAGAGCTCAAGAAACTGATGGCAAAGAAGTTCTCAATGAAGGATTTGGGAGAGGTGAAGCAGATTCTTGGTATGAGGATCAACAAAGATAGGAAGCAACGGAAGCTGTGGCTATCTCAGAAGGACTATATAGAGAAGGTACTGAAGAGGTTCCATATGGAGAATGCAAAGGCAGTGTCAACACCTTTGGCAGTATACTTCAAGCTCAGCAAGCAGTTGTGTCCAACAACTCAGAAGGCAAGGGATGAGATGATTAGAGTTCCATATGCCTCAGCTGTGGGAAGTCTAATGTATGCAATGGTTTACACAAGACCAGATATCGCACAAGCAGTGGGAGCAGTCAGCAGGTACATGCAGAATCTAGGCAAGGAGCACTGGAATGCAGTGAAGTGGATCTTAAGATATCTCAGGGGTACATCAACTTACAGTTTATGCTATGGAGGTGATAGTCTTCAAGTACATGGATTTGTAGATGCCAATCACTCTGGTGACAGAGACAGTGGGAGGAGCACCACTGGTTATATTTTCACTGTCGGTGATACAATAGTGAGCTGGGTATCTCAGTTGCAGAAGATAGTGGCATTATCAACTACAGAAGCTGAGTATGTGACGATCACTGAAGCTAGTAAAGAGATGATCTGGTTACAGAGGTTGATGGAGGAGCTCGGCAAGGAGCACAAGTATAATACATTATGGAGCGACAGCCAGAGCTCAGTTCACTTGGCAAGGAATTCAGCATTTCATGCAAGAACCAAGCACATTCAGCTTAGGTATCATTTCATACGCAGTGCATTGGATGAGGAGCAGTTGAAGCTGGAGAAAATTGATGGAGCTAAAAACCCTGCAGATATGTTCACTAAGGTTGTGAGCAGAGACAAGTTGAGTCTCTATTGCAACTTGGTGAAGCTTTCCAAGAGATAGATCAAGAGAGCACGACACAGAGAAAGAAGGTAGATCTAAGAGTGATGTCATTAATCTCTAAGTGGGAGATTTTATGGATGAAGATTAATTTCATCAAGAGGAAGCCCCAAATCAGAGTTCATGAAGGAGTTGGCAAATCAGTCATTATCTAAAAGTAACAAACATGAGATTTGGATAGATTTTGGGGAGTTAGTTGAGAATGGTTTTTGTCATTATCCCAAAGTAACAAACATAAGATTTGGATAGATTTTGGGGAGTTAATTGAGGATAATTTGGCCATTATCCAAAGTCACCATATGGAGCTTTTGGAGGAGGATTTGAGGCATCATCTCAGCTGCAACTACTAGCCACAAAAATCTCGTGTAAGAGTTATGAACGTGTGAAATAAATTGAAGGCTCGGTGAGGACCTCTGTGTGCTGCAGAGAGAAAAAAATTATGAGATCACAAGAGTTTCTGAGAGAGAGAGTTTTGAGGGCTTGTACCTGATTCAACTCTTAGTGAAGCCTTGCAGATTCTGTGTCGCCGTGGACGTAGCCCAGTTTGGTGAACCACGTAAAATCCTCGTCTCTCGCTGTTTTCTTTTAGATTTTGGTTCATATTATTATTCTGTGTTTTTTGTTGATTTTATCGCAACTGCGTGCTTGGCTGTACTAATAGCGATCATATTAGAGGAATATTTATTGTATTCCCCTTACATATCTCGTAAGGAGTGGAATAGCTAAGGCTAATAATATTCTCTCACTAGGGTCCCTCATAACTGCATCTAGACTAGAGTCTGGAATAATTGACGTATTAAAATTCACTTTGATGAATCTTGATTGAGAGGATACCTAAGAAACAAGTTTTAAGGAACAATTCATAAGATGTTGTGAAGAATCATCTTAGATGCCAGAACCATCATTATATTTTGATAAGCATGAATGAATTAGGAACTCCATAGCATGATAAATTGCCTACCTAACAACCCATCTTAGTACTTCATCTCTTCTTTTCTTTATCCACCAAAGAGTATAGAAAAGAAAAGACTGGCTTTAACTCATTGCAGAATTGGTAGGCTTTGTAAGTAAAAGGTCTAGTGCCAATATCGAGTGGACACTGAAAAAGAATGCATGCAGAGATTCAACCTAACCCACATTAGTCTTAATTGATGACATAAAAAAAAAAACGAACAAATGATTTATCTTCCTTGCAGCATCTCATGCAGATAGATAGAATAGATGAAATCCTTGAGGTACTTAAAAGTGAGATAGAGAGACTATCGTGGCCAAGCTTTTGATGTGCTTCAATTTTGGTTAGACCCCTCTTCCCTTTAAGGCTTTAGAGATCTTCTTTCTTCTTCTTCTTCTTCTTTTTTTTTTTTTGGTATAAGCAGGCAAACACATTACTCTGGCGCGAGTCAAACCCGATAAATCAGAGTACAATTTGCTGCAAGATAACAGAGCAGGGATCATCAAAATGCTATCCCTACTGATCAGGATATCGAGCAGCCACAGAGGCAACCCAATCGATCGTAGCGTTGGCTTCTCGATAAACATGATGGATCAGCGGTGTACAGATGGACTGAAGAGAAGCCCAAATATCACAAATCAGAGGATTAAGAGGGAAGCAAAGGTCCATATCCCGCCTAATTTAACAAATAATTGTAAGAGAATCTTCTTCGTTGATCAATCGGTAAGAGTCCAAATGATGGACTGTATAGATGATACCAGTTCAAACAATCTGAAGCTCAATCATAGAAATTAAAGTGTTGAAAAACCTTCTTTAGTGGGGCCTTACAGTTCAAAGTAGAGCTGCAACACAAGATATCCTTCCATGCATGCCCCTCTAGTGGAGTGGAGTTGCTAGGACCTTTTGTCATTAATCAGCCTTTAAAATCAACTTTTGTCATTGAAATCATGTTTGGCACGTAACAAATAATGGATACAAAATATTAACTACTAATAAAGGCCAAAAAACTGAAAAAAGGCAAAAGTGTTTCGCATAATTCCAGGACGTACTTGCGTGCCAACAGACACGCATCTTTATTACATTATAACTAATATTCTTGTCACGGCTAAACTGTGACACGTTTAACGTACATGGCCTACGTACGTACGGAATCAAGAATTCACCACGCTAGCTTGAGTTATACGTTAGGATAGATTTATGCTATACCTTATGCTGAATGTACTTTCTCAAATTGCTCTCATTCAGTTCAGTTGTACAAAATTGGGTCCAAATCCCGGTAGTTTGTACTACGTGAGGGAAAAAAATATTAATAATTTAATTATGAACATATTCAAAGCTGCCATGTACCTAGGTTGCAGGCGTGAATACCTATGCTATTGTCCCTTGTCCTTTCTCGTGGAGGAGATCGAGATTTAATTCGGACAGCTTGTTGTGATCTCTCTCACTATTGTTCCGAAATAATTGTAGTGCAACAACTAATGACAACGACCACCTCAACGGCAAGTTATCACAATTTTACAATGAAACCGAACCTCGGTGGTAACTAGCTACGACGCCATCACTAGATTACTTTTTCTTGCATGATTTCAAGGAGGCAGAAGAGGGATAAAACACCGACCGCCGACCGGATTTTCTAGCAGAGGAGTAAATGAGGGAAAAAGAGTTCTTTTATATGAATATAGGTGTTGATTTTTTTATTTTTTATTTTTTTAAAAAAACTCTCTTTATACCAAATGATAATTGCTAATGTTAGAATTTTAGGATAGATCTATAAGGAATTCTCTTCATCCTCCCTTCCCTTCTTATTTAAAAAAAAAGAAAAAAAAAAAGAAAGGGAAGGATGTGCGAAGACTACAACCACACATTTCATCCTTTGGGATTGGATTGAGGGCTAGCTATATCCTTGTCACCTCTTTCTTCATCACTGACTTTCTTTGAACTATAGAGGAAGTTTCGTTGTCTCCCTTTTTTCTATGTACCTCTTTTCAGCGTCTCCTGCTTTCTCTTACCCCAATTCTAACTTAAAATGTTATCTCTTTTTCAATCCTTAGGGATTGTTTGGATTGAGATGAATGAAGGGGAAAAATAAAATGAAGGAAAAAGATTATAAGTTACTTTGTTTGAGAGGAAAAAGAGAGAGAGGAAAGTGAATGAGAGTAATCGGTTCCTCTTGTTTCTCTCTCAACAAGGTAAATTTATTAACATCTAAATTAGGGGGTAACTGGGGAGGAGAAATGTTTAAGTTATATTTTTTTGAAAGATCAAATATTTCTTTATTTTCTATTTTCATTTTTTTCATTCTTACTATTCATTCCCTATTCTGAAGGGTATAATTGTAACATAACTCTTTTCCTTCTTTTTTTTCTCTCTCTATTCAAACAAGATAATTGATATTACCTTTTTTTTTTCTTTCATTTTTTTCAAACAAGAGAAGAAGAACAATCATTCCTTCTCTTTCCTTTTCCTTTATCCCTTTACTTCTTTTTACTCTCCCTTTTCTTTTCTCCAAAGATCCAAACATAGCCTTAAGCATCCTACTTGTTAAGCCCCAAGATTAAGAAACCTACTTAAACCTATGTTTCATTTTACAACGTGACTCTCTCTCTCTCTCTCTCTCTCTCTCTCTCTCTCACGCCTTATGTAGCTGGTCAAATTAATCTTGTAATTTTTATTCATATTAATAAATTTAGGAAGGGTTACCTCTTATTTGGGTGGAAAAAAAAAAAGCTCATAATAAGTCCAGTAGTCGAACATTTGCTTGGAAGAGGTTGATTTTTTTCTTTTATTAAAGTCAGCCCCCTAGTACTAAGACTCGGTATGGAATAAATGGTAAGAATTTTTCTCTCCTGATCTTAAAGAAAAATCAACTGCAATAAATGGGCAAGACATACGTTACACCTTCTAGACCATGATTTTGGCATTTTCTACATCAAACTTGCTGGGTCAGATGGTATGGGTTCCAAGGTCGTTAGTTGAAAAAGTTTTGTTGCACGCGGCGCATGATAAGAACATAAATAATTTTTTATTTTTGATATTTATGCACATACATCGTGCATTAATCACATAGTATGATTTTTACTGCATTGTATGCTTGCAGCAAAGCTTTTCGTTTATTGATTATCTATGTTTTGAAAATCGGATCGGATCGGCCGGTCCAACCGTCCAATCGGAAACCGGTCATCAGTTCGGTCGATTTATTATTAAAGTTAACTTTTATATGATCCGATAAAAATCAAAAAAATTATTGAATCGGTTCGGTTTCAATCGATTCAACCTGGTTTTTAAATTTTTTAAATTTTTTTATTTATATTTTTTATTTTATATTATTAAATTAAAATTTAATTATAATATTATTCGATCCGACCAAATCGGTTCAGTGTTTGATTCGGTTTTCAAAACATTGGATTATCTCCTCAGCTGGTTGTTAAAGTCTTGTTGCTACGTTGGTCAAATTGGATGGGGACCCAACCGGATCTAACAGCATATCGTCTTGAGTGATTCTAGAGGGTCAGGTCATACAAAACAAACATCAAGTAAAATAAGCCAGCATTTGCCTTCTAGTTTCTCCGCCTCATAAGACAGGCGAGTCAATACGTAAGTGACCGCTCTTGAGCGGTCAGTCTTCATCATCCTTGTTTGGTTCCGGCTTATTTCATTCGGTCGAGGTTGGGAAAAATATATGGCTTGGACTAGTTGACTGACTGGCTCCTTGATGTGTGTGTGGCTCCAGCTGAGGGCTCAAATCTTCCAGAAATAAGCTAGATCAAGTATATGTTGTAGATAAATAAATCTAAGTTATTTTTAAAAAAGAACATTTTGACAATAACTCATGTTGATCTCTTGGTCCAATGAGGCAACATTGTGATTTAACGCGAGCCTAATATATAGTATTCTTCTTCTTATTAACATTTCTTGATGCATTTAAAGCATAGTTTCAGGAATGAGAAATAAAAAAAAAACTCATGTTATGCTCGTTAGTTTAATGGATATTCTTGTTTTTGAACTTAAAGAATGGTAAAAATATGAACAAAAATTACAAGAACTTACTGTGAAAGTTCTAGCCCTTTTTTTTTTATTATTATACACTAAAACTAATCCTCCATAAATAATTAAAGAGATACGTTGCAACACGAAATGTAACTAAATTTTAACAGCAAAAGCAAATTGAAATCTAAAGACTTAAATTCAACAGGCATAGCTTTTTTTTTTTTTTTTTTGAGTAACCAATAGGCAATGGCTCTGTTCATTACATGGTGTGCCGTTCTGGTTTTCATTATCTAAACAAAGGAAATGGGGTCTAATGTCATGACAGCTATGCAATTCTTGTTTATCTGATGCTTTATGCTGGTATCATGGAAAGCTACTCTTACCGTTCTTGTTCCCAAATGCTTCAACCCTTCTCAAGTCCATTAGTATAGGTCCATTGGCCTCTGCAATACTATTTATAAATTAGTAGTCAAAATATGTTAAACTCTTAGATCGAGAAAGTTCACCTAAAACTTGATCTCTAAAGAGTAAGCAGCCTTTGTTCCTATGAGATGCATAGTCTTTATAAAACTTTTAGTATGAATTCCATGATGACTATCAAATTGGACATGAAATGAGCTTATAATCGGATTAATTGAGCTTTCTTGCTTCAGATTCCTCAGCAATTCTATGTTCCTATAGGATGATTGGGTGGATTAGGGAGTATCTGGACATCATTATTTGTCATGCTTGTTAATGGATCAAATTCTGTTTTTTTTTTTTTTTTTGATTTAAGAGATGGTTACTTGTGGTTTCCTCATTTGAGATGATTTGGAAGGATTATGGTGGCAGGAGCAACATCCATCCATGTCCGTTTTGTTCTTAATTCTGAGCTCATGGCAGTATGGTTTTCTTGATTTGAAATTCATTTTGAAGGATGATTCATCAGCAGTGGTAGCATGGTGAGTGGTGGGAATTTAAGAATTGATAACTTTCCAGCTTAGCTTCTGCTAGTGATTGAGGGCTGATGCTCGAGCTATAATGTTTATAAGATTGTAGCGTGTTTATTATTATCATTAAAAAAAAAAAACCAACAACAACAACAGCAACAAAGAAAGAAAATCCTTTCCATCTAATGGCCAATTTTAAATAAGTTCAACCAAATCAAAATGCTCTAAATAATCTTAAACAGTGCCAAACGTGCCTGCATGAGCCTTAATAAAAATAAAAAAAAGTGGATTAACGATAAGATAACCCATTATTAGACTGATTGTTAATGGAATAAAGTTGCTTAAACTTATACATCAGCGTAGCAAAAGCTTGTCTTAATCTTATAACGTGACAACCCGTAGCCGTGTCGGAAGACGGGGGTGGAAAAAAAAAAAAAAAATTTACAGCCCCGTCCGAACTCCCAAATTTTCCCCCACCTTTCTTCCTCTCCCCAATTTCTCTCTTTCTCCACCGCCGGACGAAACCCAGCAAAGCATAGCCCTCCAAAACCCCATCGTAGAAGTTCCGCGTCGAACGAGTGCTCCTTCGCTCTCGTTTCGTCGAAGTTTAGAAGAAATTTAACATCCCTTCTCTCTCCAGCGCTTCCCATTATTGCGAAGGCCACCTTCTCCTCCCGGTTCGCGCCGTTCTAAGCCAGACTTCGGGTCTTCTTCCATATATATATATATATATGTGCAAAGTGAAGTAGAATCATACCTACCTCTTTGTTGCTAGAGTCTTGGAGTTTGGAGCCTCGTCCGCCGCCTTCGAGCACGACAACGATCTCTTCATGGCTGCAAGTGGAGCAAAAGGGGATATGGCGAAGCTGGGGGCCAAGCCGGGGACCCACCCCCGCTACATCCCCAATCGGGGCGACGTCCTGAAGCGAATTCTGAGAGCCCTCTTCGGACTCGCGCCGCCCGGCCGCACCGCCGGCGGCAAGGTCCGCCCCTATCCGATGAAGGGGAGAGAGAAGGGTCGCTGAGTCTCCCGCCATCTCTGCCGTCCGTTTGGGTTCCCCGGCATCTGATGCATACCCTCACGATCAGATTGCAGAGGTGGTTTCTGAAAAGATATTTGTATTTAATTCGCTTTCTAGATTAAATTCTTCCGTTATACGGTGTCGAGAGAGAGAGAGCTTTCTCCATCCTTTCTTTCCCTTTTCGTATTCCCTCATGTGATTCATGCAGGCTTAGGTTGCTCGAGAGGAAGAAAAGTTGGAAATTTTATTCTCGAGTTGGTCGGTACGTTAATGAATATTCAGGAATTCAGATTACAAGTCACGGGTGTTCGGTGTAATGATTAGATATTTTCTGAAAAATATTTTGTTGTCTTTCTTTGGAAAGTAAGTAATAGAAAAGTTCTTCCTTTTTTTCCTTGACTCTTTGCATCTTATAGTTATTATGATTTGGTGGACTTTAGTTATTATCTCAATTACTGGGCTTTGAATGGGGTTCGATGCATTTATTTATGGCTTTGATTTATTTATTTATTTTGCATATAGTTGTGTAAAGATTGTTAGATTGAATTTGTCTGATAATATAAGGGTTGGTATGAGGAGAATAGGATTCTGATCAGAATCTCAGCAGTTGCATCTGCTTTTGTATATTTTCTTATTACAGAGGATGCATTAGTTTTTTGATCATCTTAAGAGTGGTTATTATGAGAACAGGGGCCTTCATGATTATTTATTGTTTATTTTCTTACCTTAATATTTATATGTAGATTGAGGGGTTTCTCCGAGTTGGTTAAAGTCAAGGTGGTTATCATGTGAATAGGCTCTGATCCAGTCCCTCATCTATGTGATTCGTTAATTGGGCAGAGATTTTGATATCTAACAGTTTGACATGTTTAAAAGTGAGCCCTTGGCTGCACATCCAAACATGTAAAATTATGAGATGTGATTAAGGTTTTATGCAAGGTTTGTTGTACCAAAATCATACTGTTTTGGTATCAAACCGAAATGATTCAGTACGGACCGTATCGTACCGAAGTGATGGTGTATCGATCACATAGATCAAGGGGCCTCAACCTATAAACCACCTCGAATCAAACCAAATTGGACTGTTTGGTTTAGTGGTTTGGTTCATTTTCGTGCATCGGTTTGATCAGTTCATCTTCCATACTGATTTGAAGGCTTGAAATGAACCGGTTTCTATTCAGTTTAGTTTAGTTCAATTTGGATTACTATGACTCTCTGTGTTATGGTTGCTCTCCCACCAAGTTGCTCAAAGGAAATTGGAAAAAAATGAAGGTCCTGTTTGGTATTGCTTTTGCTTTCTGCTTATTTTTTTCAAAATGTTGAAGAAAGGAAACTGAACTAGACTGCAGAAACAGATACAATGAAACACCTGCTTTTCAAATTGTTTTGAAACCTTTAGAGCTTTTGGCAGCAAAAAACTACTGCTTTCAAAAAATGTGAAAATAAAAGAAAGAAATGACACAAGTTCTATGGAAATGCTGTCTCCAACATTAATCTCCATGCTGTTTTTCACCAAGCGGTAGGGAAGAAAATACACAAAAACAACAGCAACACAAAACAGGCCCTAACATTCTATTTGCATCTGCAACTAAATTGTTACATTTTCATGGCTCCACATATTTGTTGAAATTACAATTCATGAATTTATTATACTAGGTGTATCCATTATGCATAAAACGTCATATGAACCATGGAATAATGAAATTGAGAATTCCTATTTTATGTAGAATTTTCTAAATTAATTCTCTTTTTGCCATCTTACATATTTTCCCCGTTGAACCTTTTCTCTTTAATGCTCAAAGCAGGGATTAAAATCCTAATATTGGGACTGATAGGATAAGGTATGGCACCATAAACCCTCATACCAATGCATGGTCCATTGCTGGTATCAACGCCTGTACCATGTGTTTGTGTAGGGGTGTACTGACCCTGCTACCATACTTATACAGTATCAAGTCAGTACAGCACACCATGTATTGTTTGCTATTATTTGGTTCTTAAAACCAAGGTTTTAAATCTCAAGGGATAGAAGTATCCTCTTTTTCCATAAAACGAGAAGCCTTGCATCCCATCTCATTTTGATTTCCAATCCAATCGAGCATCCTAGTACTTGCTTGAAATTTTTTTTAAAAAAAGAATATTTATGAAGATTTAGTATTTTATTTGATTTTTAAACATATTGAAATTTTAAAAGCTATATTTTTATGGTAAATTAGATCTATTTAAAATTATTGTGTCAATGTATTATGGCTGAGATTGGATGGAATGGGATGAGTGAGGCCGATCCTGAAATCTCTTTGGGATAGGATGGGTCGGTCGAGATAGCTCCCATTCCCTTGAAACATGAATCATCACTTAAAACTATATTCAACACTTTTTGCAAATCTTGGCCTTTTTTTTTTTTTTTTTT
>UESW01004472.1:490889-665566 GCA_900491605.1 Calamus simplicifolius
AAACTCTCGATTTAAACTGAAAATCCACCACAACAATGTATTTGGCGTTAAGAAAAGCTCTTTAATTAAAACGAGAGATTTCATCTACACTGAATAAAAACTCAGTACAGAAATATTACAAAATTTTGTTCTTCATTGGAGTGATTTTTGTACCACAACTAGCCTATTCTTACATCCACCCACCATAGCAGACAACCAAACTAGCTACACTAAAACTCTGCTGCAACAGCAATGGCCTTCTTTGTGAGTTGTTGCTGACCATAACTAAATGCACTCCCATACAGGACATTACAAAGAAGCTCCTGCGTGCAAGACGCTCAGAAAATGTTGATCTCTATATTTTTTTTTTTTGGTTGTAATATCCTAAACTCCACCTTCAACGGAAAACACTTCTGAATGGAAGAAAGGACCTACATCACTCTATTTTCAAACTACCACAGAACCAAAAGCTTGTTTAATAACTACAAAGGATCCTTTGGCTGCTAGTCACACAGAAGTGACACTCATGACGTTCAGAAACCAGGGGCCTCTCCTACCCTTGAGCTTCTAGCAGGGATGGCAGCGAGGGGAACCTTCTCTTCTGAATACGCGGTGGGAGATGCTTGGTGTATTTCTTGGGGCCCACTGCCCAAGGCAAGAACACACCAGTGCCACTGCGTGACGTTCTCCTACCAGGGCTCATGACCATGGGACGGGGTGGTGGCAGCATGAGAACGGGAGCTGGAAGAGTCATCCCCCAGGTGGTCGGAATTACACCGTGAGGCCCATAGGCGATGGCTCCACCACCTTGCATTTGTTGTGCCGGTGGGGTTCCAGGTTGCCAGAGGGTCATAGCTTCAGTTTGGTTGTTCGCAGGTCGAACCTTCACAAAAGTGATGCTCACCCTTCTGTTTGGGGACTGACAAATGACATGCCTCGCCATGTCAGCGCTGTTCCCACGCATGACCACCAGTGACCTGCCAATTAGCTAGCTGTGTTAGTCTATTAATGGTGGTGAGTCACCATTACATGATACCCTTAAGAAGCTGTTTAGAGTGAAAGGACTCAAATTTTCAGAAAAAAGATTTCTGAGAAACAAAGATCAGCATTCCTCTCCTTATTAATCTTTTATTTTTAAAATAAAAGATTATTTATCAAATTTATCAAACTTCAAATAAAGAAATTTCAGATGCCAACCAATTTAATCAGGAATTTGAATAAAAATGTTCACTCCAGGCATTGCATCTCATAATAAAATAGTAACTCGATGAATTCTTATGGCCTAATATTAAAGCAATTGTATGTCCATATAATTTTAGACCTTAGGAAATTATAGCATAAAGCAGAGTAAGAAATAGAAGTAAATGATATTACTAAGAGATTTAATTTAACACATACCCTTCCTTCAGAGGAAGTGTGAGGGAGCCCTTGTAGTTTCCATTGTTATCACTGACAAGCACCCGTCCGAAAGCCATTGTAGTCTCATAAAGAAAAAGCGTGCAGATTGGATTCTCCAAGTGTGGGGGTTTGAAATATGGCTGTGAGTATTCATCCTGCAGAATGAGTTGTAAAAGTCCACAAATAGCTCAGTTTTGGGGATTGATGATTCAAAAAATAAGCGAAGGATGCTTTTTTTCTTTGCTGGACAAGTTTCAGACAGAGAGATACCTCATCGAAGAAGTTGATAATGCAACCGTTTGGTTTTCTGTTTTCTGGTATTAAATGCCATTGAACTAGGTGATCAATCACAGTCTGCAAAACTGGGGGAATCGGTTCTATATTACCTACAGAACAAAGATAACATTGTGAAGCAAGTGTCGCTCCATTGCTGAAACCATCATATATTAATCTCTGATAATTTTCAAAACAAACCTAATTATTGTCCCAACCTCCCACTAATTCAATGGGTACATGGTTGTAAAGGTATTAAGAAAATCTTCAATTTAGCCTAAACTCCAACCTATTTTTTAAAATGATTAACTAAACTTATCAGAACATGTTAGAAAACAACATCAGCACTACCACACAGGCATGCATTCCTGGGTAATGCTATAAATTAGAGCATGGAAGATCATTTCAAGGATACTGTTGGTTAATGTGGAAAATTATTGAAGTTGCTGCATGCATCATGTAACGACTGAGAAGTGTAACATGAATTCTAAAAAATACAATAATCACAGTCAAAATGCATTTTGTCAGAAAAAAAAATGAATACAAGTCCCACTTATCAAGGAATTGAAGTGTTGACGTAAAAAAGCTGGGTGCATAATTAAGTTGGATCCAATCTTGTGAGAGAAAAAAATGATAAAACTAGAAGTATAGTAAATTTAGAATTTACTTGATGCCTCCTCATTAGTTGGTTGAAACAATGGAACACCAAGCTGAATGATCTCTCTCTTGTTCCCTTTTATCTGTTTGTTGAAGTAAATGAATGTTTCACCTGTGCACAAATACAAAGCAATGGTGAACAATGACAGCATCTCATTGTCAGATGCATGGAACTTAAATGGCATATATAATGCTTGCATATTTGATTTTACTTTATACATGTACTCTATAGAAGCAAGCCCATATATATTGTTAACTCCTATATATAGATGACTTTTGATGATTTTATCACAAGATAAACAGGACAAAGTAACATATTGAGAAAAGGTTCCAATTTTGTTGAGCTAGATAATTTTTGGAACCTTCCAAAATCAACAGAACATGCATTGTGTCAATGCGGTATCTAGAAGAATTTTCTAATTATATTATTAAATAAAACATGTAAACTATTACCATATCTTCCAATCCAAAACCTGAAGTTATGTTCCAAAGGTAACTTTCAGGTCATTAACTTCCCACCGTGTAGCAGTTGAAGTCATGGTGCTTATTTTAGATTCACGTACCGTGTTACCATACAGTCTATCTTAGAACATGGTGTTTTCACAATTTTCCTATTCTCCCTGCCAGTTCCTCCTTGCTTTTCAGGACTTTTTTTCTTGAAATTGAAAGTCTAGTTTCATATCAGTGGTGACTTGCCTTTCATTTAAAGCTTTGTACCACCACCAAAGTCCCTCTATTGCTTTGAGGTTGTTAACTTCCCAACCATGTCATTTCATGGTGGAGTCATGAACAATGTTTCCACACCATCTTAGAGGGTGGTGCATTGGTTTTTTTTCCCTCTTTATCTTCTCTTACCTTCCTACATGTTCCTTTTCATGTGACTTACTTTTTTTAATGGAATTTTAGTTTCCTGTCAGCCTAGCAATTGCCTTTGATTTAAGACCTTGTCCCATCGGTAAAACCTGAATTAAGTTCATCTTTTTCTAAATCAGGTACATTTACAAAGCCATTGATCATCTTTTTCTAAATCAGGTAAAACCATGAATTAAGTTCAACGACTCTTCCCACAAAGACTAATAAAAGTAGGTTCTTTCAAATTCAAGTCAGTTGAAAAGGTTAAAATCCCTATGCACAGAGCTCTCTTAATTTTCTTATGCCAATTTTCAAACGATTCACATGAATATGATCGTGGTAGAAAAAGGCAGGCCCTCATAGAAAAAGGCAGGCCCTCAAGTTTCCTCAGCTAGGAAACATGGTAATATTCAATCTATTTGTTGGCATTATTCCTACCATGGCAATAATTTCTACATGTGGACGAATGCCTCCTGTTGACATGGCAATAAAACTAAAACATCTCAAGTATTTATTCATCTGGAACTCAAGATTGATCCAGACAATAAAAGCTTAAATTTCAACATGAAATGATACATGTAGCTCATATTGTGCCTGTAAGGGTATGGGATACTATCATACTTGCTGTTTGTGCATTTCACCAATTCACGTCTGCTTTCTAGAAGTGATGAATACTTCATGTATAATTTGGTTACATCTTGTCAAAAGGTGAATGTAGAAGAGAAGTAAACCACTTTTTTTGACAACCAAAGCTTGGGGATGACCTATTTCTGACGTTCTTCAGAAACTAGTTCTTAGCCCTATATATTCACCTGGCATAAACCCCTATTGACTGCATCCGCCAAGACTTTGTTGATGTTCCTCTCATCTTTTCTGATTCTTCTTCTATCAGATCACTCCTCATGGGAGCCTTTCTTTCCCTACATTCGCATGGACAAACCAACAAATTTCCTCACCTTGTTTTTTATATCCTGAACCAATTGACATATAAATCCTAATTCATCTCTGAAGTACAAATATTAAGCCAAAGAGTCCAATTGAAAATTTTTTCCGCTGACTGAATGGATAGCAGTAACCTCAAACTAGCATCGTATCCTAACGTTACCAGACCATCATTTTCCATTTAAACAGTACTGGTGCATGTGAATTTTAATGACTGCGAACAGATTCTTTTTCACATTACGATCCTTTTTGTCAACTCTTAAAAACAACACACGACAACCAGATGCAGTTGAGAAGATAAGCTGACCTGAGAGTTCCCCCCTTCGACCAGCAAGACGAAGTTCATTTATAAATTCAGCAAGCCTCAGAAGCTCCGACTCTGTGAATATGTCCTCGTACAGCTTCAGACCTTTCACGACGTTAACCTGATATCGCGCATTACGAAAACCCTTAGTAAAGTCTTTTAAGTCTACGAGAAACTCAAAACCAAATAACTGAACAACTTCTAATTCCTACGGCATCTTCTATTGCATCTCTACACAGAAAGTTTGCCGAATGATGTAAAGATGGAACTCGCCATATGCCCTTTCACTGCCTCCTTGGCTACAAAACCTTTCAAGATCTTGATCCTGTCAGAGCGTGACACGCAGTCCTCATCATGATCAGAGCATATCTGGACATTCTCCAAAGAAGGCTGTTCCGCTTGAGATCCTGTAAGCAGACAGAAAAAATATCCAGATATTCAAAGAAAATCCAGTAGCCAATTCAAGAAGCAAAGCAAACCACTTTCAACTTTATGTCGATCTAGGAAAGCGTAAAAACCCAGCATGAAATTAAACAAAATCGAAACAAGGATTCACGTAATTCTTCTTACAAACAAAGTTAAGAGTGTTGAGCTAAATTGGAATGAAAATGGACATTAATTATTCAAAATGTGTCAAATAATAAAGATTGTGCTATTTGGACATGCGCATGTAGGTGAAAGTAAACCACTTCCCATAAATGCCATGACTCACGCCATTCTCTTTTGTTTATGAGATCCATCTAACCAAAGGGTGTTATTTGGTCGACATGCAGCCATCCATCTAAATATGCATAACCCTATATAGTATAAATCTTGTGCTGTGGAGGATCCCAATCCCGTGAAGTATCCCTCCACCATGAAAAGTGGTCGTAGTCTTCGTAAATATTCACCAATTTAACTGATTAATGAAGCAAGGCATCATTTTTGGCCAATAAAGACCGAGCCCAAGCTACGATAATCTTCGAAAAGGGCTTTATGCATCAGTTTTTGATATACAGAGCGCACATTGAACGCATAAATTGACTGCATATACGTCTACTGATACATAATATGCACGACAGCACGGTGCATAAATCGTGCAAAGCTGGTGCACAAAGACTTTTCCTCAGCTTCATTCTAAGACTGGGCAAATAAGAGATGAACACATGAACCTGAACCTACATATTGACCCTTGGCACGTGCCCCGACACAACGACCTCCGAACCATTTCCCTAATCCGTCCGATCACAATCCGACGATTGACATCACAGTAGCCGCCCCTAACAAACCCGTTAGCCTACGCACCGAGAGGCCGAGCCAACACGACTCAATTCTCCGACCTCCGCTAACTGAACCGACACGTGGCGATACGCGATGCCTCCTAACCTTCCGAAGCGCCCAACGGCATCGGCAACAGCAAAAAGTAAAACGGCCTCCACCATCCTTCAGACTCGCTTAAAGTTAAAAACATTAATTAATTAATTAATACACTCCCCCCAGTTTAGGTATCAACCCTGGAGAACAAACGAAAGGGAAGACGAGCTTTTAGTTTTAGATGTAAGCCGTCCGTGACTCCGTTCACGGGTTGAAGAACTCCGTCCGTTCACGGCCCTTTGGTGACTAAGAAAACGACCAAAAAGCAACAACAACCGTCCGATCTCCATCACGATCACCGAAACGGTGGTCGTCCTCGGAGAGATCGGTGAGCGTTGAGGGGAACTGGAAGGTGACGGGACCCCGTCCTGGGTGGAAGCGGGTACGAGATTGTTCCAAGCTAACTGGAAACGCTCCACCCGAACTATAAACGGTAACGAGATCTAAATTTCTTTTAATGGATAATTATTACGAGATAATTAGTTTTAATTAAACATATGGAGGTGAAAATTTAGGGAAAATGGAATTAGAGTTTAAAAAAATCGCTCACCTCCATCGACGCCGCCTTCGTCCGAGACTTTTGGATCTGACGAATCTCCGGTAGAACCTCCGTCCTCGGCCTCCTCCACGGAGGCCCCGACGCCGCCGTCATCTACCGATTTCTCTTCCTCCACCTCCTCCTCTTTCGGAGAATCTTTTCTCTGCTTCTCTTTCTCCGTCGTTGCCAATACCTCCATCTCCTCCTCGCCCTTATTGATCTCCGCCTTCTCCTCCTTGGCGGCGGCGAGCTGCCGGCGGGAGGCGACGCGGCGGAGCTCGCCGGCGACGTCGGCAATGGAGAAGTACTTCTGCATGTGGAGCACGGGAATCCAGTTCATCCGCCGCCGGTGGATGGCGGCGAACACCTCCTCGTACTCCGATCCCCCTTCGATCTGAGCCAGGTGCCCGCACAGCGTGTCGATGATCGCGTTCGCCGCCGCGAATTCCCCCCGGAACCAGGCTATGATCGCGTCCCGAGCAAACGCCTCCGCCCCCGGCCCCGCGGCCCCCGTCCCCGCCGTCGCCATCACCGGAAACCCGCCCTCAAAACTCCCCCTAAATCTCTTCGAAAAAAGAAAAAAAAAAAACCTCGCACCCTTTCGCCGGGTAGAGAGAGAGTGTAACAGGTTGAGAAGCAAGGAAGAAGAAGCCTGAGGGAATGGGACGCGGGGGGCTCTATAAATACACTAGAGAGGTGACGTGGCGGATGACGTGAGGATGACGGAACGGAGACGGAAGGGAAGATGGGGGTTTGACCGGAGGAGGGGGAGTTACTCCGATCGGACAAGACTTTGCCGTTCCGTTCCGTTGGAACTCGTTTATTACGGCATCGCAGGGAACCAAGCGAGATCCCGTCACCTTCAACCTCGGCTTAGCGGTGAGTGGATCTCATAGGTGGTATGGGAGCATACGGCGTTTCCCTTTCCACAGCACGTGTTCCTGTCTCTTCGCCGCGATATCTGATTCCTAAATCACGGCCATACAATGGGTAGTCCCAGTCAACGGACGGCTGGGCCTGGACGGTTCTGGAATCGCTTCACGAGAATCGAACGGTGCTGATTCGTGGCAATTATTAAAGGTTGTTAGCGGCTGTATTATTAAGTTTGGAGAGGGAATATATACGTCATGGCGTGGAGGTGGCGCAGCGTCCGTTCCGGTGTTCCCTTGGGGGGGGTGGCGTGGTGGTGACGTTTGCCGGCGCGTCCAGGGGCGCGCCTACGAGTATTTTACAGCCGTATGTCATGCGGGAACAGTTGACTGCTGGAATTGGGCCCACATTGGAACACCACATCGGCACATCCGGGCTTTTTTTTTTTTTTTTTTTTGTTACAAATGGATTATTGTGAGTCAAATACGAAAGATCAAAAAAAATTTGACTCGAAAAATTAAATAATAAATTTTTTTAAAGTACAATAAAACATGAATCTTCTGCTTTTAAATCTAAAAATCAGAGTGATATACTACTTTATAACTCAATCAGTAGCTGAATTAGCTTTTCGATATACATGTCGGATCTGAACCATACATATATCCTGGAGGAAGAAAGACCATATGTCATGGATCAAGGGATTGATAGTTGACTGGTCACGCAAATCCCGTCCGATCTATTGAATGACAGTGAGTGAATTCCCTCAATAATGAGACGACGAGCTCTAAGAATGTGCCCATGCTGCGTGAAGCTCGGCCATAGGATCAGATGAATCAAGAAGATCAAATCCATCCGTAGTTAACATAACTCCATCTGACCCTCGTATAACAAAAGCTGAACCTGTGGATCTTCTTCTAACACTACCATCAAAGTTAATTTTGACAGAACCTGAAGGTGAGGGCTCCTAGTAGATGAAAACCATATGACGATGCGCTACCAAAGCAATATGGGAGTTCCAGAGGCAAGGACTATCAAAATTATGTGGCAAGTGTCATGAAGTGTATACTCAGCTGATAAAGATGTAGCTTTTCTTAAGATCCTGTGAATAGGTTCAATCTCATCGGTAAAAATAAAAAAAAATTTAAATAACCATATCTGATGAACAATGTAGGCCCAGATAACTATGCATTTGAATACTTCGCCGAGTAGCCTGACGAAACACCACATTAGGGCTTCTTTGGAAATAAACCATGTTGTTGTTTTGTGTGGTTTAAGATGTGGCTTAGATTTAGTGTAAATTTTCATAATTTCATGTAATGTTTCAGATGATTAAGTCGGTGTGATGTGTTAATATTCAACATATTATGCGCCTCAAATCACAAAATTGATGATAACCGATATCGCACTGGTATGTTAAGCTTTCATTGTGATATCAAAATAATAAAGTAAGCAGTAAAATAAAACGGCGATAAAATTTAAATTTAATAATTATCATGCTCAAAATCTGTTTGCATGATCAATTATGATTGTTCTTTTTTATTATAAATAAAAAGAAAATAAAATTAAAAATTAATACTATTTTAAAATGAAGTTTCAGTTCTCATGACTTTTCAGTTTTATATCAGTGACCCTTCATTATCTAATTCTTCATATATGAAATAAGAAAAGACATAAAATAATAAACCAAATAATGCAATAAATAATGATATCTTAACAAGACAATTCACATAGTACATTAATAATTGTCTTAATAGCTAGTTGACTATGACGTTAGTTATGAGCTTAGGAATGATTAAAGTGCTAATATACAACCCCTAATTAATAAAATATTTGTCCAATGTGTATATAACTATATATACAAAAAAAAAAAACTAGGAAATGAGCATCAGCACTAGCTTTATGGGTATAACTATCAGATAAATCCAATTAACTTTAAATGTTATAGTCAACTTATAAAATCAAAGTCAATGCAAAATTTTCTTGAGAGAAATGATGGTATTAATTAAGTCCCTATTAATAAAGATAAGCTTTAAAAAAAAGGACAAATACAAGCAAGGAGTTTCTTTAAGATAGAAATTAAAGAAAATTTTCAAGGACTTTATTGATAAATTTTTATATTAAAAATAACAAAAATATTTATAATTAAAGAGATTTGCTAGATTCAACATATTTTTGGCTTCTTACATGATACTAATTTTTAAGGCTAATAAATTTTATATTTCTAATGGAATACCAATGCTAGACTTCTAACTAACTGAAATGGTCTCATAATTATGGAAATAGCATTTTCATAAGTTTTTAAAATTTTATCAATATATGTATGTATATTTATTGAATTGCTCGTAACTTTCTCATCTACCGATCCTTGATTTTAAATGACTCAAAATGCATTGCAAAATTGATTCCATATCGAACAATATTAAAAAAAATTACTCATAAAAATTTTTTGTATTAGCATTGATTTTTTTTAATTTAATGAAACCTAGATTGAGCCATTACAATATTCTACCCTAATTCTTGAGGACCTCTGCTTGATTTAAACTTGTTAACAAGGTAAATAATGTGAGTGGGGGTCATTTACATGAATGCAGATCATTGTAGCTTTTCAAGTAAATGAAATTTATTAACATGATACCACCATCAACATCATCCACGTAGAAATCAATCAAAGAGGTAACAAACACATCTATGCTTTACACCAAATAACTCAAGGTATGCGCTCGTCATTCCTTCTCCAAGCTGTTGTTCTCAGTTTTCTTTCATGCTTCATGCATGCATGGCTTTCTCCTATAATTTATATACACATACAATAATATTTTATTTCAAACCATAAGGCCAACTAACTGGTATTGACTTGGAGCCCATAGGAATTGCCACATTTTATATACTCCTTGTTGATGCCAAATTACCGTCTCGAGCATCCGCGAGCATCCGTTGCCTCCTCCAGCGAGCCCGGGATCCTTCAGCAAGCTTTTCGCATCTAGGAGCCTGCAAACAAGTTTCGAGGACCGGAGATTCCGATGGAGACCCTCCGACGCTCAAGTCAGTACTCTGAGCAACAACCGTGAGCTTGAGAAAGCTCGAAAGAGAAAGAGAGAGGCTTAGAGCTCTCTGTGAGCAAGAATGAGCGTTTGGGAGTGTAGTGAGTTATCAGTTACCTTATCAGGGGTCCCACTTACCCATTTTATTGATGCTTGAAGTCTGTGAGACTTGGAGCATGATCACTTGTCAGAACATTTATGATGGTGGCAGCAATGGCAGGGCTTACTTCTTAGTGGCATGTCAGAAGTGCAGGCCATGTCCCGTCAAGTATGAGTGGCTACATAGTTGGCCTGCTTGGTTTGACAACTGTTGTAGGCTGCTACAGGGCATGGTCGACGTTACGGCGTTTGCCAAATGTATCCCCCACGCCACACTTCCGTTGCCTTGTGCGACAATGATGGGCGATAAAGCTAGGCACGTGGGCCTCAAAGTATAGCCGCTAAGACAGAAGATGAAGTTTAGAGTTGAAGCCGCTCTGTCTATCATAGAGCATTGACTATAAAGTACGTGCATGGCACTGTTATGCCCATGGATGAGCTCCAGAGAAGGTTGTGGTGAACACTTGCATGACACTGTTCATGGCCGAGGGGAAGAGGTCGATCACTGTTCATGGCCGAGTAGTGTTCATGGCCGAGCCGAGCACTGTTCATGACCGAGGGAAAGAGGCGAGCATTGTTCATGACCAACACTGTTCATGGCCAAGCACTGTTCATTGCCGAGGAGAAGAAGCCGAGCACTGTTCATGGCCGAGAGGAAGAGGCCGAGCACTGGCATGGCCGAGCACTGTTCATGGCCGAGGGGAAGAAACCGAGCACTGTTCATGGCCAAGGGGAAGAGGCCGTGTACTGTTTATGGCCGAGCACTATTCATGGCCGAGGGGAAGAGGCCAGGGGGAAGAGACTGAGCACTGTTCATGGCCGAGCACAGTTCATGGCCGAGGCCGAGGCCGAGGGAAGAGGCCGAGGGGGAAGAGACTGAGCACTGTTCATGGCCGAGCACAGTTCATGGTCGAGGCCAAGGCCGAGGGGGAAGAGGCCGAGAACTGTTCATGGCTGAGCACTGTTCATGGTCGAGGGGAAGAGGCCGAGGGGGAAGAGACCGAGGCTGAGGGGGAAGAGGCCGAGGGCCGAGGCCGACAGGCTCTCGGCTCTGCTCCTCCGTAATGCTGGGGACTCCTCGTGGGGGTGTCAGGGAGGAGCCAGCAAGATCGAGGCTTATGAGCCAGTCCCATCCCACCTTGATCCCAGCTGTTCTGTAGTTGAAATTAGCGGCAGGGATGCTGATTGGAGGCCTTTGTACCATGCACCGGACTGCCTAGTAAATATGACACCAACACTAAAGAGGATGAGTAGAGTCGGTCAAGTCCAACACCGATGATCGAGTCCAGATGTTGTTGTTATAGCCCATGGGGTCTATTGGCCCCATCAGATGCCCCCCACACTTCTGAGCTTGTGCGACCGCATACTTTGCGTCTGTCAAGCGACAGAAGTGTAGAATTTTTGATCTTTGCACTTATCTTTTCTTGTTAGTTTTGGCTTTGACTTTTCATCGCCTTGCATGACATCTGCATGCTCTCCGAAGCTATATATTTCCTGCTCAAAAACTTTTAAGCAATGTTGGAGGTAAGTTGATTACCGTTGGCTAGCCGAGGGCAGCCAGGAATCCTCTTCCGATGCAGAGTCTGGAAGTGGATCTCGGTCAACTGTGAGTTGGGGAGTTGGCCTCTCCCAACTGTGAGTTAACTTTGGGTCTACTAACTTTGATATGAAGTTTGGAGGTGATGGAAATTTTGGGATGCTTGAAGGCATGCTTTTCATAAACTTTAATCATTTTGAAAAACAAACATCGCCAAAAGCCCTAATTTCCAAGATCGCCTTTATGCAGTTCAAAAAGTAAATCAATTAAAATATAAAATAAAAGGAGTAAGAAAAATACCTGGATTGCTAAATCCAATAATCTCCAAGAGGCACACAAGTGTATGCCCTCCAAAGGTGATCCACACGAGAATCAATTCAAGAAGCACTCCTATTTGCTTGCTAGAACCTTCCTTGCAGCCTTTTTATCATATGCAGCCTTTTAATGCCTCTTTGGACTTTCTCCTCTTCAAAAGCTTTTAAAAGCTTTCCAACAAGCCTCTACACACTCTAATAGCCTTTCTCTATCTCAACTTAGGGCCTTGTCTTAATATGATAGTGACATTAAGACAAGGGAAGAAGAACAGGGGAGAAGGAGGGCTTACGGGCTCTCTATTTTCTTTTCTTTTTCTGTTCTTAGAATCCCACCTGTTGCCCCCTTTAAATAAAAACGAAGGGGCAGCAATGAGAGACGATGGATGAGAGAAAGGGAGCATTCAAGGGGCATGAAGAAAGGGTGGAGACGTTTTACGTGAGGAGAGCTTCTATCCGCTCCGAGGGGGCGCCAAGGGTCCAAGGGGTCTTCGGTTCAAACCCCACCAAGTACATATTAAATATTTAATTTATTAAATTATTTTATTAACAAATTTAAATGATATTTAATAAATTAAACTCATTTAAATTCGAAATAAAATGGTTCAAAAAAGGACTAAGGCCCCGAGTCAACCCAGACTAACCAAGTCAACCCAAACTAACCAAATCAGGCTGAAATTCGAATCCAATTCGAATTTAATCATCATAAAAAATCTAGAAAAATCCCATAAATTTAAATTAAACTCCAGATAGGCTGCCCAACACATGGCTAATGTTAATTTAAATCGAACTTAAATTTATTAGCCTAATCAGCAAGCAAATGGACCTAAACAGATTAAGTCAGGAGCTCAGGTTAGCCCACATATGCTAGTATGCGATCTTGGCCAACCAATTAGGATCCAAAAATCCTAATAAAAATATTTTTAACTTCTTCAATTAATTCTCTATTGTGTGTGACCCTCTGGGTTCCTCATCTAGCCAGCAGTATTTTTTGATTTAGCCCGATTATGTATCCGACTATTTGAACAGGTCAAATCGGGCTAACTTAAATGTTAATCTGGACCAACCTTCAAATTGACTTATGAAATCAATATAATTGATTTATAAAAACCTACAAGACAATATTGACATCTAGCAATGTGTCATGCCTACCCAGAAGATAAGGATTTGATAAAATTACCAAAATACCCTTTAGTGGCAAGTTATCGTGCAATTCAATCCTTCGATATTTCTTTATCCCGATTAAGTGATGGGCATGGATAAATGTCAAACCCTCATACTTAATCCATTTGAATATCTAATCATTAATGAAGACCCAACCGATGATAAATAAGAAAACCTTTTCTAATTTCATCATACTTTGATCAAAGATTTTCTGAGTCAACATTTGATGAGATTACTTGGGATAAATACTCCTCTTACTAGGAGTCATCGATTCCTTGTTGACCTACTCATTACCTTCATACACAATCCTTTATATCTAGCGTCACCCCGTATATAACCTTTTGTTATGAATGAATATGAACCAAAATATGGATTCATGTGCACAAGATACTATGGTGGTCTCAGGTCTAAGGATTACTTGCACAACTCCCACTTAGAGAACAATCTATTATGACAAGTAAGTAAAACTTCCATTTGATGTTCTCTGATCGGATCAATTCAGTGAACTCATAACCTAATGAGCACCCACATCTTTGTATTAGTGTCCCTACACAAGTGGTCGTGAGACCAACCACCCTCACAATCGAGCATACATAAGATGTGCTAGTCTATCCGGATTCATCGATCCCCAAATCGATGATCCTATAACTAGGAATATTCTAGATTAGGGTTTATAGGTTTTAGGTCTCACTGTTATCTTTGCAACCCTAAAAACATTGCCCTATTCTATGGGGTTCATCATAAAAAATATAAGACACAACATATGATGAAATATAAAATTGCCTCTATTATCATTCTTAAGTTAAGAGAAATTACAAATTTTGCCACTGATACAACAACTGTGATTGGCTTTCAGGGTATAATTCTTTCAATCTCCCACTTGCACTAAAGCCAATCGCCCTTGTATTTAATACCCATACAATCAAGATGGCGATCTAACTGCTGTAGTGGAAGGGCCTTAGTGAATGGGTCTACTATGTTGTTCTTTGTTTCAACTCGTTCTATCACCACATCATGTCTTTCAATGATGTTCGAACGAGGTGGAAGCGTCTTAGGATGTGCTTGGATTTATGGTGAAACCTTGGTTCCTTCGCTTGTGCTACAGCTCCAGTGTTATCACAATATAATGGCACCGGCTGTTGTATAGTAGGAACTACGTCTAATTCGGTGATGAACTTCTTCATCCAGATAGCTTCCTTAGCGGCTTCACTTGCAGCTATGTACTCTGCCTCAGTGACTGAATCAGCTACAGTTGGCTGCTTGGTACTTTTCCAACTCACTGCTCCTCCATTCAGAGTGTAGACATACCTTGATATAGACTTACTGTCATCTGGATCCTATTGAAAACTAGAATCTGTGAGCCTTCTAGTTTTAAGTATGATCCTCCATATATGAGAAAAATATCTTTAGTCCTTCTTAGGTACTTAAGAATGTTTTTTACTGCTTTCAATGATTCTCCCCTGGATCAGCTGAAATCTGCTTACTATACCCAAAGCATAAGCAACATCAGGTCTGGTACATAACATTGCATACATAATTGATCCTGCTGCCGAAGCATAAGGAATCTTATTCATCCTATCTCTTTCTTCTGGAGTCTTAGGAGACATCCTTTTAGATAGGTGTATGCCCTGATTCATGGGCAAATAACCTTTCTTACTTCCCTCCATATTGAATCTCTTCAATATTAAGTCTATGTACATGGATTGGGATAACCCTAGCATCCTCTTAGATCTATCTCTATAGATCTTTATTCCTAAAATATAGGATGCTTCTCCCAAATCCTTCATGGAAAATCGTTTTGACAACCAAGTCTTGACTGATTGCATCATTGGAATATCATTTCCAATGATAAGTATGTCATCTACATACAAGACCAAGAAGACAATGGCACTCCCACTTATTTTCTTCTATACGCACGGTTCATCCGTATTCTTGATGAAATCAAATTCCTTAATAGTTTCATCAAAACCAATGTTCCAACTCCTCGATGCTTGCTTTAATCCATAAATAGATTTTCTAAGTTTGCATACTTGGTTTGGTCTCCCACTTGAGACAAACCCCTCTGGCTGTGACATATAGACTTCTTCCTCAAGATTTCCATTAAGGAATGCAGTCTTAAATCTATTTGCCATATTTCATAATCATAGTATACAGCAATAGCAAGCATAATCCTAATAGACTTGAGCATGACAACTGGCGAAAAAGTTTCATCATAGTCAATACCATGTCTTTGCTTGAAACCTTTTGCCACTAACCTAGCCTTGTAGGTTTCTATTTGCCCATCTGCTCCAATCTTTCTTTTGAAGATCCATTTGCACCCTATTGGGACAATTCCCTCAGGTGGGTCAACCAAGATCCAAACCTGGTTGTCATACATGGAGTCCATCTCGGATTTCATGGTATTAAGCCATTTGTCGGATTCCTTACTCTCGACTGCTTCCATATAGGTCAGTGGATCATCATTTTCAATGACGTTGGCTTCATTATTGTTTTCAATCATAAAACCATATCTAAGATGTGCTTCCCGCACTCTTTCTGACCTACAAAGAGAAGGTGTATGTTGTAGTTGTACCTTATCAATTTGTACTTCTGATTGAGGAACTTGAGTTTATTTATTTTGAATTTCACTTAATTCGATTATTCTACCATTACTTTCTTCTTAATAAATTCTTTTCCAAAAAGACAACATGCCTACTAACAAATACCTTTTGTTCAGTAGGATGATAGAAAAGGTATCCAATACCTTTTTGAGAATAACCAATGAACCTACATTTTTAGCCCTAGCATTTAGCTTATGTACAAATTCCTTTTTACATAAGCTGGGCAACCCCAAATTTTAATATGTTTAAGACTTGACTTTCTGCCATTCCATAATTCATATGGAGTGCTAGGAACTGATTTTGATGGTACCCTATTTATTACATATGCAGCAGTTTCTAGGGCATAACCCCAGAAGGATACTGAAGATTCGTGAAGCACATCATGGACCGTACCATATCAAACAAGGAACGGTTCCTCCTTTTAGCTACACCATTTAATTGTGGTGTATATTGAGGTGTCCATTCAGAGAGAATACCATTATCCTTAAGATGATTAAGAAACTCGCTGGATAAGTATTCACCTCCTCGATCAAATCGAAGGATTTTAATACTTTTTCCAGTTTGTTTCTCAACCATATTTTGATACTCTTTAAACTTTTCAAAGGCTTCGGATTTATGTTTCATAAGATACACATATCCGAACCTTGATAGATCATCTATAAATATGATGAAATAAGAGTATCCTCCTATAGCTTGAGTTGACATGGGTCCACATACATATGAATGTATTAACCCTAATAACTCAGTTACCCTTTCTCCATGTCCAATAAATGGAGACTTGGTCATTTTTCCCATGAGGCAAGATTTACAAGTTTCTAATGATTGAAAATCATAAGGTCCAAAGAAATCTTCTTTGTATAACTTGTTAATCCTTGACTCACTTATATGACCTAATCGGCAATGCCAAAGGAATGTTTCATTAGTACCATCTCTTTTTCTCCTTTTGTTTTCAACAAGAAATACATTATCATTGAGTGATAGAGTTAAAAAACTATTCACAAATTTTTCCATTCCAAAGAAGTCATTTGAATAAGATATAGAGCATCCATTGCTTTCAACTTTTATTTCATAACCTTGTTTTAATAATAACGATATAGAAATAATATTTTTGACTACATTCATAATAAAATAACAATCTTTTAATTCAAGTATTTTGCCTGTAGGCAATAATAACAAGTAGGTTCCAACAGCTTCTGCATGGATGGTCTCTCCACTCGCGCCATAAAGCTTGAAGTCACCTTTCTCTAACCTTCTAATTTTGTGAAGCCCCTGCAAAGATTTTGTTGAGAAATTATTGAAACATAATTGCCCCAACTTATTAATTTTGATGATTTCCAAAAGACATTGCTTTACTTTCTAAAAGGCTATGAACATGTTAAGTTAATCAATGAAATATTCAATTTCAAATTGGAAACTATGAACTATTAAAAATATAATGAGTTTCTTGAATCAATTGAATATATGTTTCAGTGAGCTATACTTATGAATTCAAAAATGATTTTATATATCAATCTTTTAAAGATCAATGACTTAATGAAATGCTTTGAAATTGAGCTTTACTGTTAAAACAACATTATCTAAGTCAAATTTATATTTCAAAGTTGGTTGGGATGATTTTCAAAGCAAATCAGAATGTTTTCTGATTTTTGTATCAGTCCCGAGCCGACTCGAGAGTTTCCGAGTCGACTCCTGAACTTTCTCGAGCCGACTCGTGACTGAGCGAGCCGACTCGACTCAGACGGCAGAAAGACTCATTTTTGAGTGCTTCTCGAGTCGACTCCCAGCTTTTCGCGAGTCGACTCCTGAAAGTCAAGAGTCGACTCCCAGATTTTCACGAGTCGACCCCTGAAAACTCATTTTTTGGTGCGTTCTGGATTCGATTGCTCGAGCCGACTCGCACAGTCCCGAGCCGACTCCCCGAATTCTGGGCGGAAATTTTTTGAGTTGACACATCAGCTCCAACGGATATATTTTTGAATAACGGCTATTTTTCTTTGTTTCTAACGGCTATATTGTTTCAGAATCTATAAATAGAGGAGCCATTCAACAAAGAAAGAAGAGAGAAGATATATATTGAGAATCATTCAGTAAGAAATTCAAAAGAGGGAAAAACAGAGTGTTATTAGAAAAATCGTTTGATTTAAGAAGAAAGATTCAAAAGGAGTGAAATCCAAGAGTGAGATTCGTGCACTCCAGAGCTACCTTCTACAAAGATTCAAGAGGAGATCCCAACACTTTCAAGAGCAAATCAAAGATCTTCCACATTCAAAGAAAAGGGAGAAAAAGCTTCAACCCAACTCCAAAGCTCAAATCTGTGGAGAATCGGTGCCGAGGCCTGATTCAACATCAAGAGGAGTTGAAGGAAGGAATCCAAAGAAGCCAAGCCAGCTCTCAAGCTTTATATATTCAGGCTTTTCTAAACTCAATTTTTATTTTGAAATATCTGCTCAAAAAGGAGCTGCTTGTAATTAAACTCATTTTATTTGTTTGTATCTAGTTTAATCTGAGGGATTAAACTAGAGGAGGTTGTTAAACCTCGGTACAAGCTAGGTATAGCTTGTGTTTGGGTTTGGTGCCGGTGAGCCCGTGTAAAATCGGCTGGGTTCGTTGTGATCCCGGAAAAACAACAAGTTTGAGTTGTGAACTTGGAAAACAACTCGGCTGTAATCTAGAGAGATTATAGTGTGGACCCAAGTGAGTCTTGGGAGTGGACGTAGGTGTTGGTTGCACCGAACCACTATAAAAATATCTTGTGTTTGCCGTGCCTAATTGTCTCTTCTCTATCTCTCATATACTTGTGTTTGTGCTTTGCTTATTAGTTAATCCTTTCACTTGCACATCTCATTTTAAATTGCTTAAAAGTCTTAAATTTTTTAAGAACCCAATTCACCCCCCCCTCTTGGGTTGCCATCTGGGCCAACAATTGGTATCAGAGCATAGTGCTCATTTAGAGTTTGATCTCACGATCAAGAGCTAAAGGTCATTATGGCAACACAAAGTGGTTCTAGTTTTGCTGAAGGTCATTCTACGAATAGACCTCCACTTTTTAATGGCTCAAACTATTCTTATTGGAAAGCTAGAATGAGGATATTCATTCAAGCTTCTGATTATGAGCTTTGGGGTGTTATATTAAATGGACCTAGTACACCCACACACCTTATTGATGGCACTATTGTTCCAAAGCCCGAAAGGGATTGGAATGATAATGATAGGAGAATGGCTCAACTTAATGCCAAAGCCATTAATATCTTATATTGTTCCTTAGATTCAAATGAATTCAACCGCATCTCTACTTGTAATTCCGCTAAAGAAATATGGGATAGGTTGGAAGTTACACATGAAGGAACAAACCAAGTAAAAGAATCAAAGATAAATATTTTGGTTCATAAATATGAATTGTTCACAATGGAACAAACTGAAACCATCACATGCATGTTCACTAGATTCACCGATATTGTGAATGGTTTGAAAAGTTTAGGAAAAGTTTATACTAATGCTGATCTTGTTCGCAAATACTCAGGTCATTGCCAAGATCGTGGGAAGCAAAAGTCACAGCAATCCAAGAAGCCAAAGACCTCAATGCACTACCCTTAGAGGAGCTTCTAGGATCTCTCATGACCCACGAATTGACAATGAGGCAGCATATTGAGGAGGAAACAAAAAGAAGAAAACCATTGCTCTAAAGGCTGCAGAATTGGAAGAGAGCAGCAGTGATGATAGTGATGAAGATAATGATGAAACTGCTCTCTTGGCCAAGAAGTTCAGAAGATTTTTGAGGAAAAAGAAACCCTTCCAAAAACGAAAATTTGGAAACAAAATGGAAGGAGAAAAGGAAAAGGAAAAGAAAGATAAGGACAAGGACAAAGAGAAAGACCCCTTGATCTGTTATGAGTGTAAGAAACCGGGGCATTATCGATATGATTGTCCACAATTGAAAAAGACCTTCAAGAAAAAGAAGAAGGCATATGTTGCAACATGGACTGACAGCAATGAATCTTCTTCCGAAGAAGAAGAACAAAAGAGGTTGCAAATATTTGCTTCATGGCCAACGACGACGACAATGACGAGGTAAGTTCCGAAACCTCCGACAATGAATTTACATTTGATGAAATGTTTGAAGCTTTTAATGAACTATGATAGATTTTAAATTGTTGAAAAAGAAATTTAAATCTGTGAAAAATGATAATGTTAGTTTAGCTAAAAGTAAAAATGAATTAGCTTTAGAAGTTAAGAAATTAACTAATGAAAAAGAAGACCTTAGGAAAGAAAGAGATAATCTTAATCAAGAATTAGATTCATTAAAATCTGAAACTAAAACTCAACTAAAGATTAAAAGATGAAATAGAAACTCTAGCTTTAGATAAAGAACAGCAAGCTAAAGAAATTGACTCTCTTAAGAAAGATGTTAAAAAATATAAGGACATTGTTGAGAAATTCACTTTAAGCTCAACTAAATTAACATGATTCTAGATAGTCAAAAGGCTGTTTTTGACAAAGCTGGGCTAGGATATAACACATTAAGAAAACAGAAATCACTAAAGAATATTTTTGTAAAAGCCAACCAAGGTAATATAACTTGTTTTAAATGTAATGAAAAAGGTCACAAATCCTTTGAATGCAAAACATTAAACAACAACAAGTTAAATATTAAAGCTAAGAAAATATGGGTTCCGAAAGGAACAATTTTTGTGTCTACTAACCATGAAGGACCCAAGAAAGCTTGGGTACCTAAACATAAAGTTTGATGATATTGCAGGAATGTCTTGTAGCCAAAAGATCAAACAAGAAGTGGTATCTTGATAGCGGCTGCTCAAGACATATGACGGGTGACAAAGAGGAATTCATCACCCTAGAAGAAAATGTTGGTGGAGTTGTGACATTTGGCGATAACGGTAAAGGTCAAATTTTGGGCCTTGGTAAAGTTCGCATAACTCCATCTATAGTAATTGATAATGTACTTTATGTTAATGGTTTGAAGCATAATCTAATTAGCATAAGTCAATTATGTGATAAAAACTTTAATGTTTCTTTTAAATCTTCTTTATGCACTGTAACTAATTCTATTGATGATAGCATTGTTTTTACTGGTTATAGATTTGGCAATATATACTTAGTTGACACAGACAAAACTTCTAAGAGTAGTCATTGCCTAATTACTGATAATGCTAACATTAATGATATTAGTTGGTTGTGGCATCGTAGATTAGGTCATGCAAGCACACACCTTATTTCAAAACTAATTAAAATGGATTTAGTCAAAGGTTTACCTAAATTAAATTTTGAAAATAATAAAATCTGTGATGCATGTCAATTTGGAAAACAAACTAGAAGTTCATTTAAATCTAAAAATTGTTTCAACTTCTAGGGGACTAGAGCTACTTCACATGGACCTATTTGGACCAACTAGAACTACAAGTCTAGGAGGAAAGAAATATGGCCTAGTGATTGTAGATGATTACTCTAGATATACTTGGGTAATGTTTTTAGCTCACAAAGATGAGACTTTCTCGATGTTCCTGAAATTTTTCAAGAAAGTCACAAATGAGAAAAACACTACTATAGTATCTCTAAGAAGTGATCATGGAACAGAATTTGAAAATCACTTATTTGAAAATTTCTGCACTGAAAATGGAATTAATCATAATTTTTCAGCCCCTAGGACTCCACAACAAAACGGTGTAGTTGAAAGAAAGAACAGAACTTTAGAAGACATGGCCCGTACCATGCTATGTGAAAGCAACTTACCAAAGTATTTTTGGGCGGAAGCAATTAACACAGCATGTTACATCTTAAACAGAGCTTTAATAAGACCAATATTAAAGAAAACACCTTATGAATTATGGAATGAAAGAAAACCAATATAAAATACTTTCATGCATTTGGATGTAAATGTTTCATTCATAATAATGGTAAAAACAACTTAGGAAAATTTGATGCTAAATCTGATGAAGGAATTTTTCTAGGTTATTCAACAACTAGTAAGGCATATAGAATCTTTAACAAGAAACCTTAGTAGTTGAAGAATCCATTCATGTAGTTTTTGATGAATCTTTAGCAACTGGATCTGAAAAGATTATGATGAGGAAGATACAAACATAATTGAAAAAGATCTTGAAAAACTTAATATTGAAGTATCTTCTGATCATGAACAAGAGCTAAAGATAATGATTCACATAAGGATGATGATGTTAATAATGATCATAATGATGTAGATCTTCCAAGAGACTGGAGATATGCACATAGTCATCCTAAGGAATTGATTATAGGCGATCCATCTCAAGGAATAAGGACTAGATCATACATGAGAAATATTAGTAATCATCTTGCATTTGTATCACAAATTGAACCTAAAACTATAGAAGAAGCTGAAAAAGATAATAATTGGATGTTAGCTATGCAAGAAGAACTGAATCAATTTACTAGAAATAATGTTTGGACTTAGTGAAAGACCTAAAAACCATTCAATATAGGAACTAAATGGGTTTTTAGAAATAAGTTAGATGAAAATGGCATAGTAATTAGAAACAAAGCTAGATTGGTTGCTAAAGGATATAGTCAAGAAGAAGGTATTGATTTTGATGAAACCTTTGCACCTGTAGCTAGACTAGAAGCCATTAGACTTTTACTTGCATTTGCATGTCATATGAACATTAACCTATTTCAAATGGATGTAAAAAGCGCATTTTTAAATGGACTTATTAATGAAGAAGTCTATGTAGAACAACCACCAGGTTTTGAAGATCACGAGTTTTCAAATCACGTTTTTAAATTGCACAAAGCTTTATATGGTTTGAAACAAGCACCTAGAGCTTGGTATGATAGGTTAAGTAAATTTCTAATAGAAAATGATTTTACAAGAGGAAATGTTGATAAAACCTTGTTTTTAAAAAGAAAAAGTAAAGATTTACTAGTAGTACAAATATACGTAGATGACATTATTTTTGGTGCTACTAACGAATCTCTCTGTCAAGAATTTGCAAAGTTAATGCAGGGAGAATTCGAGATGAGCATGATGGGAGAACTCAACTTCTTCCTTGGACTCCAGATCAAACAATGCAAGGAGGGAATTTTTATCAACCAAACCAAGTACACAAGAGAACTACTCAAAAAGTTTGGTATGGAAACAATGAAACCCCTTGGAACACCAATGAGTCCTTCATGCAAGCTAGACAAAGACGAAGAAGGTAAGAAGGTTGATCAAAAGTATTATCGAGGTATTATCGGATCCCTTCTCTATTTAACAGCAAGTAGACCTGATATAATGTTTGCAGTATGTTTGTGTGCTAGATTTCAAGCTGAACCTAAAGAATCACACTTAATAGCTGTTAAAGAATATTAAGATATCTAAATGGAACAAAAATGTAGGTTTATGGTATTCTAGAGACTCCACATTAAACCTAATTGCATATTCAGATTCTGATTATGCCGGATGTAAAATTGATAGAAAAAGCACAAGTGGTGCATGCCATTTCTTAGGCAGTAACTTAATCACATGGTTTAGCAAAAAGCAAAATTCAGTTGCATTATCAACTACTGAAGCTGAATATGTAGCAGCTGGAAGTTGCTGTGCGCAAATCCTATGGATTAAGCGACAACTTGAGGACTATGGTATCAAACCTAATAAGACACCCATAAAATGTGATAATACTAGTGCAATCAATTTAACAAAAATCCAATTCAACACTCAAGAACAAAACACATAGAAATTAGATATCATTTTATAAGAGAACATGTAGCTAATGATGAAATTTGTTTAGATTATGTAAACACTGAAGAACAATTAGCTGACATCTTAACAAAACCCCTAAGTGAAGAAAGATTTGAATATCTTAGAGGAGAATTAGGAATTTGTAATCCTTTTGAATAAATTTTGAAATACTTAAGGAAATGCATCTAGAATTCTTTCAATTCCTCAAAATCTTAAGGAAATAGTATCTAGAATTCATATCAAAATGATTTATCAAGACTCAATGATTATGAATCATACACAAAATCAAATCCGGAATCATTTCAAACATTCAGAAAATTTTCAATTTTTTTGTTCTGAAATGGTCTCCGAGCCGACTCGGTGTGTACCGGAGTCGACTCGAGTTTCTCTGAAACTTGGGAGCGACTCCTGGTATGAGCGAGTCGACTCGAGTTCGAGATTTTTCTCTGTGATTTAGGCGAGCCGACTCGAGGAAATGCGCGAGTCGACTCGACGTGGTCCCAGGTTGAATATCTAGGGCACGAGTCGACCCGACGGTCATTTATCTTTTCTAATCATTCGATTCTCTCTACAAAAATCTCCAAACCCTCCAAATCTTCCAAATACTTCCGATTAATCATTCCAATCAAATCTATGGCCCCCAAAACCCGTGGAGCGAGCAGTAGCCGCGCCGGGATGAAGAGGAAAAGAACCGTGCGTCGACCCGTCCGCGAGCCGACTCCGGAGTCTTCGACTGCTTCTTCTTCGGATGATGCATCCTGCTCCCACTGCCTCTACCCCTCAGGTAGACCTCCTAGCTAGTAGAGTTGTACCACTGGAAGGAAGGTGATTTTGAGCTTTTTGAGAATGAGGGATTATTTAGGAAGACAGTTATTAGAAATGGGATTGAGAAAATTGTTCTTTAGATGTCCTACTTATCCAGCTTGGTGAAAGAATTTTATAAGAATTTGTCTAGAGGAGACAATGGGTTAGTAAGCAAGTGAGAGGAAAAGTTAAATATTACTGCACCATCTTTCTAGACTATTAAACCTTATTGTCTGGACCTTCACATTTGCTTCAGAGGATAGATCTCCTGCTCTCACCAGATATTGAATAGAACTTTGAGGGATTTGAGGAAGTTCTTGCAAGTCAACTGCCATTGGAGCTTAGATTTTACACAATATCTGCAGTAGATTTTATTTCCCAAAACAGGCAGGTTTGATTATGTTTCAGAGAGGGATATTTTTATCATGGATGCCATAGTATCAGGCAAACCTTTCAATCTGCCAAGAATGATTTTATGGTACATGGCTGACTGTGGAAGTAAAAGGAAATCTGTCTTCCCTATGGCATGATCTTACTCAGTTGTTCAGAGCCAAGGGATTGATTTAGTGACAGTGAGCCCAAGAAGGAATTAAGACACACAGACTATTATACCTTGGCCACTATTCAAGAATGGGTTTTATCAAAAGAAATGGAATTGGGAAAGGAAGAACAGTTTAGAGGATAGAGCTGAGGCTCCTAGACATTCATCTCCAGAGCCACCTCAGACTTCATTCATACCAGACCCAGTTCCAGCTCCATCAGAGATTCCTGCCCCTGCTTCTGCTTCCACCTCTGCTCCATTCAGACCTCTGCTTCTACATCTGTCAGCTTTTCAGACACTCAGTTAGAGCAGCTTAGGTCTTTATTCAAATCAGAATTATTTGAGCATGAGACTAGATTGAAGACTGAATTTGAAGAAAAATTTATGAACTTAAAAGAAGCACTATATTCTCTTAGTCGGGTTGCCTTGATTGAATCCACTGTCAGCTCTGCTACAGGTTCCTTAAGTGAAAATTTAAAGAATATCTTTGAAGAACTCAAGGACATCTGTGGTGACTCGGAGACTTATCCCAAAGCAACGCCGAGCTTAAAGATAAAATCCAATCTGCTTGCACCTTTGTTGATAATAAAAAAAGACTATGTTGGGATTCAATGCGAAGGGATGAAGCAAATTGTAGACCATTTGAATAGGATCACTAGAAGAAATTTTTAAGCTTTCATGAAATCTTTTTGGAAGTAATCTCTTTTGATGTAATTTACTTTTAATGCAATGTACAAGTTTTCATTTCAATGTACTTTCATTTGAAGTAATGAGAAAATTTGATGCTTCACTTTTTGTCTATTTCAATTGACTTTGAATATCTTTGAATGCTTATGTTTAAATTAATATAAATATTTCAATACTCAATTGATAACTTAGATACTAAATGAATTCGATGAGTTTAATCAATTTGATGCTCTGATGCATCTCAACCTTTTTGTTGATTACAAAAAAGGGGGAGAGATTTATACTGAATTTATCGTATTGCATCATATTGAATTAAATAAGGGGGAGAGAATTAAGTAAGAAAAAGGTTATTTGGCTTAAGTGTTTAAATTTAAAAATTTTTTGAAGTTTCATAGGGGGAGCTACCTCATTGAGGGGGAGCTTTTCCATGAACACAAAAGCTGATTTTAATATCATAAATCTTTCAATGTTATAATGAATATACTCAATGTTTTTGTCATCATCAAAAAGGGGGAGATTGTTGAGAAATTATTGAAACATAATTGCCCCAACTTATTGATTTTGATGATTTCCAAAAGACATTGCTTTACTTTCTAAAAGGCTATGAAAATGTTAAGTTAACCAATGAAATATTCAATTTCAAATTGGAAACTATGAACTATTAAAAATATAATGAGTTTCTTGAATCAATTGAATATATGTTTCAGTGAGCTATACTTATGAATTCAAAAATGATTTTATATATCAATCTTTTAAAGATCAATGACTTAATGAGAATGCTTTGAAATTGAGCTTTACTGTTAAAACAACATTATCTAAGTCAAATTTATATTTCAAAGTTGGTTGGGATGATTTTCAAAGCAAATCAGAATGTTTTCTGATTTTTGTATCAGTCCCGAGCCGACTCGAGAGTTTCCGAGTCGACTCCTGAACTTTCTCGAGCCGACTCGTGACTGTGCGAGCCGACTCGACTCAGACGGCAGAAAGACTCATTTTTGAGTGCTTCTCGAGTCGACTCCCAGCTTTTCGCGAGTCGACTCCTGAAAGTCAAGAGTCGACTCCCAGATTTTCACGAGTCGACCCCTGAAAACTCATTTTTTGGTGCGTTCTGGATTCGATTGCTCGAGCCGACTCGCACAGTCCCGAGCCGACTCCCCGAATTCTGGGCGGAAATTTTTTGAGTTGACACATCAGCTCCAACGGATATATTTTTGAATAACGGTTATTTTTCTTTGTTTCTAACGGCTATATTGTTTCAGAATCTATAAATAGAGGAGCCATTCAACAAAGAAAGAAGAGAGAAGATATATATTGAGAATCATTCAGTAAGAAATTCAAAAGAGGGAAAAACAGAGTGTTATTAGAAAAATCGTTTGATTTAAGAAGAAAGATTCAAAAGGAGTGAAATCCAAGAGTGAGATTCGTGCACTCCAGAGCTACCTTCTACAAAAGATTCAAGAGGAGATCCCAACACTTTCAAGAGCAAATCAAAGATCTTCCACATTCAAAGAAAAGGGAGAAAAAGCTTCAACCCAACTCCAAAGCTCAAATCTGTGGAGAATCGGTGCCGAGGCCTGATTCAACATCAAGAGGAGTTGAAGGAAGGAATCCAAAGAAGCCAAGCCAGCTCTCAAGCTTTATATTCAGGCTTTTCTAAACTCAATTTTTATTTTGAAATATCTGCTCAAAAAGGAGCTGCTTGTAATTAAACTCATTTTATTTGTTTGAATCTAGTTTAATCTGAGGGATTAAACTAGAGGAGGTTGTTAAACCTCGGTACAAGCTAGGTTTAGCTTGTGTTAGGGTTTGGTGCCGGTGAGCCCGTGTAAAATCGGCTGGGTTCGTTGTGATCCCGGAAAAACAACAAGTTTGAGTTGTGAACTTGGAAAACAACTCGGCTGTAATCTAGAGAGATTATAGTGTGGACCCAAGTGAGTCTTGGGAGTGGACGTAGGTGTTGGTTGCACCGAACCACTATAAAAATATCTTGTGTTTGCCGTGCCTAATTGTCTCTTCTCTATCTCTCATATACTTGTGTTTGTGCTTTGCTTATTAGTTAATCCTTTCACTTGCACATCTCATTTTAAATTGCTTAAAAGTCTTAAATTTTTTTAAGAACCCAATTCACCCCCCCCTCTTGGGTTGCCATCTGGGCCAACAGATTTGCATATGTGAGCCCCACATGCGGTATCCAATACCCATAAATCAGAAGTTGAAAAACTCAATGATAAGTTTGTTTGTATCATTAACAAACATTTTGATGCTTTATCAGTATCCTGTTTCAAACTTGCCCAAGTACTTCTTACAATTCTTCTTCCAATGTCCTTTCTTATCGCAGAAGAAACAAGATCCATCATCTAAGGACGTCTTTGCCTTCTTCTTCTTCTTGATGCTCCTTTTAGGGTTTAATTTTTTTTTAAACCCTTCTTCATCACCTCTTTCTTCTTCCCATCGATTAGAAGAAGATGAGCATTTTCTCCCTTGAAATGGCTCTCAGCAGTCTTAAGCATGTTAAGTAGCTCTAGTAATGTAAGATTCAATTTATTCATGTGGTAGTTCATGACAAATTATGAGAAGGAATCTGGGAGTGACTGCAAGATCAGATCCTGATTTAGCTGCTCGTCCATAATGAAGCCTAATTGACCTAATTAGGTGATTAAGTCAATCATCTTTAGGACATGAACCTGAACAAGCGAGCCGTCACTCATATGTGCACAAAACAACTGCTTAGATATCTCATATCTTAAAGTCCTACTATGCTCTCCATACAACTCTTTTAAGTTGAGAAGTATGGACTGAGGTTCCATCTTTTCATGTTGCCTCTGGAGCTTATTGCTCATTGAGGCCAACATGATGCACTTGACAGTCATACTGCCATTCTGCCACATCCTTAATGTGGTCCTTTCCTCCTCGAAAGCATCTTCTCCGATCGGATCTGGATCCGAAAAATCAAGAATGTAGGAAATTTTCTCCTGAGCTAATACAATCCTCAGGTTCCTCAACCAATCGACATAATTTGGTTCGGTTAGTTTATTAGCATCTAAAATGCCCCGCAGTGACAATGATGAAACCATTTAATTGTCTACAAACAAACAAGAACAATACATGAGCAGACCACTCAAAAATAATAATCACAATTAGACAAGGACTTTGAATCTAATTGTGTCTCCTACTATTTCTTCGAATACTATAACCCTCTACTATGTTAAACGATAAACCAATATCCGATTTCTTTAATGGTTTGCTCAACAAACATTTATAAGTTCAAGGGTAGAAAATTTCCTTTCCAATTTCATCAACATTAAACTTGCCTCTAAGACACTTATAGCCTTGTGTTTGCACAACAAACAATAATGTCTAAGTTTAGTCAGACCCTTCATTCTATATAGTCATAATTGAATAATGTCACCCTTGAGTTTGCTCAACAAAGTAACATTAACAAGCATACTATAAAGCATAATATGCACCAAGTCAAATTTTTACATCAACCCTAATAGTAAGCCTTGAGTTTGCTCAACAAGCCTACTATAGTTTTGATATAATTTTGGCTTTGTATGAAGGAAGGCATTTTTGTAGTGCATTTATAGCCAATTAGCATTTCCAATTCTAAGGTTTAAATTAATCGAATTGGCCAGGCAAGTGGAAGAGGTGTGGGAGTCCCCCGTTCTTACCTTAGACACCAAATAAATTTGGTCAGGTAAGTAACGGAACTAATTAAAAAACCACATTCTCTTTACCTTCCCAGAACCACTTTTCTTAGACACCAATCGATCAATTAATCCCTAAAAAGGATTTGCTTCATGATAATATAACACTACAACTAAATATAATTTTTAGGAGGGCTTTTATCGTCTCGAGCACATCCTTATGTTTCTAAGTATCACATATCCATTTATGTGCATAATGTGTCATTAATCTTACAACATAATGACAACTAATACTTCTAAACATATTTCTAAATTAATTAGGGTTATAGTGAAACCCTAATCTTGTGGCATACAATCAATCAGTATATACTTCATCTCATCATATCAACTAATACGCATATTAGCCCTAATATGCATCACAAAAGCATATGATTAAAAAAAATAATCATCCATTCTTATTACTTGTTCATGGGATAAGATCACATCGGCACCCCTACATATCATAGGAGATCCCATTGAATGGAAAGAGATGGCCTTTAAAAAACTACTTGGCTCTTATGACCAAATGGCTATTGTGACTAACCCAATCCTAAGTAGTTACTAGGACATTGCATTATATAAAGTATAATAGTCAATTATGTATAACATATATTGCTAATTATAATCAAAACATAATGATTTACTTATTTTAACAATCATAATAATAACCATTTTATGAAAGTAATATAGTCATATCATTACATTATGCATATCATGCCAATTAGGTTAAACATAACTTACTATTTTGCTATAAACATATAATGATCTATCAATTTAATCATTCATAATAGATTAATTTGATTTCTTCTTGAATGCATGAAGAAGGCTCTGATATCACTGATGAAAATTTTGGGATGCTTGAAGGCATGCTTTTCATAAACTTTAATCATTTTGAAAAACAAACATCGCCAAAAGCCCTAATTTCCAAGATCGCCTTTATGCAGTTCAAAAAGAAAATCAATTAAAATCTAAAATAAAAGGAGTAAGAAAAATACCTGGATTGCTAAATCCAATAATCTCCAAGAGGTACACAAGTGTATGCCCTCCAAAGGTGATCCACACGAGAATCAATTCGAAGAAGCACTACTATTTGCTTGCTAGAACCTTCCTTGCAGCCTTTTTATCATATGCAGCCTTTTAATGTCTCTTTGGACTTTCTCCTTTTCAAAAGCTTTCTAAAAGCTTTCCAACAAGCCTCTACACACTCTAATAGCCTTTCTCTATCTCAACTTAGGGCCTTGTCTTAATATGATAGTGACATTAAGACAAGGGGAGAAGAACTGGGGAGAAGGAGGGCTTGCGGGCTCTCTGTTTTCTCTTTCTTTTTTTGTTCTCAAAATCCCATCTACTGCCCCCTTTAAATAGAAACGAAGGGGCAGCAATGAGAGGCGTTAGATGGAGAGAAAGGGCACCATCCAAGGGGCATAAAGAAAGGATAGAGACGTTTTACGTGAGGAGCGCTTCTATCCGCTCCAAGCGGGTGCTAAGGGTCCGAGGGGTCTTCGGTTCAAACCCCACCAAGTACATATGTTGCAAGCGTATAATTTAATATAAGACACAGCATATGATGAAATATAAAATTGCTTCTATTATCATTCTTGAGTTGAGAGAAATTACAAATTTTGCCACTGATACAACAACTGTGATTGACTTTCAGGGCATAATTCTTTCAGGAGGTGGGTGCTCATCAACTGTGAGCTGGGAAGTTAGCCTCTTCCAACTATGAGTTGTCTTGAGGCTTCTTCTTGGATGGCTGAAAGTGACCAGCAATATATTGCAAGCGTATAATTTAAACAAAGGTCTTACCCAGTTAGCCATTGGCCACTGAGATAGGGTTAAAATCGTTGAGGATGAGATGAAGCCGTTGAGGCTGCAATAATACCGCTAAGGCAGATATAAGGCCGCTGGGGCTGAGATAAAACCATTGAGATCATAATAAGGCCATGGAGGCAAAGAGATAAAGCCGCTGAGGCTACAATAACACCGCTAAGGCAGACATAAGGCCGCTGGGGCTGAGATGAAATCGTTGAGGTTGTAATAAGGCCGTGGAGGCAAAGAGATACAGCCGCTGAGGCTGATAGAGCCACTAAGGCTGCAATAACACTGCTAAGGCAGATATAAGGCTGCTAGGGATGAGATGAAACCTTTGAGGTTGTAATGAGGCAATGGAGGCAAAGAGATACATCCGCTGAGGCTGATAGAGCCGCTGAGGCTAGGTTGAGGCCGTCGAGAGCCTTTCGAATCCCGGAGGGTGATCTGAGAGTTGCCAAAGTCGTCAGGTGCCTTTTAACCCTAAAGGGTGACCTGAGAGTTGCTGAAGTTGCCAGGTGCCTTTTAACCCCGAAGGGTGACCTGAGAGTTGCTAAAGTCGTCAGGTGCCTTTTAACCCCGAAGGGTGACCTGAGGATGCATGGACCAAGCTCATGTGCCTTTTGAACCTCGAAGGATGACCTGAGGGTGCATGGACCAGGCTCAGGTGCCTTTTGAACCTCGAAGGATGACCTGAGGGTGCGTGGATCAGGCTTAGATGCCTTTTGAACCTTGGAGGGTGACCTGAGGGTATGTGAACCAGGCTTGGTGCCTTTTGAAACTCGAAGGGTGACCTGAGGGTGCTTGGACCAAGCTCAGGTGCCTTTTGAACCCTGAAGGGTGACCTAAGGGTGCTTGGACTAGGCTGAGGTGCCTTTTTTCTTTGTGCTGACGATCTTTGTTGCCGACGCTGGAGTCAGTTTTCAGTGCCGAGCTGGCCTCGGGCTCTAGTGCCAACGTTGGGTTGATCTTCAGTGTTGAGCTGGCCTTGGGCTTTAGGTGCCAACGTGAGGTTGGTCTTGAATGCCGATGCAAAGTCGGTCTTTTCTGCATGACATTTTCAAGTATCAGTGAAAAGAAGTTTTTATCAAAGTGTAGTGTACCTAGCTTTTATAGATTTTTGGCCTTTGCGTCATGTTTGATGTCGACGCTGATTGGAGGCATGAGATCTTTTTCTTTCATAATCGGCCCAGGAGTGGCCAAGAATAGCTGGGAGTTGGAGGCCGCTTGGGTGGAGTCAGAGACAGTCGAAGGCATCCGAAATACGCCGTCCGGGGCCAGTACATGGTTGCGGACGTCCAGAGGCGGTTGGGCAAAGAGCTTGGAGCCGAGAACAGGATGTCGGGGGCCGGCACGGAGTCGGGACAGAGAGCTTTCCCTAGCCTTTCCTGGTGCTGGATCGGGGTATTTTGCGGAGGCAAAGAAGACTATTCGAGAGCGGAGGAGAACATGCATTGTTGGTCTTTTTTGGCATTAATGGAACCCTGACATCCGAATACAAGGAAGGCCATAATGACCCCTCCACCCAATGTTCTCTCTTTGTCCTCTTGCTGGCACCAAGCTTCCTTCCCCTCATGCATTAAATCTTGTTTATTTAAGTTTGCATGGCATGGCACTGGGCTGGGACTTGGACCACGTCCTCCCCACCTCGCGCAGCCAAGCCAGGACCTTACTTCCTAGAGGGAACCTGGCCTGAAAGATGTGCCAAGTGATGATGATGATGTGGCATTGGATGCAGATGGTTTGGAGAAAGAAAAGCGGCCGGGAAGGAGTGCTGATCAGCTACCTATCGGTCGAAGATAGCCTCGGGGTTGCATGCCTCTTGTGGATTATGATTGTCCGAGTAGAAAAGGCTATCATTGTGAAGCATCTTTGGAGAAATTTATCTCCTTATGTTGATTTGGATACATCAGCCCGTTGCTAGTCTGCCCCCCAGAGAACCAGGGAACCAAGTTGATTGGTGTGGGGGTGTCGTTGCTCTTGCTTGGGCTTCCCCTTGTGTCACCATCCGTAGGAGAGGAGGCTGTTTGGACCGCGAGCGGTGGCGCTCTTGCTAGTGAGCTCTTGCTTTCGAGCTTGAAGATGCTCATGCTGATGAGCTTGAAGTGGTGACAATGGTGGAGTAGAGAGCTGGCCTCATGTTGCTTAGCTCGACTTGTTGAGGGTGCCCCCCCCCCAGCATGACTGGTGGAAGCCTCATGGGTCCTTGTCATCACCATCTTTTTATCCATTATTGTTATCGTAGAGGGAATGAGGGCTTGTAGCTAGGTGTTACAAAGCTCTTCTCTCTCCGACCCCTACCCGGTGCGCCAATCTATTGGCACCAAATCACAGTCCTCAAGCGTCCGGTCGCCTCTTCCAGCGAGCCCGGGATCCTCCGGCAAGCTTCTCATACTTGGGAGCCTGTAAACAAGTCCCGGGGACCAGAGATTCCGGCGGGGACCCTCTGACGCTCAAGTCAGTGCTCTGGGCAACAGCCGTAAGCTTGAGAAAGCTCGAAAGAGAAAAAGAGAGGCTTAGAGCTCTCTATGAGCAAAAATGAGCGTTTGGGAGTGTAGTGAGTTATCAGTTACCTCATCGGGGGCCCTTCTTACCCATGTTATTGATGCTTGGAGTCTGTAAGACTTGGGGCATGATCACTTGTCAGAGCATTTATGATGGTGGCAGCAATGGCAGTAATGGCAGGACTTGCTTCTTAGTGGCATGTCAGAAGTGCAGGCCATGTCCCATCAAGTATGAGTGGCTGCATAGTTGGCAGGTACTGCTTGGTTTGGATAGTTGTTGCAGGCTACTGCAGGGCGTGGCCGACCGTTACGGCGTTTGCCAGATATGTCCTCTATGCCACACTTCCGTTGCCTTGTACAGACAGTGATGAGCAATAAAGTCAGGCACGTAGGCCTCAAAGTGTAGCTATTGAGGCAAAAGATGAAGTTTGGAGTTTAAACCGGCTTTGTCCCTCATAGAGCATTGACTATAAAGTACGTGCATGGCACTGTTCATGCCCTTGGATGAGCTCCAGAGAAGGCCGTGGGTGAACACTTGCATGGCACTATTCATGGCCGAGGGGAAGAGGCCGAGCATGTTTATGGCCGAGGAAAAGAGGCCGAGCACTGTTCATGGCCGAGCACGGTTCAGGGCCGAGGGGAAGAGGCCGAGCACTGTTCATGGCCGAAGGGAAAAGGTCGAACACTGTTCATGACCGAGGTCGAGGGGGAAGAGGCCGAGTACTGTTCATGGCTGAGCACTGTTCATGGCCGAGGGGAAGAGGCTGAGCACTGCTCATGGCCGAGCACTATTCATAGCCGAGCACTGTTCATAACTAAGCATTGTTCATAACCGAGGGGAAGAGGCCAAGCACTGTTGATGGCCAAGGGGGAAGAGGCCAAGCATTGTTCATGGCCAAGGGGAAGAGGCTGAACATTGTTCATGGCCGAGGCCGAGGGAAGAGGCCGAGCACTGTTCATGGCTTAGGGGAAGAGGCCGAGGCCGAGTGGAAAGAGGCCGACGGGCTCTCGGCTCTGCTCCTCCGCGATGCTGGGGACTCCTCGTGGGGGTATCAAGAAGGAGCCAGCAAAATCGAGGCTTATGAGCCAGTCCCATCCCCCTTTGATCCCAACTATTTCGTAGTTGAGATTAGCGATGCCGATTGGAGGCCTTTGTACCATGCATCTGGATTGTCTGATGGATCTGATGCTAACACCGAAGAGGATGAGTAGAGTCAGTTGAGTTCGATACCGATGATCGAGCCCAGATGTTATTGTTATAGCCAATGGGATCTATTGGTCATCACTCCTCACGTCACAGTCATGTACCCTGGAGCCAAATACAAATTATAATTATATTCCTCGTATAACTCGGTGCAAACATCCAACTCCTGTGACACTCCGAAACGGGGCTGGGGACCGCACCACTTCAGACCGAAGGATTGCCATCCGACAGCGGTTGGTTATCGAGTTCTAGCCCGTGCGGCCGTGAAAGCGACGGTCTGAAAAGCATCGCCATTACTCACGATGGATCCCACTCCCGCTTGTTGTAACGTTACGTGATCATCGGGTCTCGCCACCGCCGACGGAACGGAAACGGATTTCCCCCTACCTCCGTTATTATCGAAAGCTTCGGCAGTCCGTTTGCCGTCATGCGGCTGTTCTCTGTTAGCTTTGTTTGAGATCCAGATTCAGACCTCCTGCCCTGGTGCAATGCGAGGGTTCTTCTATGAGTTTCCTAAATTTTATTATAAGTTGTAGGTTTTGATGGATCATGATAATTATGGGTAACATTTTGCTCCAAAGTCCAAAGTCATCAATAATGGTGACTATTTAGTACTTACCATAGCAGTCGCATCTTTTTGTTAAGCAACTAAAATTTTATTCTTAGATGGTATATTTTAAATTCTGGGCCTAGCATGATAATAGTGCAACTAAGTTGCAATCTGATCATATTTGGTCTTGATTTTCAGTTAAAAGCTATTAATTTGGGTTCGGTTTGGATAACCTGCTCAAAGTCAATCCTATCAGAGGTTTATGTCTAAATTTTGAGGTAAAAGCTATTTATACGAAGGTTATATAGCTTCTACGTTTATGTAGATTAAAATTTTATGATAATCAAATATTTTATGAATTCGATGCGACTATATTTTAAAACTCGTATTCTATTCATTCTTTCACAAGTTTTTTTTGCCTATTTTTTTTTTTATAATAAAAACGGACGATCATATTAGTCTAATGTAAGTCAGCTCAGATACATCAGATTGTAAAATTTGTAACAACACAAGGGGACATGGTTCATCCATCGTCCATATCATATATCTTACATGCTGAGCCACGGCTGTCGCTGCCCAGTCAGTTATCGTATTGGCTTCATGACGAATCTGGGCAGTTACAACCTCCTGAAGCATGATCCAAATATCTCTTAAGATCGGATTGATGGATACATCAAACTCTCTTTCCGCATCCACTGTATGATAATCATAGAGTCTCCCTCAATAACAAGCCTCTGAGCTCGAAGAGTCTGCAACGCATAAGAAATATCAGTCCATGCAGCGTAAAGCTCAGACATGGGGACAGTCCAGAGAGCCAAATCCATCAACCGCAATCATATTATCCCGTGGACCGCGTATGATGAAGGCCGAACCAACTAGTATGCTGCGATTCTATTAAAATTGATTTTGATAAACCCTAAAGGAGGAGGCTTCTAGGAAATTATTTATGTCTTATCTGAAGCTAGCTATTTATGTCTCATTTGGCGTTACTCTTATAGCTACTCAAAGCCTAATAAAGATAGGTAGTTGATCCCTAATAATAGTTGTTGGAAGAGCCAACAGCTATAGATAACTCTTAATTATTATATCAAATATAGCCTTGGACTCTGTTTAGATTAATTATTACTATATCTTTAAGTAGTTATCGACAAATATAGCTTTTAATTAAAAAAAAAGAAGGAATGATAGTGGAGAGAAAAATAATAATTAAAAATTAGATTAAAGGAGAGATTAATCCTAAGAGACATTATGCAATTCCATGGTGTCGCTGGCTCTGAGAAATTGAAGTTAATTTCACGGAGTCGATGGAAAGAAAAATATTTTTTTTTTATTTGGATGAATGGAAGAAAAATAGAGAAAAAAAAAGTTAATAATTTATAATAATAATAATATTTTTATTATAAATAATTAAAAAATGCATCAATTTTTTTTTTGAAGGATCAATATTGGAATGAAAAAATTGAAGATACTTTTAGTTTTTTTTCGAAAAATAGAGAGAAAATTTTTAAGTGGGCTCACCACTTTTTTCTCTGTTTTTTCTCTAGTTTTCTTTTTTCCTACTTTTCTCTCAATCCAAACAAAATAAATTTTATTTTCTCTCATGTTTTTTCTTCTAATTTTTTTCCTTCCTAGTTTTCTCTCCATCCAAACAGAGAGTTAGTCTAGAGAAATTAAAGTTTTTTTTTAATGGATTACAAAGTATAAGATGGTCCACAAAACTTGGGCGCCTTCTCATTGAAAGATATATATGCACGTTCCTCTCTTTTCAATCTGTCGACCTCTTTGCTATAGGACAGTGTATTTCTTTTTTGAATCAAATCAAAATTTTCTCGTGTCTTGACTTACTAAAATTATTATTAAAGCCTGCATGTGTATTTAAAACGTGCTTATAATCTCATAAAATATTTATAAAATCTAATTAGATAGGCACACAAAATTGCACTCTATAAATCATATCCAAAAAATAAATATATATATTTTTCATTTTCCATGAAGAAAACTGCTGGCAGTACGTCATAAAAAATTCCATTTCTTTCAGCCGCCAAGGTATGAAATAAGAAAAATCTTCTTCTTCTCTCTCTCTCTCTCTCTCTCTCTCTCTCTCTTAATTTGAGGAACAGATAAAGGAGAAAGTGATGGAAGAAAGTTACAAAAATCTAGAGTGCGGATCTTTCCATTTTTCAGAGCAGCTAGCGATTGCCCGACAAGAGAAGATAGCTGAAATCTTTTGGATGATGGAGCTCGTTGAAGTATTTTCATTGAGGAAGATCTCAGCAATATTCTCTCTCTTCCTCTACTCGAATCTTGGTGATCTTCAGCGATGGATTGGGTTGGTGTGATTTTAATTAAAACTAGACGTCCTAATTAAGCTTCCGGGATGGACCGTTGTTAACCATTCAGGCAAAGTCACTGCTCTAGATCTTGGAAGGCATGGCATTGAAAAAGACACGAAGAGAGAGAGAGAGAGAGAGGAAATCGATTCAAACTTTCGCATGGATTCTTCTTCGATGGCTGGCCACCTCTCTCCTGTTTTCGTTTTCGTGGGGGCCATTTGGTCGGTGCAGTCAAAGTTCAAAGCATTGGAAATTAAGACGACGGACTGGCCTCTAGATTCTAGAAAATGGGCATCCCAACCGTTTCTTTCTTCAATGGTCTTCTCTTTGAAGACAGATAGGGCGACATATGGTTCAAATTCTGCATGCCCTCTGTGTTCAAATTCTATGTATTCTTCTTCAACCTATGACAAATGGCCCAAATCTATCACAAAAAAATATTAAATATATACTGCATCCATTTTCTTGAATATTGTAACTACCTGTATATATATATGAAAGCATGGACCTTAATTAATGCAAGGGTAAGAATATTATTCGATTTGATTTGAATATCGTACGTTTGAATCATGAAAATATATACCTTATCTATGGGTGAGAAAAGATTCGTGCACTGACCTGTCCTTTTTAATCAACCATATATAAGACCATGAATATATATATATATATATATAGCACCAGTCGCATGTATTATGAATGGATCATTCAACTACATGGATTTAAATTGAAATGCCAAGAATTTTACTGAAACAAATTATCAAGTAGTTGGTGATCGTCACACATAACGAGCTTAATTAATTTCATACTGTGAATAATGTTGTACTACTTGATGTAAAATAGATAGTGATTTTGTTTCTATTTTTTCTTGGATCTTTTTCACAGCATGGTAAATGATTCGATAATCCGATATTTTTTTCTTATTGACTACTTGATTATGATAAATTAGATCAGATATTATAGTTTTTCTTTTCCCCTTCTACCTAGAAGCGACATGAGTATGATGAAAGAGGTTCACAAATTAATTTTCTTTTTATAAGGGTTTAAAATGAATCTAAAGTAGCTATGGATGCCATGCCATCTTGTGTCAAGCCCTCCTAATTAAAGACAGAAATTCTAAACAACCTGCAATTAATTACCATTTGAGGGTTTTATTCATTACTTTAGCTTTGGTCTTGAATTATTATTATGTCACAAAGACTATTAATCTAACTTAAAGAGAGAATTTGGACAGTCATGCTTTTTCACTTGGTTCCAGCAGATGCTTTAATAATGTCTTGGGTCATATAAGAAGAAAAAAATATTTTAGCATCAATAAATTACCTAGGTAATGGTTCCTCCAGAATCCTGCTCATGGAGAACATTTGCAATATTTTAACTTTACACTGAATACACCTATTCATGTTAAGGTCGACTCTAATGATCACATTTAGCTTTTAATGTATTAGCTTCCTATCAAAATCTCAGAGTTTCTAATAATTATAACCTGCCATGTATGTTGAATACTGTTTATTCTTCCCCCTTTTTTTCCCCCAAAAAAAGGTTGGAGTGGTTCTGTAAAATTGGAGTTGAAAAGAGGAACTAAAGCCCCACTCCATGTTCTTGAATTGTTTATTGAGCAATTCTCTCCTTTGATTTGCCTCAAAAAAGGCTGTGCCTTTGCTCCAATTAATTACCCCTTTTTTTTCTCTCTTTTAATTGTTTGGTCTTTAACAATTGTCTACATGACTTTGAATTCTTGAATGCCAGTTAAGATAGGACAGTCCTATTTTTTAATAGCATCTGACAACCATGTTATGAGATTCTATTCATTTGTTTATTATTTTGAACAAGAAAAGACCCATACCGATGGCTATGATGATCATTGGACCCAACAATTTTATAATTGTATAAAATAACAAATATAACTAGTTAGATTCAGCAATTCTTTTGTACTTTCTGCATCAAGGAGTAAGAAAAGAGTTAGCAGACATCAGCTGTGCTCTTGAAAGGCAAGCAAATTACACCAGAATAATTCTAAATTTGCAAGCCATAGTATTCTTCATCTTTTATAAATCATATGTCCAAACATTCCCATAACTGCTTAAGGTTTCAATTTTTTTTACACTGCATCTTCCTATTTGGAAATAATTTCTTATCTCCAACTATTTGAGACGGGTTAAATGAGTCCTTTTTTATCTATTCCATTTGGTTTAACATCATTTTTTTATAATATATTAGAATATCAAATCTTTTCTTAATATGTTTTTTTCATAATTTTTGATCCATTTTCTCTACTCTTTTCTTCTACGTATATCCAAATCATCTGTGTTGTATTTCTCTCAATTAATTATCCTAAATTAATACTATCTTATCAATATTTGTATTTATATCATCCTCATTTTGTGCACATTTTCTTTTTTAAATTATCCAACCTTTTGCGCCATAAAATATTATTGGTTCTATAACCTAAAATTTAGAAATTATTTGCAATGCTTTTAAAAAAAAAACCCAAAAACCTTTAAATTTAGGAATTATGCTTTCAATTCTCTAAGCTCTTAATTACCAATTGAAAATATGACTTTATGATTTTTTTTTTTTTTTGAAAAAAATTTGGATAAACACTGTTGGAATTCTACCATCTAAATTCAAATATGAGGTCCCCACCCCAAGTTAAGAGGTGCACCATTCAGTTGAGCTCCCTAAAGTTAGCAATTAATTGTTGAATTAAATAGCAAAGGTGCAAATCTTTCTACAAAAGTGGACTAAGTGTAAATTCTATTTACAAGGCCTACCTCTCTCACTTTAATTATTATGTTCGCTTTTCATGAAGAAGATGAATTAGTTACCCTTCTTAAAAGATAGGAAAAAAAAAAAAAGAGGGGGCATTGCCTAGCCAAAAATTCCACACATTTGCTTTTTGGAAAGACTAAAATAGGAGAAAAGCCTAAAGGGAGGAAGCTCCACCACTAGAATTGAGTCCCATCTCCCAAAGAGTGGGGGCAAGGAGTGCCACTATAGAAAGCATGATTCCCATGGTCCCTCTCTTCTTCTCTTTTGGGGCATGATCACAGGACACAGGTTTAGGCCAAAAGAGCTGACGAGTGGTGGAGGCTAAAAGAGTTGGGGCACCAGAGCACATTTCCATGTGAATGGTAGCTGCACCTGAACAACTCCACAGTGCTTTCCATCGTAGCAGTCACGCATTCACAGGTACGTACAAAGCCAGCTTTGATAATTCTATGCCATTACTAACATAACTCATCACGTTATGCTATCATCTCCCAATATATGATTGCACTACAATATGTAATTAATGCTGCCAAGAATAAAAGATAAGAGAATTGTCCAAAGCTGTTCATTTAGATCAAGTGCTTACAAAAAAAAAAAAAAAGTAGTTGTCTTCTTAACTAGTTTCAGGTGCTCAAAACTCAAAAGATTTTCATTTATGTGATCCAAGATACAATAACAATAACAACAATGAAGCCTTGATCTCAAATCACTCAATTTTATGTAATTTTTTAAATGGTTATTATTTAAGCTCAGGCTCACTTGCTAGTTGTTTATGTTCTCAAGTGAGCTTGAACAAGTTTTTTTTAGTGAATAAGCCATATTTTTGCATGGTTTTGCAAGCCTGTGAGTGTTGGGGTTCCCCTCATTCATGGACTGAGCTTTAAAAAATGTTTGACATCAACTTGTTTTCTAATCGAATCAAGAGATAGCTATAAAACAAAGCCCAAATTGTTCATTGTTTATGAGATCAACAAGCTTGCTCTGCATTGTTTTATAATGAGAGAATATATATTATTCTCACACTTCCCATGTGGTTAAACGATCAGTAGCATTAATGACTACAATTAGGCCTCAGCAGGCATCAAGATCAGGACTTGATGGGTGTCTGATATCACTTGTATAAAAATGGATGGCAAGAACAGCTTGTCTCTTTGTTCACGAGGTTTTGTCTTGAATACTGAATTCTTTGTTCGTTGTTTTAACTCGATACAGCACGCACATGACCCAAAAAAAAAATAGATTTCTTTAAATAAAATTATTTAAAAAGATTTGAAAATGAAACTTTGAAAAATTTATATCAGAAAATGATGATAGGTATTCTAAACAAGCTGTTATGTTGAAGATACGTTTAAAATTAATGGATAAAGTCTTGATTTAAACAGAAATCTTAACTAAATCCAATGGAAGGAGATCTAAGCGATTGATTCAAAATCTGTAAATAGATCATGAGCTATTCACTTCCAAAAAAAATCTAACCCAGAGTTGATGCAACTCACTGACACTTATAAACACAGAACAAAAAAATCTTGAAAAAGGTTTGAGCAAGACTCTTTTCTTTTCCTAGATCCAAAAAAATTAACTTAAACATCGAAGGAATTTTTTGGGTACCTCAAGACCTCTTACATTTTTTTTTTTAAGTGAGTGCAAGGATCTTCTTAAACTCAAGTTTTAATCTTTCAATAACACCTTGGATCACAGATTCTTCTTGATTTCTTAAATAAGACTTTCCATCAACAAAGATTTGTTATGCAATGCTGCTTATAATTAGAATTATCTGAAGAATCAAAAAGAAGAATGAATACAAAAAATAAAATTATCTTTTGAACTATAAACTTTCCATTAAACAAGAATCCATTCTCTGATGTCCATCACCATTCCTTTCCATCATTAATTTTTCTGCTTGATTGATGATGCAACTTTTGGAGTAAGAATCAATTCCCCACTTCTCATTCGTCTTTATATCTTATATTTTTTTCTTATAAATATAATTACTATATATAATACTTTGTACTCAAAAGCTTTTTTTTTTTTTAATCTCCTCACACTGTCTTTGGGTGGCATATAAGTGGTAAGCTCCAACAGGCCATGGAAATTAAAAGTACACCACAAATCCAGCCATCAGTGGAGCTTTTAAGCTGGAAAGGCATTGGAATCGGATCCTCTCCTTTCCCCCATCGATCATAAAAGAGAGCCCCAAACCGGTCGCTTTAACTCCTCGGCAATTGCTTGGCTTAAGGATTGCACGCACGAGGGCGTGGCCTTCTTTTGGTGCACGCAGTGGGGAACAACGCCACCCACCGTGAAGTGTGCCACCCGGCAAATGCCTACCGTCCGTTTGGTGGACCCACCGGGCGTACGGTGTCCCCCAGATGTTACCCCTGCGAGTTTAGGTGCCCACTATAAATATGAGCACATATGTGGTTACAATTTATTTCCTATTAATTTTTAAACTTTTAATTATTATAATTTATTTTTAATATTATATTTCTTATTTTTTTACTATATAAAGTGAATTAAAATTGATGAAATAGCTGATATGTTACCTAAAATTTTATTACAAGCTGAATATTAACTTATCGTATTAGATAAATATCTTTTATAATTTTTTATTTTATAAATCTAATTAAAAATAATTAAATTGTTGATATGTTATCCTAATATTTCATTATAAGTTGAATACTAACTTGTCATATAAGGTAACGGCCAATCTATGCATTCGCATTAAGATGATACATTAGATATTTTGTTAAATTTAATTGGCTTTATTTAATGGCACATCTTGAATGTAATATTTTTGAAGTATAAGGAATTAATTTATATATTTTAACTTATAAATTTTTGATTTTGGTATGTGTTACGTCACATTAATGTTATTTTCATTTTTACTTCTATTAAGTAATACAGAAAAAAAAAAAAAAGAAATTGCTCCAAAGCAAATGATCCCTTATAGTTTGAATAGTTAAAATCTAACTCTACATCCATTATGTTATGTCTCTATCTTAGAAAGAAAAAGAGTAGACCAATGCATGAGATTTTTAGCCCTTGACTTTCGGGTTGGAGCAATTTTAACGCCATGCTAGAGCTCACTATCATGTCCCTGTCTTTAGAATAACAAATTGAATTCGTCTACCCTTATATAGACTATGATTTCTTTGATGCTACATGATTTCTTATATATATATATTGTTAATGTTAATTCACGAATAATTTCATGGAATCATGTACTTTGACCTTATGTGATGGTTTGGCTGGCCATTGCTTAAATCACCAAATGCTCAAATCGTTTGATGGAATCACAATTATCAAAAAATAAAACTTGGAAACTAAATCATAATGTCAAGAAATGAACAACAACGACGTAGGGAGTTTAACCTACGCAGTCCATCAAAATTCCATAGAAAAGCTGGGTTGTCCTGACTATTGATTTGATTGCAGGACAAAAAAAAGCCCAAGATGGAGACCAGACCTAATCGTTCGGTTCAGCGTTAGATATGAAATTGGAATAGCAATCGGATTCCACTGGAATCGACCCATTTAGTGCAATCCATTCCCCAGTCTATTTGAGTCACACGGGAATTGGAATTAAAACCAGAAGATTGGATGGTTCGAATTCTGAATGAAGATGCTAAAAATGTATTGAACATTATAGAGAATATTTACAAAATCAACGAATTATGAGAAAAAAAATTATTGGAAATACATATGGATCCAACCATGACACTTGTTGGAATTTACTGAGAAGTAGTTGGAATGGTTAATATAAAGATTGACTCACTTCGATGAGTTTGAAGTATTTCCATAACAAATTCTTTATTTTTAAAATGATTAAATAAATTTATAATCTTGAGTGAAGATAGTAAATTTATCTCCCAGTATCCAGTTTAAACTAAATTGAAAAAAAAAAAAAAAAAACAAGAGAATTGACGTGAACGTATGAAAATAAGTCATGGTACAATTAGTCCACTTCAAACAACCTTGATTGATTTGTAGAGATCACTATCATCCATCAATTGTTCTCATTCTCTTGATTAAACTACGCTTATCCAAAGTGCTAAGTGCTAGTCTTCTCACCACCCAAAGCATCCTTCTAAAGAAACCGAGGAAGCCAAAGACACGAACGCTGTAAAGCTCACACAAATATAGAACATGATAGGAGGAAGGGGATTAGTACAACTATAGAAATTAGTATGCCTAGAAAAAACTTTCTACCATGAAAATATTGAGTGTTGGTTGAGCTATTCAGTCCAAGAGCAAAAAATTGATCATCAAAAATTCCAACTAAAACTATTCCAATATTCTCTCCACTACTTGATCTGCTTTGGCTTAAAAGTATGATACTCTTTCATTACAGATAAGAACAGATTACAAATAAGAACAAACCGATAACAGCCTTTTAGAGATCACGAGGATCACGAGTAAGAAAAAGGATAGCCTTTTAGAGATCACGAGGATCACGAGTAAGAAAGAGGATAGCACTGTTGCAAAGATTCACGAGGATCACGAGTAAGAAAGAGGATAGATAGGACTGTTGAAAACCCTGATTCAAAGAAATTCCCTGATTCACGAGTAAGAAATTTCTTAGTTGCCTCTCGATGGATCACGAGTAAGAAAGAGGATAGGTAGGACTGTTGCAAAACCCTGATTCAAAGAAATTTATTAGTTGCCTCTCGATGAGTGGGTTAAATCAGTCCACCGTTGCATCGTTGCTTAGCCCACCCACTTAGCTAATTCATTTTTTCACCTAGGGGCATTAGGTTCCCGTAACCATTGGAAAACTTGTTATTATCCGAACAAATCAGTCAAATTCAATAAACCATCATTGATATTATCATCTATTCATAAGTTTTTCATATTTTTGTTACAAATTATCTTCGTGGCAATCCAAATTTTCACCATTATTTAGGGTCAAATATTGTTGTTGGCGTTGGGATGGCTATTGCTATCATCTGTTATGAGCGTTATCTCCTTTCCTTTCCTTTCCTTTTTTGATGCCCAATCACTTTGAGTCGGTGTCCTTGAGTATCGGCCGTTCCTCCATAAAAATATCGGAGCCCTTCCTTTGTCTTCAAAGCTTGCAAGCCCGTCGGCCGTTCCTCCACAGAATACCAGGCCGACGGGACCCTCCGACGCTCAAGTTAGTGCTCTGGGCAACAACCGTGAGCTTGAGAAAGCTCGAAAGAGAAAGAGAGAGAGGCTCAGAATGAGCGTGTTGAGTTTCTGGAGTTACCTGGTCGGAGGTCCCTTTTACCCCTTTTATTTATCTTTGGACTTTGTCTTTTACCTGAGGAGCTTGGATCTTTGTCATCTAGTGGAATTGAGCCACGTGGGTCCTCATGATGGACCATGACTTTTGGGGCTTATCTGATCTGAGTGGTTGGGGGTGTCATGATGATTGAGGACTTTTAGTAGACAAAATGTCAGGATTAATATTTGTGAGACCTGAGATGCTGCCATCTGTCGAAGCTTTTATGATGACACTTCTTCTTAGTGGCATGTCAGAGCTGCAGGTGTTGTCTTTTAGTGATATGTTAGAGCTAAAAGCATCGTCCTACCTCATGCAAGCCATGATTTCATCCGCAGATCGAGTGTGCACAGCTGGCCTTTTTTGGTACATTGATCTTGAATATTTATTTAATGGTCAGAGTCCTTGTTTAGTCTCCATGAGTCCCTTCTTGAATTAAATAAAGGCTAATAGTACCCTCGGACCCATAGGCCACTCAAGGATGCCTCTGGCTCATGCATATGCCACCTGACACGTGGAGAAGCTATATCTCCCCTTTATCCAATTCTATTGCCTAGACCTGGCCCTTGGTGAGCCATGGAGACCATACCCTCTACCTGACGTGTAGAGTCGGAAGGTCCATGGAAGGTTGTGGACGTTGGGCGAGGGGCCACCGTGGATGGCCGGCTGGGGGAAGCTTGCTGGCTGGAAGAAGCAGGCCACCTAGGGGCGCTGGTGGCTGCCTAGGGCCTCTGCCCCACAAGGCCATTGCTGGCTGAGGCCGGGAAGGCATCTGTGGGACCTGGGTCCGGTGAGGCTGTCTAGGATTGCTCGAGGGCCGTCTAGGCTGCTCTTGGCCGCCGTCATGGGAGTGTCGGGGGCCGTCTAGGATTGCTCGGGGCCATCTAGGCTGCTCTTGGCCACCGTCATGGGAGTGTCGGGGGCCGTCTAGGATTGCTCGGGACCGTCTAGGCTGCTCTTGGCCATCGTCATAGGAGTGTCGGGGGCCGTCTAGGATTGCTCGGGGCCGTCTAGGCTGCTTTTGGCCACCGTCATGGGAGTGTCGGGGGCCGTCTAGGCTGCTCTTGGCCACCGTCATAGGAGTGTCGGGGGTCATCTAGGATTGCTCGAGGCCATCTAGGCTGCTCTTGGCCGCCGTCATGGGAGTATCGAGGGCCGTCTAGGATTGCTCAGGGCCGTCTAGGCTGCTCTTGGCCGCCGTCATGGGGGTGTCGGGGGCGTATAGGATTGCTCGGGGCCATCTAGGCTGCTCTTGGCCGTCGTCATGGGGGTGTCGGGGGCGTCTAGGATTGCTCAGGAGCCGCCTAACTGGGAGAAGCTTTTGGGACCACTTAGGATGAAGATGGGTCCCGAAGTTATTACCGAAGCACCCTTATGTGCCAAAAAAGGGAGTCAACGTGACAACCATAAATGCACATGGCCTTTATAAGACCATAAATGCCCTAACACATAAATGCGATAGGGAGCCATCGTCGTGGTGGCATTGGGAGTCTGAAACCGACGCCTAGAAAGGCGATGGCATTGGGAGTCTGAAACCGAAGCCGCCTAGAAAGGCTGCCTAAGATGGCCGTTGAGGAAGGCCACCTAAGATGGCCATTGAGGAAAAGGCCGCCTACCACCTAAGATGGCCATTGAGGAAGGCCGTTGAGGAAAGGCTGCTTAAGACTTCCTCCGCTGTCTCTATCTTCTCGTGGTCCATGACTTGACATTAATGCTCCATTCCATTGAATGCAGCGAGGGCCTTTATAAGACCTATAAATGCCTCGGCACATAAATGCCATTGAAAAGGCCATCGAAGAAGAGACCGCTTAGGATTACCACCTAGGATTATAGTTGAGAAGGCGAGGAAGAGGCTGCCTAGGATTGCAGCCTAGATGGCCGCGTTGAAGAAAAGGCCGCCTAGGATTTCTGCCTAGGATGAAAGGCCACTTAGGATTGCCTTCCATGTCCGCACCATTAGATGCTTCAGCTCATTAAATGCTCCCCAGGCCATTGCCGCTTAGGATTGTTGAGGAAGCGGCCGCCTAGGATTGCCGCCTAAGATGAAAAGGCCGCCTAGGATTTCCTTCTGGGTCTACACCATCAAAGGCTCTAGCCCATTAAATGCTCCCTAAGCCATTGCCGCCTAGGATTGTTGAGGAAGGGGTTGCCTAAGATTCCCGCTTAGGATGAAAGGCCACCTAGGATTTCCTTCTGGGTCTACACCATCAAAGGCTCTAGCCCATTAAATGCTCCCTAAGCCATTGCTGCTTAGGATTGTTGAGGAAGGGGCCGCCTAGGATTGCCACCTAGGATGAAAGTCCGCTTAGGATTTCCTTTTGGGTCTATACCATCAAAGGCTCTAGCCCATTAAATGCTCCCTAGGCCATTGCCGCTTAGGATTGTTGAAGAAGGGGCCGCCTAAGATGAAAGGCCGCCCAGGATTTTTCTATCATTAAATGCTGCCCATTGCTTTTCGTATGGGACATTAATGACAAAAGGCGGTTCTTGGGAGAACCCACTCACATCATAGATCTTTTTCACTCTTGTTCTCTCTCTTCATTATGACGTATGCTTGTTGCAACAGAGAGCAAAGCTGCTGACGAAATTAAATGCCCATCCTTGAAGAGAAAATCTAGTAGGCCAGCGAGGCCGCCTAGGAACTAAGCGGCTTAGGAAGGCCGCCGAAGATGCCGCTTAGAAAAATTGTTTGAAAATTTTTGTTTTTATTGCCCATGGGCCTGTTAACTGGTCCTATCAAATGCCCCCTACACTCCTTGAGCTTGTAGGTCCTGCACTAACCAAGCTGAAGGAGTGTAAAGAATTTTTAAGTAACATTGGGGATAAGTATATTACCTTGTGCCCGAATCTGTTGATGCCTGATCACTTAAAGTAGCGTACGTCCAATTTTTTAGGTGGACGCTCGTCAACTAGTTGGCAAGGCAAAAATAGAGCTGATGGAGCTGCACTAACACCGCTGAGGCTGAGAGATAGAGCTAACGAGGCTGCAATAAAACCGTTAAGGTTGATAAAGCCGATGAGGCAGAGCGATAGAGCCGCTAAGGCTGATAGCCACTAAGGCTGATCGAGTCGATGAGGCTGCAATAAAGCCGTTGAGGCCGTAATGATGCGCTGGGGCAGAGGGATAGAGTCACTAAAGCTGATAGCCACTAAGGCTAATAGCCACTACGGCTGATAGAGCCGATGAGGCTGCAATAAAGCCGTTAAGGCCGTAATGATGCCGTGGGGCAGAGGGATAGAGCCATTAAGGCTGATAGCCACTAAGGCTAATAAAGTCGATGAGGCTGCAATAAAGCCGTTGAGGCCACAATGATGCCGTTGGGGCAGAGGGATAGAGCCACTAAGGCTGATAGCCACTAAGGCTGATAGAGCCGATGAGGCTGCAATAAAGCCATTGAGGCCGTAATGATGCCGCTGGGGCAGAGGGATAGAGCCACTAAGGCTGATAGAGCCGATGAGGCTGCAATAAAGCCATTGAGGCCGTAATGATGCCGCTGGGGCAGAGGGATAGAGCCACTAAGGCTGACAGCCACTAAGGCTAATAGAGCCGATGAGGCTGCAATAAAATCGTTGAGGTCGTAATGATGCCGTTGGAGCAGAGGGATAGAGCCACTAAGGCTGATAGCCACTAAGGCTAATAGAGCCGATGAGGCTGCAATAAAACTGTTGAGGCTGTAATGATGCTGCTGGGACAGAGGGATAGAGCCACTAAGGTTGATAGCCACTAAGGCTGATAGAGCCGATGAGGTTGCAATAAAGCCATTGAGGCCGTAATGATGCCGCTGGGGCAGAGGGATAGAGCCACTAAGGCTAATAGAGCGAATGAGACTGCAATAAAGCTGTTGAGAGCCTTTTAAACCCCGAAGGGTGACCCGAGAGTTGTTGTGATGGGACCATACTTGGGAGCCTTTAACCCCGGAGGGTGACCTGAGGGTGCTTGGACTAGGCTCAGGTTCCTTTTGAACCCCGAAGGGTGACCCGAGAGTCGTTGTGATGGGATCATGCTCGGGAGCCTTTAACCGGAGAGTGACCTGAGGATGCTTGGACCAGGCTCAGGTTCCTTTTGAACCCCAAGGGTGACCCAAGAGTCGCTGTGATGGGACCATGCTTCGGAGCCTTTAACCCCGAAGGGTGACATGAGGGTGCTTGGACCAGGCTCAGGTTCCTTTTGAACTTCGAAGGGTGACCCGAGAGTCGCTGTGATGGAACTATGCTCGGGAGCCTTTAACCCCGGAGAGTGACCTGAGGGTGCTTGGACCAGGCTCAGGTTCCTTTTGAACCCCGAAGGGTGACCCGAGAGTCACTGTGATGGGACCACGCTCGGGAGCCTTTAACCCCGGAGGGTGACCTGAGGGTGCTTGGACCAGGCTCAGGTTCCTTTTGAACCCCGAAGGGTGACCCGAGAGTCGCTGTGATGGGACCATGCTCGGGAGCCTTTAATCCCGGAGGGTGACCTGAGGGTGCTTAGACCAGGCTCATGTTCCTTTTGAACCCCGAAGGATAACCCGAGAGTCGCTGTGATGGGACCATGCTCGGGAGCCTTTAACCCCGAGGGTGACCTGAGGGTGCTTGGACCAGGCTCAGGTTCCTTTTGAACCCCGAAGGGTAGCCTTTATTGATGGGGAGAAAATAAAACTGCCTCGGGGGTTTCGCGACCGGCCCGGGCGTTGACTTGGGGCCACTGAGACCATAGGGCTTGAACCACCAGAGGTTTCTCGCACCGATCCAGGGTGTCTATGATCTCGGGACCACAAAGTCATTTTGAAAATATCTCGGGGGGTCGCTCGGCTGGTCCGGGAGTTTGACTCGGAGCCGTCGAGACCATAGGACTTGAACCGCCTCGAAGGTTTCTTGCACCGGTCCGGGGGTGTTCTTATGATCGCGGGGCTACCGAAAAACTACCTCGGCGGTCGCTTGGCCAGCCCGAGTGATTTTGAGAAATTGAATAAAAAACTTCTTTTTTCTCTTTTTTTTTATTGGTGTAGTATACTTAGCTTTCATAGCTTTTTGTCTTCGTGTCGTGTTTGATGCCGTCATCGATTAAAGTCTTGAGAGCTTTTTGGCTTGAGAGCTCTTTCTTTGAAGAGATTGGCCGTCCTTAGTGCTGAAGTCTGAGAGCATCTAGACGAAATCCGTAGGAGGTCTTGGGCTCAGTTTGGCTCTTGGTACAGTCGAGAGAAAGAGAGAAGGGGAGAGGGGGAAGGTGAAGTCAATAGTCAAAGCATTTTGTCCTCATCTTCCACCTTGCATTAATTGCACTAACACCTCTCGGCTTACTACCATCAGAAATTAAAATGCCCATGAATGCTTGAGGTGATGGACCATGTCTCAAGTTCATCCCTTTTTGAAATTATTCTGCTACCCATGTTGCAGTCCACCTCTGGCTGATTGTTGAGCCTTTGACTAAGCTTTTCCAGCCGCCGGTGTTGTTCATCCAGACGCCTCCTCATCTCATGATTAAGGTCCTCCCCAGATGACTCAAAAGATGAGCAGAGGGCATGAGACCGCAGTCTCTTAAAAGTTTTGCAGTGGCAATGCTTAGGTGAAGCTTGATGGCGATAAGCTTCTCTATGACGAGATTTCTCGTGGGTGAATCGCTGGCTAACTGGTGCAGCTATCATGGGCGATGTGAGAGGCTTGGGCTGTTGCCGAGTGGCCAACGAGTGTTGCTTCTGCAGCTCATGAACTGCTGCATTCAAGGCTTGAACTTATTGATTGAGGATATCCAGCTAGTTGATTAGAGCAGCTGAGGCTGGTGGTGAAGGAGGAGCAGAGAGAGTGGTCCTTTGCTGCTCAGTGCGATGTGGATGCCCCCCGGCATGATTGGTGAGGCCTTCGGCATGCGCATCACCACCATGGCTATTTTAAAGGGGACAAAGACTTATAGCTTAAGGAGACATAGCTTTCTTTCCTTCAGTGTGTCCCCCTTCCTGGTGCGCCAATCTGTTGATGCCCGATCACTTTGAGTCGGCGTCCTTGAGCATCGGCCGTTCCTCCATAGAAATATCGGAGCCCTTCCTTTGTCTTCAAAGCCTGCAAGAAGTCCCACGGCCGGGTATTCCGGCAGGGACCCTCCGACGCTCAAGTTAGTGCTCTGGGCAACAGTCGTGAGCTTGAGAAAGCTCGAAAGAGAAAGAGAGAGAGGCTCAGAATGAGCGTGTTGAGTTTCTGGAGTTACCTGGTCGGAGGTCCCTTTTACCCCTTTTATTTATCTTTGGACTTTGTCTTTTGCCTGAGGAGCTTGGATCTTTGTCATCTAGTGGAATTGAGCCACGTGGGTCCTCATGATGGACCATGACTTTTGGGGCTTATTTGATCTGAGTGGTTGGGGATGTCATGATGATTGAGGACTTTTGGTAGACAAAATGTCAGGATTAATATCTGTGAGACCTAAGATGCTGCCACCTGTCGAAGCTTTTATGATGACACTTCTTCTTAGTGGCATGTCAGAGCTGCAGGTGTTGTCTTTTAGTGATATGTCAGAGCTAAAAGCATCGTCCTACCTCATGCAAGTCATGATTTCATCCGCAGATCGAGTGTGCACAGCTAGCCTTTTCTGGTACATTGATCTTGAATATTTATTTAATAGTCAGAGTCCTTGTTTAGTCTCCATGAGTCCCTTCTTGAATTAAATAAAGGCTAATAGTACCCTCGGACCCATAGGCCACTCAAGGATGCCTCTGGCTCATGCATATGCCACCTGACACGTGGAGAAGCTATATCTCCCCTTTATCCAATTCTATTGCCTGGACCTGGCCCTTGGTGAGCCATGGAGACCGTACCCTCTACCTGGCGTGTAGAGTCGGAAGGTCCACGGAAGGTTGTGGCCGTTGGGCGAGGGGCCACTTTGGATGGCCGGCTGGGGGGAGCTTGCTGGCTGGGAAAAGCAGGCCACTGCCCCACGAGGCCGTTGCTGGGTATCTGTGGGATCTGGGTCCGGTGAGGCCGTCTAGGATTGCTCGAGGGCCGTCTAGGCTGCTCTTGGCCGCCGTCATGGGAGTGTCGGGGGCCGTCTAGGATGCTCGGGGCCGTCTAGGCTGCTCTTGGCCACCGTCATGGGAGTGTCGGGGGCCGTCTAGGATTGCTCGAGGCCATCTAGGCTGCTCTTGGCCATCGTCATAGGAGTGTCGGGGGCCGTCTAGGATTGCTCGGGGCCGTCTAGGCTGCTCTTGGCCGCCGTCATGTCGTTGAGGAAAGGCCGCTTAAGACTTCCTCCGCTGTCTCTCTCTGACTTAACATTAATGCTCCATTCCATTAAATGCTCTCTAATAAATGCCTTGGAGCGAGGGCTTTTATAAGACCTATAAATGCCTCGGCACATAAATGCCGTTGAAAAGGCCGTCGAAGAAGAGGCCGCTTCGCCTAAGATGGCCGCCTAAGATGGCGGCCGCCTAGGATTGCTGCCTAGGATGAAAGGCCGTTTAGGATTGCCTTCAATGTCCGCGCGGCCGCCTAGGATTGCTGCCTAGGATGAAAGGCCGTTTAGGATTGCCTTCCATGTCCGCACCATTAAATGCTTCAACTTATTAAATGCTTCCCAGGCCATTGCCGCCTTGGATTGTTGATGAAGGGGCCGCCTAGGATTGCCGCCTAGGATGAAAGGCCGCCTAGGATTTCCTTTTGGATCTACACCATCAAAGGCTCTAGCCCATTAAATGCTCCCTAAGCCATTGCCGCCTAAAATTGTTGAGGAAGGGGCCGCCTAGGATTGCTGCCTAGGATGAAAGGCCGCCTAAGATTTCCTTCTAGGTCTGGCTCTAGCCCATTAAATGCTCCCTAAGCGATTGCCGCCTAGGATTGTTGAGGAAGGGGCCGCTTAGGATTGCCGCCTAGGATTGTTGAGGAAGGGGCCACCTAGGATTGCCGCTTAGGATGAAAGGCCGCCTAGGATTTCCTTATGGGTCTACACCATCAAGGCTCTAGCACATTAAATGCTCCCTAGGCCATTGCCGCTTAGGATTGTTGAGGAAGGGGCTGCCTAGGATGAAAGGCCGCTTAAGATTTCCCTCCGTCTCTATATCATTAAATGCTGCCCATTGCTTTTCCTATAGAACATTAATGACAAAAGGCGGTCCTTGGGAAACCCTCTTACATCATATAACTCTTTTTCCCTCTTGTTCTCTCTCTTCATTATGGCATGGCATACTCTTTTACATCATATAACTCTTTTTCCCTCTTGTTCTCTCTCTTCATTATGGCATATTATGGCATATGCTTGTTGCAACAGATAGCAAAGCTGCAACGAAATTAAATGCCCATTACGTCCTTGAAGCTAAAGTTGCAACAGAGAGCAAAGCTGCATACGAAATTAAATACCCATTACCATCCGCCTAGGAACTAAGCGGCTTAAGAAAGCCGCCTAAGAACTAAGCGGCTTAGGAAGGCCACCGAAGATGACCGCCTAGGAACTAAGTGGCTAGGAAGACCGCCGAAGATGGCCGCCTAAAAAATTGTTTGAAAATTTTATTTTATTGCCCATTGTCCTATCACTTTTTATGTTATTCGTGTGATAAATTCTTACATTTTTCAGTTTCGTTGTTTCGTCTCCAATTTCATTTCTTGGATCCCGAATGCCAATGAAATTTTAACAGATATGCTTTCTTTCCAAATTCCAAAATTCTCTCACCCATAATGCGTCCAAAACTACCTGTAGAAAGCCTGGGCTCTGAGTCGCTTGGCTACCGGTGGCTCTGGAACTGTTAATAAGACAACCTGGACCATGATCTTCACATTCTTTCCTTCATTAATTTTGAAAGCTAGAGATACGCCCGGGGCATGTACCATGGGCAAGCACGTCCAATCAGCTTAGACCATGCCTAACCCATTCGATTTCATGTTCCAACCATAGTTTTAAACTCAACTCAACAAATGGTTCAAGATCAAGATCCAACCCAAAATATATAACATCAGATCAAGATTGGATTATATTTGCATTTTATGCCAAATATCTAACTCCTATTTCTAGCTAAAATTTAATAAGTAATCATTAAATATAGTCATTAAATAAAATTAAAATCAACTCAAAAATTTTTAATTTCATCCAAATAATTGAAGACCATTAAGTTTATAAATTATGATTTTTAGAATATATGATAAAATATTTAAAGACATACCTACAAAGAGAGATAATTAAATAAAAATAGACGAGAGAAAATGAATTAGATAAAAATAAGTGCAAAATCCAAGGCAGTATATTGGGCACGTAAATATGCAAGTTAGGTACACGCGAATCTCTTATCTGCGATATAAATAACATACAGAGTGCCGGTGGCCAGACAGCTTTCAACCTGCCCATAATTAATAATATTTCATCATGATATTGGGAAGACATGATCAGCTACAATTCAGCGTTACAACTGAATTACCAGACAAAGGAAGAGCCGTTAACCAGCTCTGTTATTTGCATATATTCTCCGTGTCAATATTAATATGACTCCATTAAAGACATGTTTACAAAGATGATAACAATGCGATAAAATAGAAACAGGTGAAAGTTGTACTCAGACGAGCTTTTAATTCAAGAGAAACTGTTTTTTAATGCAACCCCAAACCATGTCATACCTACCAGTAACCACCAGTTGAGTCCTCTTTCCTAGCCATCTGACTGCATGCCTCTCAGAATGTTCAAAAGGTAAAGGAACAGGTTAAGGATGTCTAAGTAGAGAACAACTGACGCCCATATGTACTCATCATAGGTGTAGCGCTTTATCAAGTTGTCTGTGTCATAGACAAGAAAAGCTGAGAAGATGATAGCCCCTATCCCACTCAACACAGCGACAGATGTAGACCCAAGTGGAAAGAATATCTGCAGCAACCAACATTCACAAGCATGGCCGTTAGAATAAGTTGAAATCCTGCCACCAGGTCCAAAATGTTCATTCTCAAAAGACGAAAATAGTTCACGTTTTAGTTTTCTGCAGTTCTTAAGAACAAACACGCTAAAATATGATGGCTAACTGCAGACTGCCATCGACATGGGTAGCCTTGCGTGCTGACGCTGCCATGCATGGAGGCAGCAGCCACCAGCAGTCAGCATGTACATAAAATTCACTGAAGAATGCTACTGCCATTCACCAGGGGCCACGCCCATGGATAAAAACCTGCATGTAAGCGTGGCTTGTGGGTCTATGATTGTCCCTTTTTATTAGCAACTAAAGACTGTTGTATCAAGTTTCATTTAATGGTGTAAGTTAGAAGCCTCGTGTCTTAATTTTTCTTCACGCTCTCACAAGGTAGACCATTTTTTACATCTATGAGTACACTGGAAAAAAGAAAAAAAGAGAAGTGTGTATGGAATTTCCCTCATCAAACCTAGGCGAAGTCTGCTTCAAGATTCAGGTACGGCATCTTCCCCTGCCAATTTCAATTAATCTGATAGACAAAGCTCAAAGTAGAGGTTCTGAAGGGCACATAAACACAATGCAACCAAATTCCAATTGACTACTGAATAGAAACTACAAGGACCTGTGAGAATTAAGGACCTAAACTACCTAGATTCCTAACCAACTATTGCACTGTTCTTGAAGATGTATTAACAGCCAGACCAGAATTCTGTACTTGTTAAACCTCAGTTCCTTGCACGTTTTTCTGAAGAAGAGTAGTATTTTTGTAACAAGAAATCATAATATAAAATAAAGCTCAAATCATGCACTACCCCTTTACCTTCTTTAGCATTATTTTGGACAACTGGATGCTTAGATCTTGCGACCCATGTAGTTGGGAAAAGGATTAGATGAGATGAGTTGATATGCTTAGATTATGAGATGGCACAATGTAGTTGAGCACCAAGAATATAATTATGAGATGGCATTACAAATTTATTTAGTAATATAAGCATTTGCACTATTACATCGTACTTTAATGTTTTGCAGTTTTATTTAGGATTCTATTGGTTTTGGCACGGGTTGGGAGGGGGGGGTGTTGGTGAAGGGAAAGTGTTGAAGAAACCTGATATTTGAACTTCATTGCCAAAATTAAGAGCTTGTGCTGGTTTGGAGAAGCGGTATCTTGGAAACAATCTAGGTAAGGAAGCATTTAGAAAACAGGTGCAAGTTTGAGATTATAGGAAGATCCAAAGCATGCATGTAGCCTTAAAAAATTCTAGCTAGCTAATAAAGGGGTTGTTTAAAGTGGAAGGGGTAAGATTCACAAGGTAATCTTTTAGGAGGGGTTTGATTCATGAAATGTAAGATTTCATCATCGAATCACATTAGCAAGTTGTCGATTCTTAGAATTTAAATACTTGAGCATGTAGGATACCTACAGTTGATTAATGTAGTAATTTGATTGCAGATTGTTGGGTATCTTACATTGACATGTATAGTTAACATGCTAGATTACCAAAAATCTAAGTGGAAAACACATTAAAATTCCAAAAATACCTTTGTTTTGTTAATTGAAAAGAAATTAAAGCAAAATAATATTTTCAAATATAATAATTATATTATAAAAAATATAGATGAAAATTTCCATCTACTGACAATCTAAGATTACCTAACCCTTTGACGGGAATTAAATTGTCATGTTTTGTGGCAATCTATCCTCAAAGCAATCTTAAATGTCCATCGATTTTTCTAGATATGACAAACTAAATGCATCAATGTGATATTGCCATTAAAAGATTACTGTGATTCTTTAAACATTTTATAAACCAAACGCCCCTGGAAATCAAAAATTAACATCCCTTCCCTTGTTAATTTTTTATGTTCAAAATTAAGGGCAAATGAGATTCTCGGAAATAATTTCCTGCACTTCAACATTGGCATTTCAAATGCCAACCAATTTATTTGAGACTCCTCATGAGAATATCCGCTCCAAACAACCTCTAAGGGTTTGAAAACTTAGTTTTCATTTTAGCTTTGGCCAATCTAAATAGCTTTTAATTTCAGCAATTTTGACAGTTCCAATTAAAGTTTTTGAGTCTCAACTAGAAAAATGATACAAGGAAAATTCATAATAATAAAAAGTAAATCAAGTCAATAATACTGAAGATATATTGCATACGATTTTAAAACATAATTCTACTGTTTTGAAAACTTTGAATAAAAAATGCATAATTTTGAGACACAAAAGAGTTAAATTGTAAGTTTTATTGTAAGAAAGACAAAAAGCTCAAGAAAATATGGAATATTATATTTCTTTTTTTTTGGGAAAAAAAGACAACAATTCTGGATTGCCAAATAAAATTACTGTTGTTGATTAAAACACACCTGGATAAAACTTGTAAGGAGGAGAACAAGAAGACCAGCAAATAAAATTGGTCCAAGATAGCTAAAGTCCTTGCCCTTCTTTGAAGCCCAGAAGGTGTATCCAGTTAAGGATGAAACAACAACAGATGTTATAATCAATGCCTCAAGCACAATTCTACCTGAATAAATAAATAAAAGATGAGCATCAGGAAATCTTGATAAGCACTAGGCCGGAATAATAACTCTAGAAAGCAAGCAGTTTTTCACCTCGGGTATTTGCACAGGCCACGCCCACGCTCAGGCTTAGGCACACAGTGAACAGCCCAAGAAATATGAAATTCAGTGGATGCTTTTGTTGATAATGATACAATGGGAACATTACTGTAAAATAGAGACTTTGGTTAGTGCAACAATATAGGTGGCACAAAAGAAGAAACCTTGAGTTACATTTCTTTAGCATTAAAACTCGAAAAGGAATGTCCAGAAGCATCATTTTTTACATAATTTCCCTCCATACGGTAGTAGAAAGTGAAAAAAAGCTGACCATAAACTTCAATAGAAGCTGATAAGAGAACAGATAAAAAACTGCTAAAAAAAATTAGCAATGGACTTTAAGAGTATACATTACAAATGCGATTGAGAGCAGGCTTGGTGAAATCATTGCAAAAGGCTGAACAATTGTAAAGCACTAAGAGAAATAGTAATGACGAAAAGAACATAGATAATCTCCAGTACAACATAATGCTGAACACTATAGTTCTATTCAGAAACAACCATCATCCATAAGGGATTCCAACCCAGCCCCCTCTCTACCAACCAAACTGGGTGCCCCAAGTACCGGACAGAGAAGGCCAGCAGCTTGCACCCTTGGAAATGCATACCTCAATGCTCTTTATTACTAAAAGGTACGCAATATGATTCGAAAACAATTCTGGAAAGTATGACTTTATTAAGAAAACAAAGGAAAAAAAGAGAGAAGCTTGTCAAATACTCTTAATATCTAGACCAAATACAGCAACATCAATATGAAAATAATTGGAAAAATAAGTATATGTTTGTAATTAAGGTTTCCAATGCATGAAGCAAAGAAACCAAAGACTAGAAATGGCATGCTGTGTGAATTTTTCATCAGCCAATCAACCAGCAGCCTCCCTTGCCACCATCCATGCGGTTCATAAGGAAATATGCCTTTTATTATCATTATCGAAGTCACCGCCCAAGAAATCCTAGTGTCATATAGTTATCACATTATTAGAAATCTCAAAACTTTGTTGAAATTGGTGATAGAATATGTTCAACAGTTAGTGGCGAGCGTTACTAATAATTCATGTAATCTTCCTGAATCCAGCATGACAATTATGTTTTTGTCCATTCCTCCATTTTCCGCTTTCTTTTTTATTTTCCTTTTCAAGATGAGATTAGGTTGGCAAAATCAGGGTTAGTCAAACCATCCCAAACCAAACGATTTTGAAATCGAGACAATTCAGCCTTCTGGTTCGGTATGGAGGGCACAAGGCTCCGAACCTCCAGTACTAATGTATTAAATGGCAAATCACTCGGTTCAGCTTGGTACAGTGGTGGACACGTGTGGGGCCTCCCAATCCATTTGACTAGTACCCTGCCAGTTTGATATGATATGCATCATACCGAACTGTACCAGCCCATGACTGGTATGGTACCAATGCTTGGTACGACAAACCTTAGACAAAACCATCAAAGAATTTTTCAGTGAAACACAATAGGTATCAAAATCATCTTCTTCCAACTCTATGTATTAACAAACATCATATCTTAGGTCATGTGTCAAACACTTTTCCTAGGTGATCTTTAACAAACAAGTCCTTTTCTTTATTTTCAATAACTTAACTGCTTTGGCTCTGCCACCTGCACAGTCCTGCAGGAATCATGCAACTTTTGTCAGAATCAATCATTTATCAAGTTGTACGCTCATACATGGAACCTAATTACAACTTCAGTCAGATATAGCCCTCAAACTTTCCATCTCAGAACCTATTATTACTCACAAAAATGGGAAAAAAAACAATCAACCAAACCATTGCCTTGTTGCAAGATTTGGACCAACATTGATAGTTTTTAGATGGATGCTATGCATTTCAAAAATCAAATTGCTATCAGGACATCTTTCTCTATACAGATAAATGGGTGTGCCTTCTATTACTCTTTAATTCCAGCATAACCAAATGACGTAAAAACTACATTAATTTAAGAAAAAAGCCCATATCTCATTGCACAAATAACCCTCTAAACAGGCATCCAAATTGACAACCAAAAGATCATTAACTTAATGGAGCAAAACGACCTAAACCAGAAAATGACAAAAAAAAATGCTAGACCATGATTAGATTTTAAGATGAACAGAAAAGGAGGTGTGTGAAGGGGTATCATACCAAAGATGGGGAGGAGGGCGAGGCAGAAAGCAAGGCTGAAGTTACCCTTAACAAGGTCATTAACTGGGGCATAGAAAACGGATATGGCAGAGACTATGGTGGTGAGAAGTATATGGATGCTGAGTATACCATAAACCTTTCGTACAAAGCCCCAAAGGAGCTCATTTATGTTGTTGGTGAGTCCTTGATAGGGCATCCCTGCCTCCAAGTCCCCTTTCTCCATGCTCGCATGCCTATACATCTCCATTTTTTTCTATCCTTCCTTGCTCTGAGTTTCTTCTTCTACTCTACATAAATGTAGAGTAGAAGAGGAGATGAGGTCTTATAGTTGTTATATAAACACCATGATAGCATGTTGCATATAGTTTTGGCTTGATCGTCAAATTTGACGAATGGACAGCTGGATGTGACTGGAAAAGTTTGGATTTTGTGAAGTCCTTGTCAGTTGTCGCTATTACAGGAGTCATCAACCATGGAGTGGATCCACCGACTCCCTATGAGAAGACTTCAATCAAGAATTGTGACATACTAGTTTTGGCTTGATTATGAAAACTGATGAATGGATAGCTGGATCTGATTGGAAAAAGTTAGGAAGTTGCGAATTCCTTATCAGTTACGACTTTAGATGCAATCACCACCCATGAAATGGATCCACCGATCCCCATGATTAAAATTATTTAAGGCCAGAAAGAGCTTAACAAAATTGTGTGCATGTGCGTATGCATGTGCATGTGTATGGACACACAGATACATACATGTATTAATGGTTCCATGGACACAAAAGGACTGGCATATTACAAAATAGACGACAAAAGGATTAGCATGTTACAAAATAATGATGGATTGGTCATGAGGGCTGATGGATGGATGGATGAATGTGATTAGAAATTACAAATTTAAGCGTTTAGTGTCGTCACCCAAATAAAGAATTCACAAACTCTACAAAGAAATTTCTTCCAAATCAAGAAAATATTTCATGCAAAAACACACCATTCAACACCTACAAATTTGGCTACATGCAAATGCTAGGACATTACACTAACTAACTGTTACTTAAAATTTAGGGTATTAATCATTTCTCTTGAAATCAGCAATTCACTTAGGGGAGTGTCTGTTACTAAAGAAGAGTTCCTTCCTTGCAATGAGGTAATAAATGCTTTAGAATTAGGTCTGGGCACTAACACATTTGGTATCTACGTCATGGGTCACTGGTTCAAAAGCCAACAATGGCACCCAGTCATTGCATATCTTGGGATTTTGACATGTCCCCCTGACTTAATTCAGCATGATATGCATGCCATAGATGCATGTGTTGCAGACATGACTAGGTCTTATGAAGAAATAAAAGCAAAAGAAAAAATGTTGCAATCAAGTATCTCAGCCTAGCTAACAAAGGAGAAGGAAAAAGTAAAGTGAAGAAAATAGGAAACAACAAGGTTTCCATTAGTCTCAATATTATCATCTCTTGTCAAGGGTAAAAAGGATGAGTGATAAGACGGAGCTTGCATCAGCACCAATTCTTGTGTCTTGACAAAAAAAGGGAAAAAAAGAAAGTTAAAGAGAGAAGATCTGAGGCTTGAATATTTCCTGGTTCTTTCGTTCACTAAGTCCACCACCTTTTCCTGCTCCCTTTCTTTCCCAGCTTTTCCTTTTATTTTGTATTTTTTTATCTAGACCAAAGAAGACCATGTAACCAAACCAAGTCCTTCCCCTTATGCAAGGGATCATTTACTTGTTACTTTCTATTGTTTGCCTTTTTCTTTCCAATATTGTCAAGTGCTTCTTTTGTCTTTTTAAAATAGCATTCTCTATCATCTATCCCCTTCATCTACAATTTTCTTTTTCTTGTTTTGGGTTTGACTACATGCTAAATGTTAAATTGTTGAGAAAAGATTCAAGGATTCAAAATCAATCATGGACCTTCCAAATTTGAGATCCATATTGTAGATAGTTTTTTACATCATTATAAATACCTATAAACTAAAAATCATTTTTGGGTAGTCTCCAACCTATTTATAACGTGCAAAAATAAAAGACATTTACTGAGATGATATAGTGTTTTGCAATTATCTAACAATAATATGTAATGATACTCTACTTTTACAGATTTTAAGATGAGTGCATCATAATCAGCAAAGTGGATATTCAATTAAAATAATCTATCATATATCTTAGTGCACTAGTTTAAGAGGTACCGTCCATTTTTGTATGCCCTTGGTGGATAAAGTTAGGTTCTCCAAAAGGTATGATAGTTTATTTCTAAGCATTTTCAAAGTGTAGATATAAAATCAACAGATTTGAGTTTCAAAGTTCCCATCATTAATTTTATATCATTAAATATTTTATCAAAAATTTAGCATCGAACACGGAGTACAACTACCCTTATCATTATCATGGAGGCCACATGGCTGATATTTTTTTTTTTTTGGTTGGATTCTTCATGACCTTTGGACACTAACGCCCATTACCCATGTCTAAGTAACTAACCATCAGAAAACCACAATTGTAACCATCAACAAACTGCAATTGAACCTCTCAGCAAAGCCTTTTCCTTTTAACATGCTCCCTTACCTTGTTCATTCCATTTTTTTGGTATGAAAAAATTATTCTATTAACTTCCTACATACCAATGAATGTGAAACTATACATTTTGTATCTACCAAAGACCTCCTTTTGAACAATTCCCAACCATATCATGCATTGAGGAAACATAATTAAAACGCCCTTCTAGTTTCAGAGTTACTTATATGCTTTAGTTCCTCCTATAGATGCCTAAGCCTTATGAACACAGTAATTCATTTATCAAGGCATATAACCATATTGGAATTTAATTAATCATTTCAATTAACCACAATGCTAAATCATGTCCCATTTCAAGTACCTCACCATCACATGACTTAAAAAAAGAGACATCAAACAACAATGAAACATTGCAAACAAACAATGCAAGCAATGCATTAGCAAGCGAAGAAAGGCAAGCCATATTATAATACCACTTATAGTAAGAAAGATAATTAGGTTTAATGACAAAAGCCTTTAAAAAAAGGAGTACAAGCATAGTTTCAAATCTCAGTGGCGTGGCCCATAGAGTGTTGGCAAAGGGTACCATCTCAAGTGTTGAGATGGAATTGTTTCACCATTGTCCCAGCATCCTGATCGATGCGTCATGGCACATCCACATCCCGTGTTGAGATGGGACTATCTCACCATTGTCTTAGCATCCTGATCAATGCATCATAGCACATCCACATCCCAAGTGTTGAGATGTGATAGAATGGCAGCACATTTTATTCTAATAATAACATCGAGATGGCTCAAATCTATAAGATTTAAAACCTTACCAACAATGACAGGTCTTAGAGCTATGAAGAGCATTTCACACAAGGGCTGCTAATGTGAAATAGCAAATATTTACTACATAGCACAAACGAATGTCTAATCATTCTTAATATAAAGAGAGTTGTTTATCATGCTAGACATAGACAACCAAAACATGAATCAACTTAAAAGGAGTTAGATGATGAGCAAAATAATGTGAACCAAGAAGGCAGCGGGGAAAAAAAAAACTAGATGATCCAATAGCATCTCAAAAGAAGAGAATTCTTGAGCAAAAGATGCAATATTGGCTCAAATGAGAATAAACAGAGAGGTTAACTAAAAGTTAAATAACAAAAGGCTACAACTTGATGTCACGTATCAGGGGCAGAAAATTGAAGCTCCATCAAAAGATGCCAGAACGAAAAGTCAACTCATGTAAATAAACAGAGATCGAGTCTCCAACAGGCGCCTGCTACCGCAACAAAACAGGAATTAGGTACAAAACACGGATGCTTAAACCAAGGAATCCAGATAGAAAACCTATTTCAACGAAAATCAAAGATCATAAGGAATAATCCAGAGAATCTTTCCCAGGATTAATACTACACATGAAGAACTAACGCTACAAAGCCAGGCATGACTCCCAGGCACAACGCAGCTCTAGATCTAATTCAACAGCTTCTAGTGCAATAAAGCTTGCCTCATCGTATGATCAGGAACAAACCCTAAAACCTAGATGGCAGTCTTGCATATCTTAAATCAAGATTCCCATTCTTAGCATATCTTTCTGTCCAATCTTTTTGCATCAAACTAAAACCATACAAACAAATAACGGGATTTTTTTTTTAAAAAAAAAAAGCTCCGTAAAATCTACGATAAAGCCAGATCCACTCAAACCCTAGCTTTAAATTAAGAACAAAAGACCATCAATTCAATAGCAGTTGGGGGGAAAAGGAAGAAGAAGAATACGCAGAGACGAGGATCAGATCGAGATAAAGATTCCAGGCTTAAAAAAAAAAAAAAGGGGGAATCGTGGAAAGAAAAAGACGAAGGAGAGGGCCATACAAAAGAGCGGAAGGAGGGCTAAGCCGAAGGCGACACCGGAGCTGCCCATGAGGAAGTTATTGATGGAAGCATTGAGGACGGTAATGGCAGAGATGATGGTGGTGAGGAGGAGCTGGGCGGCGAGGATGCCATAGACCTTGCGGATGAAGCCCCACCGGAGCTCGTTCTCGCCGCGGGAGAGGCCCGGGTACAGCGTCCCGGCCTCCAAGTCCACCGCCGACGCCTTCTCCACGCTCGCGTACCCGAACATCTCTACCAACCTTCTTCGAATTTTCTTCTTCTTCTCCCCTTGCTTTCCTCTCAAATGGAAGGCGAAGACACGGTCGATATCTAATGCTGGTGGGACGTTGCATCGCCGGTATGGATGGATGGCGGTTGTGGATGGCCGGGTGCGATCGAACGGTGTTACGAAGCGTGGTGCAACCACTCGTTGTATACATAACAAGGGTTCGAATTCGGATTCGGATTCGGTACCATGTTCGGATTCGGATTCTTCCTTTTTTTACCTTCTTTTCTTTTCTTTTTTTTTTAATAAAAATCATAATCCCAACCATTCAGCGTCATCATCTAACGCCCTTATACTCTTTCATACAATTTTGATATATCTTTAGAGTTATCATTGTTTATCCATTCAAACAGCCAAAAATATTATAAAATTTATATGATAATAATGATAGAAATAAATCAAAAAAATACTTTACCTTCTCCAATACAAAAAAGATTAAGACGAAGTGAGACTAATCAAATTGAAAAAAATCAAATTATGTGTGGAATCTTTAAAGACCATATTTGTAAAGATATTTTATAAAAAATATTAAATAATATTCGAAGGTCTATCACAAAGTGTTATTATATAAGAATATGATAGTGGTTAAGTAAAACTATATTTTATTATTTTGGATATTGAGATATTTCAAGCCAAATCAAAAAATTCTCTTCTCACGAAGACTTTAATCAAGTATAGCTATAATTTATCATTTTGAATATTAGGATATTCCTAGCCAAACCAAAAGATTTTTTTTTTTTGACGAAGACTTTTGATGATGCCTAATCACCTTGAGCTAACATCCTTAAGCACCGATGGACGTACCGTTAGATTGCTGAAGAAGCTTCACCTCGGCACCAAGATCTTCAAGAAGCCTCGAGAACCGAAATTTCAGCGGGGATCCTCCGATGCTTAAGTTAGTGATCAGAATCACAGTTGTGAGCTTAAGGAAGCTCGAGCTAATGAGAGTTAGGAAGAAGATGAAAAAATTCTCTAAGTGCGTGTTCATATCGGGTTCGAATTCGGATATCATGTTCGGGTTTAGGTTCTTCCTCCTACCTTCTTTTCTTCTCCTTTTTTTTAAAAAAATAAAAATCATAATCCCAACCATTCAGCATCACCATCCAACGCCCTTACACTCTTTTATACAATTTTGATATATCTTTAGAGTTGTCATTGTTTATCCATTCAAACAGCCAAACATATTATAAAATTTACATGATGATAATGATAGACATAAATCAAAAAAATACTTTACCTTCTTCAATACAAAAAAGATTAAGATGAAGTGAGACTGATCAAGTTGAAAAAAATCAAATCATGTGTGGAATCTTTAGAGACCATATTTGTAAAGATATTTTTATAAAAAATATCAAATAATATTCGTTATTATATAAGAATATGACATTTTATCATTTTGGATATTGGGATATTCCGAGCCAAACCAAAAGATTTTCTTTTGACGAAGACTTTAATCAAGTATAATTTAGAAGAATAAGATCATTTTGGCTTTTCTATTATTATTATTTTTACTAGTTATTTTATTTTAGTATATAAATATATGTCATATCTGGCAACTAGGTTGCATTTTAACATATTAAGATAGATTCAGCCGAACTAAAAGATTTTCTCTTAAAAAAAAGCTTTGATCAAATATAATATAAAAGAATCAAGCTATTTTAATTTTTTTATTATTAATTTTACATGTCATATTTATTTTAAAAAGTTGTAAAACTTCTTCGATTAGAAGAGGAATATGGCTAGACTTGTTCAAAAGCAGACCTTACTAGTATAAATAGATGTACTTTAGTTTAATAGTTTATTAATTTTTTTTAAAAAAACTTGACCCTATTTTCACAAATTATTTTATTTTCAAAGTTTTCTGATAAGAGATTTGACTTGAATGAGTTGAAGAAAAACTTTCCATTCCTCTAATTTGGCCATCTGTCTTCCTATAGAATATGTTAGGCCTAAAAAGATTATAATGAAGAGATTTTGATTTTCATATTACAGAGGCAAGAATGCTGAGAGGTTGGCTCTTCCTTCTGCAACCACAACACTGGAATCGCCTTCAATCCATAATTTGGAAGCACCAAAATGATAGAAATGGCAGCAGATAAGCCATGCCAAGCTTTTGCTAGCTCAACCACAAGGATAGAATTGATGAGTGCTGAAATAGCTTGTCATTAAAACCCAACTTGATAATCCTTTATTATAAAACACAAGGTGATGTTGGTTACCGTTGGTTGGCAAGGGTGGCACCACATTGTCCAGAAGGAGCATGGGAAGGAGTCCATTGCCCTGGAATATATCTTCCAAGCTTTCCAAATCACCCAGAGCAAGCAGGCTGAGTTTGTTAAAGTTTACAGCAGTTTGTAAATCATTTTCTTTGCATATTTAAGCAAGCTTCAGCATTTATTCACTGATGGATTTTTTTCAGGCATTAACAAACAATATGAATTATGTGCCTTGATATCGATCTTTTAGGAACTTCATGGAAGTAATATAGCAATCCACATAGAAGAATAGTACTAGCAACAAAACTTGGATTGCAATTCTTAAAAGAGACACAAATATCAACAAATATTCACCATGAAATAATGCAAATAAAATATAATGTTCTACATGACATAAAAGTCTGATGCATACAACCGCAAATAATTGTTGTAGTGAAATTAATTACTAACTTGGTTGCAATGTTGTAGTTGTTCAATTTGAGAACTATATTTTGAGTTGTAGGCAGCAGGCAGAATGTGGCTGGCCATACTAATGTTAAGAAGAGGAGAAAAAACAAAAGCAAAACAAAAACAGTGGAGGTCTGAATGATGGCAGCAAGCAGAACTGGGTGCTCCGAAGGAAAATCTTTAGCTGTGAGAAAATGGTAGGTCTGAATCAGAAACTTGCTGAGACTTGGTCTGGCTGGTAAAGAACATAACATCTCCAAGTGAAAACATGAAAAGCTTGTGTAGCTGAAAGCAAATATACTGGCCTTCTTTTTATATAGCTTTCTTATATAACAGCTTTTGTTTTTGATGCTACAGGCACATAAGACAATCCAAAGCACTCTGCTATGTCCTTTATTATCATTTTCTGATACCAAAATACTTTCCCAATTTGATTGTCAAAAAAATATTCAAATTCTAAAATATATTTTATAAATTGCAAATAATTTTATTAAAAATTTTACTACTGAAAGCTTTACCATCTATAACAATGCCAAACTAGGCCGTGGTCTTTTATTGTCAATATCATGCATATATCTTATATCAAGCATCAATAACCAATTGTACCATATTAATACCATACTGGATGGGTATCAGTGTGCGTATCAATATCAGTACCTTAGTTCCTATTATGCACAACATTTCCAATTGGAAATTATATCAGCTACTTGGCCATGAGGACTTTCTATGAGAAGGACTAATGCCCTATTTAACCTTTATTTATTAGGAGCAGATCCTCTAAAACCCAAGTTGTAGGAAATGGCAGACATTATTGGACCTGCAGTTCAGCAATTGCAAATAAAAAAAAATATATGACGTAATGTTTGAAAATAAATATCTTGTGTTACATTTGCTTCTAATACTAAACAAACTAATATTATATGCCAATTGCATTTTTTTCAATTGGTCACACATACCCATACTCTTTGTATATATTGAGGTTAGCCTCTGTATATATGTATGATATTATACAAGAATAATAAAGCCTTGATCTTAAACTCTGCATGTTTGCTATTATGATCTATAATTACAATGCAGCATAACCACTGAAGGATTTCAAGCATTATTTTCTGCAGCACTTGATGATGTTGAACCAGCAGCATATGGCATAAAACCACGTCCACCAAATACAGGTCTCATATAGTTATCATCAAACTTTCTCCAAAGGTGGTGAATGGTGGAGGTGGGATTCCTTAATAATAACATGCCTAGGCTACTTCTATGGTTGTTGCCGCTCTCGTCTTCTCTTCTATTCTCAAGAAATAAGAGGTGGATATCTTCTAGGCTAGAAACATTGTTATCCTCACTATTCAATGATTTTGAGTTCTGCCCAAGCAATGCTTGCATCATAGGCTTCGTCATTGATCCAAAAACCTATTCATAAATGCAACTTCAAATTAGTTAAAGAAAGAAAATATTAAAACAATAAAAGAATTGATCTCATTTGATGCATAAAGCACATACATACATACATACATACATACATACACATACATATTTGTATGTGTGCATGTGTGGTATTAATTTCATAGCATGGGCTATCATTAACTCTTACAAAAGGATATCTAATGGATACATGAATAAATTTACTGTGAGGAAAGACATGGTAACATTGATAGAAGCTTCAGAAGGTAATATGGAAAAGCATGAAATAATATCAGGAATCCTATGTTAAAATGCTTAGTGAATGAAGATTCTTAGACTGATGGTTGGTTGGGATGAGCCTTGATGGTTTAACAATTGTCTTCAGCTTTATAAATCCCCATTTAACAAGCATTCCTATATCGTACTGCCAATAGTATTATTTCAAGCTTTTTCTTGCCCTTTCATTAAACTTCCATCCGAAATCTTTTGGTTCAATTTCACAACCTTCAACAAAAATTGAAGGCCCTATTTGACATTAATTTTGGATGTCCAAAAAATACTTTTGAAAGGACTAAAATACTTTCGAATAATTTTGAGGTGTTTGCTAAAAAATTTAAAATGGCTTTCTGACTCCTCAAAAACCTAAAAACTCTAGCTTTTGAGCCCAAGATCTACTTAAGACATGTTTAGAAATTATCTTATTTGGATTTAGATGTCATGTGATCAAAATATTAAAAAATCACATTTAATATTATAATAAAAAATACTATAAAAATAAAATGCAACATTATTATATTGTATTAAATATTACTATTACACTATTATTATGATATATTATAATAAGAAAATATTATTATTACAAAAGTACAAATATATAATACATTATAGTGTGATATAATATAATAAAAATATTTAAATAAATATTATATTAAAATATTATTAGAATAAAGATAGTACAATAATAAAATATCATTACATTGTTATAATTTATAACATTATTAAAATATTATATTATAATAATATAAATTATTATACTATAATAATACTATTATAAAATAATTATATAAAAAAATATTTTTGCAAGGCATGTAAATTATTATATATTATAAGATTAAAAATTAAAATAAATAATTTGTAAATTAAGAATATTTCATGATAACTATTTTTTATACAAATAATTAAATAATTGAATAATTGAAAGCACAGTGTAATGTTCTTTTCTGTCATTTCATATTAGATCACCATATGGATATTAAAATGCTTCAGTATTTTAAAAATGTAGTTGCCAAATAATAATAATAAAATTATTAAAGCTTTATGTGCAAAAGCTATACTACCCAAAGCTACATAGACAAAAGTCCTACTACCTACAACAATGCGCCATCGCCATTAAAAATTAGCAACTTACATAAATTTGAAAGCACAAAAATTCTTTTAAAATTCTGGGATAGTGCTAGTGTGGCAATGATAATGCATAGAACAGATCCAACAGAAGCTTTATTTAAAGCTGACATACCACAGTACTGAATAGTACTACAATGATCGAATTAGTGATCAAAATGCACCATCTTTTGGTGATGAACTTGTGAACTGTAAGCATAAAAGACAGTGTAAGATGATACACCAGAAATTAACAGCGATTTATGATTGTAAAAACATGATTATTCATGTTATACCTGGTTATATGATAAAGCAATAGTAACTGCACCTCTCATCAGGCCAGCCCACCAAATTACAAACTGAACTAATAGTCAGCATTATAAGGGAAAGCAACAATGTCATATACCAAAAAATATAAATTTTATCAATAATTACATGTATACGCACCTGTTTCCGAAGATCAATCTTTGCACCAGGACTGGTTCTAAAACAATTTGCGAGATTTGATAGAGGAAAGACAAACACAGCTCTTCCAGCCATTACCAAAGATAAGATTGTTCCACTAGTAGCAATTGTTGTTCCTACACTAACTCAAAGAAAATGAAGGAAATGAGAAATATTTGTAAAGATTTGAATATGAACAAAAATACCCTTCATGAAGCAAAGAAACTAAAGTATTCTCAAATAAGATCAAAGAGGATCATAACACATAAATATGTTATGCTGAGTCTTTGATATCCCTTACAGAAATGCAGAACTGGGCTGAAAAACACAGCTGGAGAACATGTGCAGACAATAGAAATGGTAGAAGAAATTAATAACTATTAATAAATGAAAAGCTGGAAGTATTTTGTTTCCTGCAATAAAAATGGGCTATTTATTTATATTAAAGCAAAGTATAATGACAATGCAAGAAACTTTGGTGATTGAATACTTTTATCTAGAATAGATCACATATGAACCCTAAAACTAAGAAGCTATGTGTGATGCCCCTCCCAATAGTCCCATATTGGGAAATTAGGAACTGGTTGAGTGGTTTATAACCGGTTAAGCAAGAAGGACAAGGCACCAATTGGATCCATTTTTGGGCTGTGGTGGCTTAAGTTAGTGTGGACCTTGTCCGTCTTGCTTTCTTGTAACGAAACGGGCCCGTGGGCCCGGGTCCTTACAATATGGTATCAGAGCCTCGCACCAGTCGGAAGTGCAGGAGCTAAGTGCCACACAGGACAAAGTGCTACATCCATGGAGATGGGAGCCACCTCTTGAACTTGTGGGGGCCACCTCTAGAATCCTGCCTGCTTGATGGTTGTGATCAATTGACCCTAGCGACGAGGACATCGCCTTTGTAAGGGGGGTAGATTGTGATAACCCTTCCAATAGTGGTTGTGATCAATTGATCCTGGTGACGAGGACGTCGCCTTTGTAAGGGGGGTAGATTGTGATAACCCTCCCAATAGTCCCACATCGAAAAATTAGGACTTCGTTAAGTGGTTTATATATTGTAAAAGCAAGAAGGACAAGGCACCAATTGGATCCCTTTTTGGGCTGTGGTGGCCCAAGTTGGTGTGGACCTTGTCCGTCTTGCTTTCTTGTAACGAAACAGGCTCGTGGGCCTGAGTCGTTATAATATGGTATCAGAGCCTCGCACCAGTCGGAAGTGCAGGAGCTAAGTGCCACACAGGACAAAGTGCTACATCCATGGGGGATGGGAGCCACCTCTTGAACCTATGGGGGCCACCTCTAGAATCCTACCTGCCTGGTGGGGGCCACCTCTAGAATCCTGCTTGCCTGGTGGTTGTGATCAATTGCCCATGGCGACGAGGACGTCGCCTCTGTAAGGGGGTAGATTGTGATACCCCTCCCAATAGTCCCACATTGAAAAATTAGGAATTGGTTGAGTGGTTTATAACCGGTTAAGCAAGAAGGACAAGGCACCAATTGGATCCCTTTTTGGGCTGTGGTGGCTCAAGTTGGTGTGGACCTTGTCCGTCTTGCTTTCTTGTAACGAAACGGGCCCATGGGCCCGGGTCCTTACACTATGCATGTAAGCAAATGTGCACTTCCTACTGTGCAGCTTGCTGCCAAGAGTTTACGTTGACTAAATCTGGAGGCATCTCAAGAAATTTGTAATTGAGTGGAAGAATGCAAAACTGGAAGGTTTCTTTCTGGAGGAAAAGGCCATTGGATCTTCTAGTATCTGAAAATAGTCTGAGCATAATTAATGCAATTGAGTTAGATGATCACAAAATGACAGATGAATTATTGTGGAGCCATATAAGTTGAGTATTTAACGATTCTGGCTTGCTGGAATTATGCAGGACAGAGGCATATCATTTCAGAGATGGATCCTGATCCATGATTAGGCATCACATTGATCTGAGAAACCAGCTGGTACCATGACAGCGCAATCTTGGAGAATTGAGGTAGTAATCCAAAGGCAACTTTCTGGCATCAGATACTACATAACAGATCAATTTTGAGATCAGACAGACTTGCATCGACATTAAATCAGCAATAACATGGTATAATTTTGGCCTAACTTTAGAAAGAGCAGAAAATCGGATTTAATGGGAAATTTCAGCTCAGATGCCATTCCACAGCAATAATCCACCTTAGGATGCTTTGAAAATTGTGTAACTATCAACTAGCTTGAATCAGCTTATTTTTTAGGCTTTCTTTGTAGTTTGAGTCCTAGGTTGTCCACAGGTCAGATACAAGTCTAAAGGCTCCATTTGTTTCTAGGAATTCTATAGATCAATCAAATAATATAGGCTTTTGAGTTATTTCTCTGTTCATGTGTGTGGTGAGAGGCCATGTCAGAACTTCTGATGCGAGGCTCTAGTTTGGGAAGAGATACTGGTGCAACGTCTGGATTCTTCCACCAAGGCCCTCTGGAAATAAAAGGCACAAGTCCAAAAAGACATGCAAGGCAAACTAATTTCCTTTACCCACTTATTGGTGAAATCATCAAACCCTCTTGCTTTATTGTATTTTTTTTCCCTTCCACCATCCCTCATTTATTATCTGATTCTACTCAATAAATTAATTTTCATGCTACATTGTACACATTATAAAGGACTCATCATCATCCGCATGAAGTTGGAGTATCACCACATTTTTTTGGGGTTAGCTAGGCTAGTAATAATTTTGCTGCAACAAATGCTATCAAGCACTCATTTGTAGACATAGTTATGCATAGATTGCTAAGAAGTACATTATTGAATTACAATGCTATATTAGTTTCCAACAGTCAAGAAAGTGCTCTTTTGCAAAGCACCTTAAGTATTCCTTCTAGAACATTTCAGTCTCATATAAGTGTCCTAATCAATCAAGTAAACCTAATCCCTATCATTTCTTTGAAGCAGAGTAGACCAGCAATAAAGGTTTTCAGTTCATAAGATGCCCAACAACTAAGTGAATAAAGGCTTTCCTAAGAAATACTAGTAAGATTCTCATTAATTTTCCTTGTGAAAGGAAGTGAGGGTAAAGAAGAATAGAGTTCTAGCATTACCTCTTATAAATTGTATGATATGCAGTTAATTCTTCAAGGACATCAAAGTATCTTATACCATCATTTACAAAATGTTACAAGGTACATGCTCATTACTCATTAAATTTAAGTGGTTTCCTTGATTATGATAACACAATCCTGTGCATTTACAACTAACTGCAATACCAAAATATGGTTTGGTTCCATGTTTATGCAAATATTTAGAACTTTTATGCAAAGACTTGCATGGGGTACATTCGCTGCTACATCAGTGAAGACTTGTGTGGAATTTGTTCACTACCACATCGGCTATGTATTGGGACAATCTTGCGCATGTAGATAGGAACAAAAAATCCAAGTACTAACTTCTAGCTAGCCCTTTTTAGTAAAATCTAGAATCATTATAAATGGTGCCAAAGCAGGCCCAGCTCATGGACCATGTGGATTAGGAAATTCTACAAAACAAGCCCTTTCAAGGCTGACTATAGGCTGATCATTGTGTTTGTGATTAGATTTGAACCCTTAGTTAGATTTGAACCCTTAGTCTAGTAAGGATGCCAAGGCTTGAATGAGAGAGCATGTGAGTACCTATACAAGCTTGTGTCTACTCCAATGTCTATTGCCTACTAAGTATATTTTGGTTACTTAGATGGAACTAAGGAACCTAAATAATACCTTCTGGCTAGCTTTTGTGTGAGATTATAGGTTGATACAAATTGTATCGGAACTTATCTAGTCCATAAACATGTGTGGCTAGGGGATTAGAGTGGAGCTAACCTTTGGGGTAAATTTCTAAGTTGTTATAAATGGGATTAGAGTGGAGCTAACCTGCAGCCCCTAAGAACCGAGGACGTTGTATCACGGGTCCTTTTCGGGCTAACCACTAATTGTGATGTTCGTGAGTCAATTTGGAACCTTATCTTGGCAAGGAGAACCCATGCGAGCATGTATTTTGTTCCATATCAATTGTATACTAGAAATATCTTGAATATTTATGCAAGGTAAGGAAATCCAAATACAAACATCTGGTTAGCCCTTTTAGGTAATGCCTTGAGTCATTGCATTATCACTCTTCAATATGTTAAACTTACCATTTTTTTCAATACATTTCTATGGGTATCTTTGAGATCATGTTGATTAGTCGTTGGTGCATTGCAAGACAATTAGAGTTTGCACTTTGTTGAGAATGAAAAAAAGAATTAAAGGAAATGAAAAAAAATGAATGGTTTTGTTATTTGGGTTTCATGGTTTCCTTACACCCATTACTAAAAATTTTCTGTTTCATGATATCGAACCACCACTTTCTTATGAATAATGAGTTATAATGACACCCTTGACGTTATATTTCATAACAAAATGGATGTTGAAAATGAGCGAAGGATAATATCTCTTGTTGGAGTCTCGAGAAGTTCATCAACCAAGACATCTCACCACTAGATCCATTGTACCATAGGTTGTGAGTGAAAGTAAACAATGGAGAATATCTATATCAAGCTCTATGTTATCAAAAAGACCATATTGATTTATCTCAAAATTATAGTTGCAACACATATATCTATGTGTTAATATTTTTAACACATCCCTCAAAATAGAGAAGTGGATCGTTCTTTAAAGCAAGATAAAAATGAAATAGGCAAAATCAATCACATGCCAAAGAAATAGTATCAAGGTCAAAATTGATTTTTTTTTTAATGTCTTGCAACAAGTTTTAATAAAATGTAGTGATTCTTTTAGTCCATAATTTAAGAGCAATATTACTAGCAAGAACTTCTACAACCATCATCAGTTATATTTTGCACCAAAGTGTAGGTGTGGGTGCCTAATACAATGTATTATATTCGCCGAGAAGTATAAAAGTCTTCTTTTCCTTGGTCTTATCTTGCAAAAGTTGCTAACATTGCTGATTATAGGTTTAAATTTTATTTTCTTATGAAAAAACAATTGCAACACATAAAATGGCGGATCTTTTTCATACTAAACAATATCATTAGATGCATGAATCATTAAACTAGAATTATCTATATCCAATAAAGTGATATACTTTATGGGAAGCTTTTTACCTAGCATCGCTTGTTTTCCACTTGTCAATATCCAAGGCATCCATGCCAACATAGAGGAATATAAAAGTTTCTGAAATAAATGACATTGTTGCAAATGCATGCCTGAAATACATTAAACGAAAGAAGTCAAGGCACAATTATCGTGCTAAGCAACTAAGAACATTTAGAAGTTATATATTTCAAAAATCAATAGATGGAATTGTAAAAAAGAAAAGTCTAAAGTTATATCCTTGACAAGAAAAGAAAAGATATATTGAAGCATATGAAGAGAAGCTTAAATTTTGCTGTTAGCAGAACTACTTTACACTCTTTCAGTAATCTAGGTTGTCTCTAGTAGCTTTGGACTTGCAAAGAAGAGTGAATAAGTGTTTGCCAAGTGCTGGACACAAGAGAGCTAATATTTTTAATACATATAACAGGTTTTGGTCAGCAATAAGGTAAATAAGTCTATCATGCTTATATTGAGAAAGAGGACGACCATAAATATGCAAAATAGTTTGCGTGCATGTGTGTGTGCATGGGCACACGTTCATTCATGTGTTTGCATCCATGGATGTGTTAGTGGGTGTCCATGCATATGCATGCAAACTGCATGTATGCAATTGCATGCACTAAGTAACCAACAAACCCCAAAAGCTCAAGATATTGGGGGATAATTGAATAAATAGGTCGCATGGAGGGAATTCAAACCAAGGTTTTAAACCTTGTAGGACAAGGCCATCTAGGCTTTTTTATGGAACGAAACGAGCTGTCATCTCACCCCATCTTGATACTTGGGATAGGAGGTGTCTCAAGTCACACCAATTGGCATTGGAATGACAGCGAGTCCGTCCTATCTTGATACTTAGGATAGCGAACCATCCTAGCATCCAATGGGATGTCCTACCAGAACCTAAAAACCCTGATTCAAACTAGCACCCTCCAATAGACCTGACATTTGGTACCATGTTAACTAACCAATTGACTCCAAGAGCTTAAGGTTTAGGGAATGAATCAACAATGTACATCAGACTTAACAGTGTGCCCAGAATATAGGACACTGAAGATTAGGACTACACATGTGAGAGGGTGTACCCCATATGTAAAAACTCAACATCTTATGAACAGTGAAAATGCTGTAAACATTTTCCCTAATCTGGAACATGTTATTGGTACAAATTTCTGCAATCATGCACACAACTTCAACAAATAAACAAGGAGAAAATAGAGAGTGGAGAAAAGGCTAAGGGGATTTTTGAGAGTTAATAATGAATAACAAGATTTGTAGTAGTCTTAAGGGATCAAAGTAGTGTGAAAGAGATCAACAATAAATCAAGATATATTCAGATCTAAGTGAAGTTTTTAGCCACTGAAAATAAACAGCAAGGTGGTGGAATAAGAGGGGAAAATTAAAGAGCAATATGGTAGTCTTGTTATCTACTCCCCCCAAATCAAGTAATTTAAAATATCATTGATGCAATAAAATAGGTTCTTTGCCATATCTTAGCATGGAAATGTCTCTCTCATCATTTGCATCTCCCAAAGTTCTTCTATGCTAGGTGGTGGCTTGGTATGATCCAATACACAGACCATGCCAATCCTTGTCTAGTACAAACTCAAAACACAACATTTGGATCCATAACCTTCAACATCATTTACATAGCTAGCAAAATGTTCAATCTTCAATGAGCTTATTAAGTGTGTCAAGATTAATTATCTCTTCATTGTATTGCCACATCTTTGTGGTATCTAATTTCCAAAATAATATGTTTCTGTCTAACTTAAGTTTGCCGGTACCATGAATGCATAAGAAAGAGAAGCTGACATGTAAAGATAGTATAAAATGAAATTAATACTGAACATATGACACTAACAGGCATATTTTAACTCATACAATGGCAAAGCAACAAAAAGAAAGATGCTAAAGTTAAAACAGAATTAAATTTTAGTCTGATATATAAGATTAAAAGGTAAGCATACTGACAGTGGTCATGCTCAAATTAGGGTCAAATAGAGAAATTCAAAGGAATTCAAAAGTTCTCTTCCTGAGAGCAAAAAAGAAAGATGGGGAGATGAATTTCTTGGATTTTTTAGACTTAAAAAGTACAGGAAGATGGAAAGTGGAAATCTTCAATATTCTAATTTTAATAGTTAAGGAATTGATTCAACTGAAGTTAAAATCTACATGCCAACTTCTTTAGGTTGTCATTTTATACTCTTAGACTTATAGGACAAGCAAAGCATATCTCCATGTAAAATGATTTATCGCCGATCATAATCTACTGTAGACTTTTGAAATTTCTTACATAAAATGGGGAATGAAACTTGCAGTTTAGCTAATATTAAAAAAAGGATGGAAAAATTCACAAAAAAAAAAGCACTTTTACCTGGTTGTTACTCGTGAACTTTCAGTAACGTTATGCCATGTATAATGTGACATGATAATGCCACAAAAGAAGATAGTAAGTATCCCACTAAGAGAAAAGAGCTGTCACACCAATGAATATGTGAAGTTTGATCACAAACAAAGGTTACATCATATGTACATACATATGTATGCATAAAATTAATTCTCAAAATAAGACATAATGAAGAAAATAAGAGGCCATATTTTAGAGGCTTTTTATCCAGACATCAACTAGAAACAAAATAATAGAAAATTGGATGGCTATCTATATAAAAATCAATTATCCACATCATTGCATCCTATAAATTTGAATTAAATCCAATGGTTTAAATAACAAGAAATTGCATATTGATCCAAACAATCTCATTTTCTCACACCACTTAATATTGACCCCTTGAGAGACCACCCAGACATTTTTGACTTTTGGTTTTTAGGTATTTTAAAAGTTGATCATCGTGATTAGTACTGCAGTTTCTCAATTTAGATGGCATATGATATATTTTCTGTTAATAGAATATCAGCTCAATTTCTAGCAATTGAATTGTATATGTCACTTTGTGTACATGCATGCATGTGCACCATGATATGTCTATAGAGTTGACATATTGTTAATAAGGCAAGGCTAAAATAGTGATGCCACAATGTGAAAAAACACTGCAGGCCACCAAATCACCCAACAAATTTTTTATCATTTAAACATTGAGAAAAAGTAACAAAGGAAAAAAGTTCAAATAAGTAGGGACATCTTACCCATGCATCAGACTGTTATAAAATAAACTTTTCAGTAAAAAAAAAAATCTCATCAATGATTGGAAATCATTCCTACCAATCAAACTATGATCACATGCACGACCAATTTGGGTGACAAAACAGTGCATTTTGGCATCATGGCATAAATATCTGGCTATGCCTTGCAAAGAATCTAGCATTTCATATGTATGCATACACAATTACACACACACAAATACATACGTACATACATACATCTATGCTTGTATGTAAAAATATGTACATGGATTCATGTATACACACAAATATGTATACATATCTATGCATGTGTGCATCTATCTACATAGAGAGGAAGAGAGAGAGAGGACATGGAAAGTGTTATCTTCTTCATGATTTAATCTTATGTGTGCTAAAAGAGTCTTCCTTTCTCATGTATTAGATGCATTTAAAAGGCATGCCATTTTGAAGTTTAACTGACAAAAGGAAAAAGAAAGGAGTATAGTCAAACTATTATACTCACGAGCACATATTATTGAAAGTAAATAACTGATTGTTACCATCTAATAGATGGGAGGACTATGATATCAATAGTAGAAGAGGTATCAAGATGGATTAACTCATGAACAAAAAACTTCAAAAATGAGTTGCAAATAGAAAAGTCTAACTCATACATACTTCTGCTAACATGTAAGACAAATAAGCCATCAGCAACATAATGGCCACTTCACGATTGGTAGAATGTCTGCATAACATAATAATATATTATTTTGAAGAAACACCTGAATATTTAATGAATAAGATGGACCAACAATGGATTATGCTCCCTAGATCAGAACAAAATATTGATAAGATGGAATGAAAGATTATTCTATTCTTGTTTTTATATATTTGTTTTCATCTCTTCTCCAGGATGATATTAGACCCTTATCAGCTGAAATAAGAAATTTTATCAAAATCATTACAAGTTTGTCTGACTTGTATGCAATTACACCAAAATTAGAGATGCATGATTCAAAAGACATTTGCTTCACAGCTTGTTGGTTATTACGATCCATAAAGACAAATTATGAAGTCTACATATGTCTTAATAGAATATGCTGTTAAGTAACCATATATCCAGAATTTAGAGTTTAAGCTATTTGGATTTTCATTTAGTTCGTGGGTTATTTACAAATTCCAAAATGATTATCCTCACCAATTTATTAGAACAGAGACTCATTATTTGAAGTATGATGGCTGGTCATAATGTTAACAATTGCAAGAACTGTACTTAACTATTATTGATCAATTTATTACATTATTTCCATAAAATCTCCGTATTTACACTATTTTTGATGTGTTTTCAAGTTTTCTTTTATATAAATTCTCACACCAGTCTTTCTATATTTGACCACTTTCAACCAAAGAATATGACACTGACAAACTCTGGCCTAAGGCTAGGCCAGAATATGCTTGTAAACTTAAAATTTATGTCTCTTCAATTATTATTACATTTACAATTTTTGAGGTAAAAATCAAGGATGCCTTTTAAATCTTTAGTTCACTACAGTCCATCAAGTATGCAATTTCAAAATCTAAATTGCATATCAACCTTAATGGTCAAAACAAAATCATATCATGTTTGCAGGAAGTTTCGTAACAACAAATTTAAGAGCTAAGAGCTCTAGCACTTTAATTTGACACAGTACCTGCAAAACAATTATGACAATTCCAAGACAAGTGAGAAAGCAATTCTTAAATTTAAGCCTCATATGATCATGCATGTTTCAATGACTGTTTTCTGTTGGAAGAAATTGTGTCACAGAAGCATAAATATGTGGTATGACAAAGTTAGCAGCATAAGTATGTGGCATGACAAAGTTTTAAACAAAGTAACTCCAGTTGTTTAGCTAACCTCCCAAAATATAATTTTTTTATCATGTAGGCGCTTACCAGTCCCACCTGAAATGTTACAAAACACAATTATTATGAACCACGTAGCACCATAGAGTATTTTCTGAAACTCAGAAACAAGATGTTAAAAGGAGGAACTACACAGAGTCGGAGAAGATGACAAGAAATTTACCAAGCCATCAAATCATGGTGCAGTTTGTGATGATCTCAAGCGATTTATTAGTTGAAATGATTAGCTTGTGATCTATGCAATGGTTGCAGCCATTATTCTTAATAAGAAAAATGCTCTAGAAACTTACAAATATACCAAGAGCAGTGCTTGTGGAGAAAAGGTAAAGAAAGGTTCCGAGCAGTTTTAAGACTGTCATAGCATCAATACTGTCAATGCTGAGTGACTGGACCGCATTAAAAAGAACAATTGAAGTAGCATCATTAACAACTCCCTCCCCAAAAACAAGACTATATAGTAGGGGTGTTTCTTCTTGATTGAGAACCTTGAGTGAAAAATGAAGCAAAGTCAATCATGGAAGCATATGTAACTTCTTAAAAAGTGGTTGCTTCTGTAATAATAAACATACTTGCAACGTGCACACTGAATCTGTGGCTGAAAATATAGCCCCAATAGCTACAAATGATATGAATAAAGTGTTAAAACAAAAAAGAGAAAAGAAAATGAAAAAATTTATATCAAACTTGACAACATGTGATAGCAACATACCTAGGTAGTCTTGAATCTTCAAGGATATTATATCTATTTTCTTCAACAGAAAAAATGAACCTGACATAACGATAAGTACAATTAATATTCACAAAAAGTAAAGTAGGTCCACCTGAATGCACAATTAAAGCATTTTACATTGACAAGAATAATTATACAACACTAATGGGGCCAATTGACCCCATGGGCAACAATGATTGCATCTGGGCTTGGCCTCGGCAAGTCGGCCCATCCTCCTCAGCTCCAGCTTCCTAGACGGCCTTCCTAGGCAGCCCCATCCTAAGCGGCCTTCCTAGGCGGCCCTGTCTTCATAGGAAGCCCAAGGTAACAACCGGCTCCGTCCCTGGTGCTCCCAGTCGTTCTGAACGCTCTCGGCCCCGACATACTCGCTTCTGACTACAGCTTCTTCCCCGACTGTTCCCGGCCTTTACTCCCACTCGGCCTCGGTGTGATAGAGGAAGGCAGCTTCACCCTTCACTATGGCAGCCACCACGACCTTACTTCGTACGGTGTCATCCATGCCAACATCCTCGCTATGTGTTCTGACATGCTCGGAGTCCTTCAGGCACTCATGTTTAGCTAAGCTCACGTAAGCTCATGATAGTCTTTCACTCATCCATAGCTGCCAATCTCCAAAAGAGCTCTAGGCCACCTTCTCTCACTGACGTCCAATAGTCAATCAATGGGGTGGAGCATTTAATGGTGCTGAAGTGGTCAAAATGACTTGGGAGAGTGATTGATCCAAAACTGTGGGTTCCAGCCTCAGTATTCAGCCGCTGAGCTCTCTGAGCATAACCTCTGGAGGATATTCGAAGCCTTTGTGACCGGCGCCGCAAGAAGTACAAGGCATTGAGCACCCTCATGGACATGTACTACAAGGAGAAGAAGACAATAAAAGAAGTCCTCGACGGCCTCTTCTAGCTTCCGTCCTCGACGGTTCCAGCTCCCGTCCTCGGCGGCCCCTTTCAGCTTTCGTCCTTGACGGCTCCGAGCTGTCCCGCTCTCAGCCACCTCGGAACCCAGCAATCTGGCTTCAGGCGGGTGTAGGAGGCAAGGAGGCTTATGTGCATAAGAATCTACATGCATGGGGCCCACATGCTTGACTTTACCATTATCCGTACAGGCATAGGGAAGGGTACAGGATAATCAACTGCAGCCACCCATATTTGATGGGACAACATCTGTAGCTCTGACATGCCACTAAGGAGCAAGTCTCACCATTGCTGCCATCAACGTAAATGCTTTGACATGTGGCAGCACCTCAAGTCTCACAGACATCAGAACTGACATTCTATCAACAAAAGTCATCATTCATCATCTCGCCCCAACCACTCAAACCAAATGAGCCCCAAAAGTAACGGTCCATCATGAGACTCCACGTGACTCATTCCATCACTAGATGACAAGTCTCCAAGCTTCTCAGGCAAGCCACACAGAGTCCAAAGATGAATAAAATGGGTAAGAGGGATCCCCGATCAGGTAACAGCACACAACACTCCTAAATGCTCATTCTCGCTCAGAGAGAGCTCTTCTCTGAGCCTCTCACTCTCTTTTTCGAGCTTTCTCAAGCTTACGGTTGTTGCCCAGAGCACTACTTGAGCATCGAAGGGTTCCCGCCGAAATCTTTGGTCCTCAGGACTTTTTGCAGGCTTCCGACCGTGAGAAGCTCGCCGGAAGATCCCAGGCTCGTTGAAGAAGGCGACCGAACGCTCGCAAACATTCGAGGAGGATTATCTGGCAGCATCAGATTGGCGTGCCAGGTAGGAGGGACACACTACAGGAAAGAGAGCTCTGTCTTCCTGAGTTGTAAACCTTTGTCCCCTCTAAGATAGCCATGGTGGTGATGCACATGCCGAAGGTCTCTGCTAGTCATACCGGAGGGCATCCACATCGCGCTAAGCAGCAGAAGGCCACCCTCTCTGCTCTCCTTCACCATCAGCCTTAGCTGCTCTAACTAACCAACTGGTCATCCTCAATCAGCAAGTTCAAGCCTTGATTGCAGTAGTTCATGAGCTACAGGAGCAACGTTGGGTGGTCACTCAGCAGCAACCTAAGCCTCTCACACCATCTGTGATAGCTGCACCAGTTAGCCAGCGATCTACCCATGGAAGATCTCCTCAGAAAGAGGCTCATGCCATCATGCTTCACCTAAGCACCACCACCGTGAAGCTTTCAAGAGACTGCGGTCTCCTGCCTTTCGCTCGAGCAATTCCTCTCCCCGACGGCGACACAGAAAAGAATTCGAGCAGGAGCATTATCAGTGGCATCACTCCTTTCCTTACTCATCTTCTGAGTCATCTGGGGAGGACCTTAATCATGAGATGAAGAGACGTTTGGACGAACAACACCGGCGGCTAGAGGAGCTCAGTCAGAGGCTCAACGATCAACCAGAGGTGGACTACAGCACTCATCCACCCCTCATCTGCCATATTATGGAAGAGCCCGTTCCTTTCAGATTTTGCCTTCCTCAGTTAGATCCGTTTGATGGCACCATGGATCCACTTGATCACCTCAAGAGCTACAAGGCTCCGATGCAAATTCAAGGGGCGACTGATACCCTTTTATGTATGGTTTTTTCGACCACCCTGTGGAAGGCTGCATGCGCTTGGTATTCTTGCCTACCTCCGCACAGCATCGACTCTTTCCGATAGTTGGAGATGGCTTTCTTGATGCACTTCGATGCCTATCGAAGGATTCTCTGGGTGGTAGATAGCTTGTTCTCTATCCGACAGAAGGAGAAAGAACCCCTAAAAGGTTTATGGCTAGGGCTGAAAACGGATCGAATACGAATCGGATAGTAGTATATCCATATTTGTATCCATATCTTTTAACGAATACGAATACTAAACGGATATTAAAATTTATGTCCATATGTATTCTAAACGGATACGAATATGAATCGGATATCAAGCATATCTATATTTGTTATATACGGATACGAATCGGATATCAACTATATCCATATTTGTTATATATGGATACGGATATGAATCGGATATTAAGGTAGTGTTTGATACAAAAATGCTGTCCTGTATCACCTGGTATTGATCTATATTATCCTATTTTGAATGGCACTATGCCTAGAAATGAGAAAAGATATAGAGAGCCTATCTCCATATTTGGTAGGTACTTTATGTCACTTATAATATATTAAATATATTGAACCACCAATAATTTTAGGTACTAGTTTTGCAAACATTGGTTTTTAGGTTTACCTAATTTAAGTTCATATATTAGTTGAGCTAAAACTCATTAACATGTTATATCATGTCCTATATTATTATTTTTGAATATTCTTATACTGTTCTTGCACCCACTTTCATACCATTACCCTATGCTAGACTGAAAAAAAAATCTGTATCCGTATCCGTATCCGTATCCGAATCCGATTACCTTTTAGATTAGATATCCGAATTCGTATCCGAATCCGATTAAACTGCAAAATAAAAAAATCTATATCCGTATCCGTATCCGTATCCGATTACCTTTTGGATTAGATATCCGAATTCGTATCCGAATCCGATTAAACTGCAAAATAAATATCCGAATTTGATATAATTCGAATACAGATACGGATATGGTCGGAGTTTATCCGACCCATTTTCAGCCTTATTTGTGGCCCGTTTCAGGATGGCTGCCATGGAGGTTTATTATCTTAATGATGTTGTGGCCACTTTGGCCCTGAAGCAGCGACTTCGCCGTTTTCGCTTCACTTATTCACTAGACAAGAAGCCTTCTAGCTCTTACGCCGAGCTCCTAAGTCGTGCGCAGAAATATATTCACACCGACGAAGCTAACTTCTCACGAAGGGCACTAAAGGAAAGATAACCCTATGGTACCAATTATGCAATTATGCTAGGAGGCATCCCCAGCAGATTAAGCAGTAAAAGCACCTTGAAGCCCCCTAAATGAAGGTATCAGTGGCAGAATAATTCTCAGGATGGACGAACTTGAGACATCGTCCATGGTCGATCACCTCGAGCATTTATGAGCATCCTAACTCCTAGTCACCTCAAGCATTTATGGGCGTTTTAATTTCTAATGGTGGTCAACCGGAAGGTGCTAGTGCTATTAATACAAGGTGGGAGATGGGGACAAGGGGCTATGACTGTTGGCTCCACCTTTTCCCTCTCTCTTTCTCTCTGCTGCACCCAAAAGCCAAACCGAGCCCAGAACCTCCTACGGATTCTGTTTCAACTGCTCTCAGATTTCGGCACAGAAGGAGACAAATTTCTTCAAAGAAAAAGCTCTCAAGCCTTTAATCGACGTCGACACCAAACAAGATACAAGGGCAAAAAGCTATGAAAGCTAAGTGCACTACACTTTGAGAAAAAGTTTCTTTTCATTCAACTTCTCAAACTCCCGGGCTGGCGCAAGAAACCCCTGTGGTAGTTTTCAAAAGGATCTCGTGGCCCCGTGATCATAAGGATACCCCCGGTTCGGCACGAGAAACCCTCGAGATGGTTCAAATCCTATGGTCTCAACGGCACTGAGTCAACACTCGGGCCGGCCGCGAAACTCTCGAAGTGGTTTTATTTCAGCCCCAGTAGCTTTATATTTACCTCAACGGCATCATTACAACCTCAATGGTTTTATTGCAGCTTCAGCGGCTTTATCTTTGCTTCAGCGACTAACGGCCAATGTTTGCCAATTAGAAGTCCCAAGTCAGCCCACAGTGAGAAAGATCAATCCTAGCTCACAGTTGACGGGCATCCATTTTCAGACCCTGCGTCAGGAGAGAATTACTGGCTGCCCTCATCTGATTAAAGGTAATTAGCTTACCTCCAACATTGCTTAAAGTTTTTTGAACAGACAAAAGCATGGCTCCAGAGAGCGTGCAGATGTCCACACAAGGCAGCGCAAAAAAAAAAAAACAGAAACAAGTGCAAAGGTAAAAAATTCTACACTTCTTTCGCTTGACGGATGCAAGGCCCACAAGCTCGAGGAGTGTGGGAGGCATATGATGGGGCCAGTTGACCCTATGGGCAACAATGATTGCATCTGGGCTTGGCCTCGGCAAGTCGGCCCATCCTCCTTGGCTCCAGCTTTCTAGATGGCCTTCCTAGGTGGCCCCATCCTAGGCGGCCTTGTCTTCATAGGCAGCCCGAGGTAACAACCGGCTTTGTCCCTAGTTCTCTCAGTCGTTCTGAATGCTCTCGGTCCCGACATACTCGCTTCTGACCACAGCTTCTTCCCCGACTGCTCCTAGCCTCTACTCCCACTCGGTCTCGATGTGATAGAGGAAGGCGGCTTCACCCTCCACTATGGCAACCACCACGACCTCACTTCGTACGGTGTCAGCCAAGCCGACATCCTCGCTACATGTTCTGACATGCTCGGAGTCCTTCAGGCACTCATGTTTGGCTAAGCTCATGTAAGCTCATGATAGTCTTTCACTCATCCGTGGCTGCCAATCTCCAAAAGAGCTCTAGGCCACCTTCTGTCATTGACGTCCAATAGTAAAATCAATGGGGTGGAGCATTTAATGGTGCTGAAGTGGTCAAAATGACTTGGGAGAGTCATTGATCCAAAACCATGGGTTCCAACCTCAGTATTCAGCCGCTGAGCTCTCCGAGCGTAACCTCTAGAGGATATTCGAAACCTTTGTGACCTATGTCGCAAGAAGTACAAGGCATTGAGCACCCTCATGGATGTGTACTACAGGGAGAAGAAGACAATAAAAGAAGTCCTCGATGGCCTCTTCTAGCTTTCGTCCTCGACGGCTCCAGCTTCCATCCTCGGCGCCCCCTTCCAGCTTCCATCCTCGACGGCTCCTAGCTGTCCCGCTCTCAGCCACCTTGAAACCCAGCAATTTGGCTTCAGACGGGCGTAGGAGGTAAGGAGGCTTACATGTATAAGAATCTACATGCATGGGGCCCACATGCCTGACTTCACCATTATCCGTACACGTGTAGGGAAGGGTACAGGATAATCAACTGCAGCCATCCATATTTGATGGGACAGTGCTTGTAGCTCTGACATGCCATTAAGGAGCAAGTCTCACCATTGTTGCTATCATCATAAATGCTTTGACATGTGGCAACACCTCAAGTCTCACAGACATCTGCCCTGACATTCCATCCATAAAATTCATCATTCATCATCACGCCCCAACCACTCAAACCAAATGAGCCCCAAAAGTAACGGTCCATCATGAGACTCTATGTGACTCATTCCATCACTAGATGACAAGGCTCTAAGCTTCTCAGGCAAGCCACACAGAGTCCAAAGATAAATAAAATGGATAAGAGGGACCCCCGATCAGGTAACAACACACAATACTCCTAAATGCTCATTCTCGCTCAGAGAGAGCTCTTCTCTGAGCCTCTCACTCTTTCTTTCGAGCTTTCTCAAGCTCACGGTCTACACATCGTTATGTGCTAATTGGTGAAAAATATCATATATATGCTTGTGTAGCCTTGCAACTAATATGAAGGGACCCACTTGTTATGCACCTTAATAGTTTCACCCATACTCATGGTTCCCTAAAAAAGCACAATTACTAAATATTCCAGATCTAGAATAGGCAAATGAGTAGTAACCAAACACATATCATATTGTTTTAAGCCAGTAACTTCATATGGTTGCATGTATATTCCCTAAAATATAGCAATTTTTTCATACCATCAGCTCAGGTCATTTAACATCCATATGTATACAAAATTTTGTATTTGTAGTTTTGAAAGCCATTAGAGCATTTCCATGATATCCAGTTTGCTTAATGAAGATCAACTGTCTTTCTTATTCACTGCTAGCTGTCTGTTAGATTTTGCAACATTTGAAGATACCTTATGACCCTGACAACATTACCAGCCCATCTATCATAGGATCAATTATCCATGATGTTGGGATATGTGCCCATAAACAAATGAGATGTATTATTTTGCTAATAAATTTGAGAATTTTTTCGATATTATTTTTGCATGCATGTCTTGATGCTTTATAAATATCAAAAATCTTTGATTATTTAATTATGACTTTAAATATTGTATATAAGTGTTATATACAAAGGATAATATTTAAAGTAAAATAATTTAAATCGGTCCGTAATTATAAATTAAAGTTGGGATCTTTAATTCAAAATTACTAGCGCGGTTTATTACATTCTGAATGAAATGATCTTATCCAGATTGTTAATAATGAGATTATCGGAATGAAAGCGCTTTTATAATTTGATTATATAGGACTGGAATGCGATTAATTATGAATCTCTAATAAATTTCGTTGTTAAAATAGAGCATTCAAAATTAATCAATGATAGTCATATATGAATCGATCTTAATTCTGAGTAATTAATAAATTCCTATTTGTTGTATTATATTTTTGACATACCAGATAATGACACAGAAACATAGTGTCAAATTCTTGGTATATTAGAAATATAATAACATAAATAGCCAAAAATATTAATATACAAGATAAAATCTATTCCTTCATAAAGAAGTCAGATGGACGATTTTCATAAGTGTTGATTCGGGGCTTGAATAATAAGAGTGCTCAATTTATGATTAGATCATAAATATATTATTCATTATAGAATCAATGATACTTATGGAGAAAGATATAATTAAAGAGGTTAACGAAAAATACCTAGCTTTAATTATAAATCGTTTATGGAGGATTAATTTATATGTAGTGACTATATCAATGGATAATTCAAATCCTTTTGAATATAATTAATTTTATAATTTTAAGAGTACAGTTCCAAATTTTTAGTGGAGTAATTTGGAATTAATAATTTTAATAATTTAATTAAGGTATTAATTAAATGTCAAAATTATTGGACCTTAAAATTATAATGTCCATAATTTCTTTGAACGGCTCCATTAAATTATGTGAACTTTATGATTTGTTGGATTGAGTTATTAATTTGGAATTAAAAATTCTAAATTAATTTTTACACAAAAATTAATTGGATTAATTTCTATTTTAAATAATATGATTATTTAAAATAAATTTAAAATTATTTTAAATTAAAAATTATACGGTATGCTAGAAAACACATCATAGGCATATTCTACAATGAGAGTCCATGTGAAAGTTATTTTATTATTGAAAAAATATATGAAATCGTGGGAGATTTTTTTTCTCTCCCATATTATCCCACGATAAAGATATTAAAAGAAACCAACAATGGATTGTTGGATAGATATATGAGATTATGGAAGAAAAAAAATTCACATCACTCCACATTTAAGTAATCTCCAAGAGTTGAAAGTTATCTTAAATTTTAATTAATTAATTAATTAATTAAAAAGGGATGGTAGTTATTATTCTCTCATAATATAAGATTCATGAGAAAAAAATAACGTAGGATGATTCCCATTAGCCACAGAGAGTTTCTTCTTCATTTTCACTTTGTCTCATGTGTTGAGAATACAAAGTGACTTAAAAATTCAGTTGTGTGATCTTAATCTAAATCAGAAATGCCCACTCATTCGTGTTCATCATAATTTGGAGAACGTTTGGAAAGATTCATGGTGATCGAAAGGATTTGTTGATTGCAAGATGGTATTGGTGGAGTTCAAGATATTCGACAAAAGGTCAATTTCTTAATCTCCTTATTATATTTATTATTAAATTAATATAGGTATAAATCGCCAAATAAATTTTTTTTAAGAAATGCTAGTTGATCCTTATCTAGCTTTCACAAATATCTCAAAATCGGTTTGAGATATTTGCGAAATCAACACCATAAAATTGTCTTAGCCTAAGAGCCTGAAAAGGAGGACGACTGACACAAATTATGTTGGCCATTCTTATAGACACAAATTATGTCCATTGCCTCCATGACAATGAAAGAATCATGTAGCTATTGCCTCCATCCTATCAATAACCCTCGCTAGACCACTTGATGATATCAAATGGTATTAGAGCACCAAGGTTTGTTGTACCAAAAATCGAAACTAGACTGGTATGGTTCAGTACAAAATTAGTGGCCTACCGATCAAGTAGACCAAGGGGCTCCAACCCATGAACCACCTTAGATCAGGCTAAACCGAGAAATTCAGTTCGGTACGTTGATATGGGTTTTGTTTGCCCCTATATCAAACTGAGAGGTTCAAGATAGTTCAGCATACAATGCTTCTAACAAATAGGTCATGTGCATTAAGGGCAACAAACTCTTTTTCTTGGCCATGGCTGGACAATTGCTTACATCCCCTTTTCTAAGGAGAAACCACCCATGAACTAATGATCTACTCCCCTAAAAAATCATCAAAATGGCCAAAGGAAGTGTTGTTTCCAAATCCTCCATGGCTTTCTCCTCCTTAATGCTGATCCAGAGAACATATTCAGAGATCAGCTGATAGTAGTATTCAGTCATGAACTCATTGAGAATCTAAACCATTTAAGATATGATATGTTAGTGATGATGATTGATAAGTCTATTAATTATCCCAATTTAATGATTAAAATAAATATTAATTATTTTAAATTTATTAAGAATTGATACATTTTATGGATGTTTGTAGAAAAGGAGCCTATAGATGGAAAGAGCTCGATTTTTGGAGTCCAACGATGCAGACGACACTTAAATCGGGACTCTGTTTTCCCGAAAATGAAGAAAGAGATGATTTCGCATGATTCTCGGTGCAAACTAAGGCAGGTGATGTAAAACAGATGGTTGAGGAGTTTTCTCACGATATCTAAATGATCTTGAACCCGATTGACTCCAACTTTGACTGAAAGGAAGCCCTAGATAAGCTCTATAAAAGGAGAACCTCAGGCAGTAGTTTAGGAAGGAGTTTTCTCCAAAGTTCTTTTTATTTTTTTTATTTAGATCATTGTATTTAGGCCTAAGAGAGAAAAATTATGGAGGGAATGCTGGCGACAGTAATGTGTGGCTAGATTCTTTCAACTTGGGATGATGATGAAGCATATAACCAGGTTCTATCTTTCTTTTTGTTCTTAATTTCTATGCAATAAAAATTATGCTTTTCTTTCATATATCTTTTGAGTTACTTTTCGGATCGAGATTTTGATCTGGCATATACGGCCTGTACCCTCTATCGATGTACCATGATCTTAGGATATGGTACGTGCCTAAGAGAAACAAATCATAGTATAGTAGTTTAGACCTCTAGCTTTGCAAATAATTAGATAGTTTATACTCTAAGAGGACGTGCCGTGATCTTCTGATACGGTACGTGCCTAACAAGAGATAAATTATTCTAACCTTGAATTTGCAAAAATTATTACTAATGCAACATAAAGAAAAGAAGATAAAACATGTTTGCATGATGGATTTGGATTCTTGGGTTACTTCTCCTGCTATTTTTATTTCGTTAATTAATTAGTTGTTATATTTTAATAACTGTTATTCTTAATATAATCCTCTACAGATAAATTTTTTTTTCTTTTTCATGAAATAATTGCCCTTGATTCTTGAGGATACGATCCCGATTCATCACTAGCTATAGTAGTGAGTATGTTTTATTTTTGATCGCCAATGACAGCGATCAATGATTCAGTTGGTTAGACATCAAATTTAGGTGGGGTCATGGGCATGACACATCTGATTTCAGTCCACTCAGGAGAAACCATGAGGATTTAAAAACAACCTAGGAAAACCAAAATATTTAGAGAAATTTTCCCTCATTATTATGAAAAAGATAAATTCCATTAAGTGCAGACTCAGATAGTGATAGATAGGATGGTGTGAATGAGTTCAAGGATGAGTCAATGCTTGTTTTTTCACTTACTGAATCTCAATACAAAAGAAGAAGATGACCAAATACCAAGGTTTGTCGTACCAAGAATCAGTATGATACAATATCGAATCAATGATGTACCAGTCATCCTATACTAAACCAACGATGTACTAATTAAGTAAACTAGAAGGCTCCAACCCATAAACCGCTCCATATAAAGCCGAACCAAATGGTTCGGCATGGTACAGGATAGGTCAGTATGGCACAAGGCTGGTATAAAATTGGTACAAGGTAGTTTTAGACTATATAGGATGGTTTGGGACAGTATCGACTCCGTACTATTTTGAAATGATGAACAACACTGGTTATATACTAGTACTGTTCGGTATGCCTTGTACCGAGTGGTTTAGTACAGTTCGGCATACCTTGCTAGATACATAATGTTAAAATCATGCTTCCATCTTTACTTCTTCACACTCCATATATTCTCACAAAAACATTTCTGGCTTCAAGATTTGCCATATTCCAATCATTAAGGATCTAATGGCAAGCTACACTTCAACAGTCTCTCACTTCAAGTTTACACTGGTTTACAGATGCTGAACATCTTAATCTAGCTTGATCAAACCACATCTGGGATCTACTAAAACCCTACCACACAAGCACCTGAGTCTAGGCACACATTTGGTTAAGTTAATCCAGGATTAGCTTATCTAAATCTCAAAGTGACCATATTTATGATTTGAAACAAGAATTTGTGAAAATTCAAGACTAATATTTTTCAAACCAGCTTATAGTTGAGCCCAGGGAAAGAGCATACACTTTTATGCATGCCAGGGAAACCTGTTCTCCTATTCCTTCAGGGGTGCTCAATTTTCAGGAAGTTTTGTCTTGACGGATCTAATGAATTAGGACTTGGTCTAGATGGTTTAGGCATGCCTACTAATTGAGGGCTTGGTTTAGGACTTCGCCAGCTCCCAGTTCTTTAGCCTAGCACTTATAATATTAGGCCTATTTTTTATCAACCTTTGTTATGTGAGTATCTTGTACACATTCTTAAGTGATAATGAGAAGCACCATACCTCACTGCTAACATTAGTGTTCACTAGTTTCTTTCAATTATATTGGAAGGTATAATATTTAATTTTAATACCTATCAGCTTAGGATCATGAGTTATTAGGGTTTATTACACTAGGGCAAGAACAATGACTTGAATGGTGATGGTTTGTATTATAATTCATTGGTACATTCAGAATATTGAAGGTAGTCTTGACCATTGAATAACCAGCAGAATTACAAGACAGGAGCAATTGAATAACCAGCCAAGGTTTATCGTCTAAGCATGTAAGGACAAGAGTAAAATAATAAAGGAGGGAGACAGTAAAAACCAAAGGAAATATGATGTGAAAACTATACTAATATTAGAAATATGTAAAGCATTTCGGTAAATGTTCAAGGCTGAAAATCCTCAACTGCAAGCACTTGTGTAATCAAGGTATTAATAGTAATGAAAATTTTTCAAAAATATTTTAAAATGCTTACAACTAAAGGTGTCTATAATTTGTGTTGATGTATGCACAGATAATAGGTAATCATATCATGCAAGTTCTTTTAAGGTAAGACAAAACAATTGCTTCTTAAAATATAGGTCAAGATTAGTGGAATCCTAGAAATCTGAAGCAGTTTGTGATTGCTTAATCCATGAAAGAGATTTGTTGACCAAAGATCAACTTGTTGCTTCTCTTAATATAACATGCTGCATTAGTGGAATCCTGGCTTTCAGATTTGTGGAATATTCAATTCAATCAAAGGGATCGACAACAAAGAATTATAGTGCACAAGAGATATCATGCCAACAGGTTACCAGTGAAGCGTATGAACCTCTATGCCATCCATGTCAGCATCATGTACCAGCTTCCGCAGATGCACATACAAGTAGGATATGGTGATATGAAGTTATATTAGCATTATGCTTTTCTTTTTAAATCAATGCCTCATCATTTTGAACAACCTTGTTTCCATTTTCAGATCATCTGAAACTTTAATCTGTTTTTTGTATTTGCTTATTTAGAGAATATGATGGCATGGGGTGGATGGGTGGGTGGGTGTGTGTATGTGTGCTTTTTTTTTTTTTTTGCAGGGGGTGGGGGGAGGGGGTTGGTTTGGGCCGCAAGAGATTGTTCTTCATCAAGCCAAAAATTAGAATTCAAGGCAAAATAGCATATGAGCTCTGTAGTTTTATTTATCAGCATATAAACTACCCATGATAATAACAGTATTCTACAACATCTACAATGTGTTGTTAATATGTAAACATACTATATGTTTCCTTTTGGTTATTATCATGAAAACTGAGCTTATTTTTGGTGTTGATCTGCAGACATGGTTGTGAAATGCATTTTAGTATAATAAGTTACATGGATCTTCACTCTTCTTCAATCCACCATTAGAGTCTTTTTTGATGTGATCAAGGTGGTCATTTGACTAACCATCTTTCCTTGATATAATTTAGGTGTTACTTTTTTTGCTATCCCAAGTTACTAAGGCAAATAAAGTTATTCAGCTTGCCAGCAATCCAATGTTCCTTGAGTTAACAAGCATGCATGGACCAATTGTCACTTCAAAGGACTTTTAAAAAGAACAAATCCTTGCAAGAGGTGGTCAATACCAAGACCAACATGACATAAACTCCACTTGTGTTAATGTGAGCACAGGTTTTGGACCTAGGCTGTGCCCATTTGCTAATCATGACCATTGTATAGGCATGGTAGGAAAACATTTAGACCCATTAAAATGCATCCAGACATGTCGAAAAATTAAGATCCCACTTGGGCTCAAACCAGGTTTATGCTCAAGGATAGGGCAAGCTGGTTACATTTGAGAGAAGAAGAGGAACAGGATGAGGAGGGGGAGAGGTGATGGTTCATGGAATTAGAGGGTAAAGGAGGTATGGGGCAGAGGTAAGGATAGGAGAGAAGTGACTGGTGAGGGGAGAGTACAGAGAGGATAAGATGAGTGGACAGTTCAAGAAAGAGGATGAGGGAGCTGACATTGTCAAGGAAAAGGAGTTAGGAGAGGAGAGGAGAGAAGTTGAAGACCATAAAGAGGAGAGGAGAAAGGAAGGAAAGAAAATGGATGAGGCTGCACCAGGCAAAGGTTTCTTTTTCTCTTCTTCCCCTTAAATATGTTGGCTCAAATTGGATCCAGTTTTTTAGGTCAATCATCAATTGACCTATAATAGACTCAAATAAAAACAAGATCATACAAATTAATTAGACAAGATTACAGATCTTCATTGGTTCATGTAGTCTGTCATTCCGAGAATGGGCTACCCCCTAACAAACACACATACCAAGATTTCGATAATTACATAAGAAATTCAAACAGACAGCACTCAAAGTTTGGTAAAATTGTATAATAATTATGAGGTTATTATGCAATATTATAATGCAAAATAAAGCTTACCTACTGAGATAATGCAAAAAGATATCAGAGTACCAAGCACCCCGAATAGCAAGATTGTTGAAAAGTTCCGAAAGAATTGCTTTTTCTTGACCTGGAAACTATTTGTAAATTTAAAAACCTCAGATAAATACAAGCATTATTTGCTTGAGAAATAATAGCACTCAGAAAGTGTTTGAAAGGAACAGCATTATGGTTTTATATTGTGACTAACAAAACTTGGATATATATATATATATATCATCAAAAAGTAAATTGAATTTCTTCTTTTAAGATAGATCATTAACTAGCTTGCCACATCAGTCTTTCTGCCTCTAAGGTTAAGGTTTAAAAAGGGAATATTCTCAACTGAATTGGAAAAATAATCACACACAAGTACTCATGAGCAAAATATCATTGTTTTAGGTAACTTCAAATTGTATGATTGTAGTAATTGCTAGAGTACAAGGGTGCGGTAAAAGGTAAAGGAAAACAGCTTATGAGCAAATCATCAATTATTTTTTGTCATATCAGTCTTTCTTGTTTCTTATATAAGATAAGATCCAGATGAAAATAGAATACCTTTACCTAATTGCTGATTCTGTTGCCAAAAACAGCTTGTTATGACCCTTCATGGGTGGTACCCATTATTCAAATGTGAACCACCACTGAGTATTTAAATCTTATGAGCATTAGAAAGTGGATCGCACATTAGCCACCACATATCAACACAGAAGTAGTGTGTTGGGTTATTGCAAACTTTTCACTGGAAAAAATGCATGAAAGAAGCGTTTACTTGGCTTCTAGATTTATTATATCAACTTGTACCATCCAGTATTGGGCATATCTTACCAACCCAAAATGACACTAGTATAGCATAGGGGCTCAATGTCATACTGTGCTAACATGCTACTGCTGCTGTCACACCTCTCACAACAAATCATGTGTTGATATGATGGTGTATTGTACTGATCCAACCCATACCTAAGCTAATGGTAAAGGATATGTTGGACTAAGAACCTTGCTTGGCTTTATAATCTTAGTCAACTTTTGGATCCTAACTAAGAGCAAACTCCTTAATATGAATATTCTGTTGACTCCTTCATTTTGCGATGCCATCTGCTATTTATAAATAAAATATTTGAGCATGATGTATATGACTGTTACAGTTAATTGATTTAAATTAAAACCATATGTAATTGGGCTGAATAAAAGGGTTGGACTAGTCTTGTTACATGTGGATTACTGATCATGGGCCAAAACATGACATTATATTTAGTTTGCTGGTCATGGAATGAATCGTGGCATTATATTTAGATTGCCAGTCATGGGTTGAATTATGGCATCATTTTTGGATTGTTGGTATTTGGCCAAATCATAACACTATTTGTGATTGTTGGTTATGGACCGAATCATGGCACTATTTGTGGATTGCAATTACAGGCTGAATCATGACAATATATATAATTTGCTGATCATGAACTGAATCATAGCACTATTGATTTTCTAGTCATGGGCAGGATTATGATCAGGGTTAGTTTGATGCCAAATGATAACCTAGATTGTTGAGCTTACGTTGGGATGTGGAGTCCAATTCTTATTATATTGATTTTGATGATGTATAATTTGACACTATTACTTACTGAAATGGCTATCTTGATTATTTATTCTGATATATCAAATTTATTCAGTTATTGATAAAGATATTTGAATATTAGTCGTGTTGAATAGTGTATTTCATGATTTTTTGTGATTTATAATTGTTTATCTAGTTGCATTTGGTATTGAGCATATTTGTGATCATTATATATTTGTCTGTTGGGGATGGGGGAGGTTCTTTCTGAGCTGTCAAGCTCACACCATTTTTTACTTGTCTTTTTCAAAGTCACAAAATTCTTAGTAATGGGCTATGGACCGTGGTTCAGTGAGAAGCAAAATATTTAGAGTATTTTGATACCACATGAACAATCAAAGATGTAATTGAATGATTTTATTGTTATTTTAATAAAATTAAAAAAGATATTGCAAGTTACTGTGAAAATTGATAAAATAGTCCTTGCATATGAATCTAGATGATGTGCAGCCATGTCACATATTCAACTAAGGACTTGGGCTAGGTCATGACATATATTAAGATTTGTAAACTTGGTTTTGCTTCTAGTACATCATGATCAAATTAGTTTTGGTTTTGGCTGTTGCAATTTTTTTAGTAAAAGCTATATGAAATGTAATAGTTAAAATCGTTATCAAGAAAAATAGGTAAAATAAAGAAAAATAAAGTAAATATAAATATTATATGATTTTCAAAATTGCATAATATGTTTTTTGAAATCCTTGAATGTATCATTCCAATGATTTCACTCTGCAACAGTCAAAGAAGAAACATTAGTGAAAAGATGTGAAATAATTATGCTTAAGAGTGTATTGTATTATTTTCCTGTTTGGAAGCAATATAACATACAACAATCTAAATGCCTATGAGATTTGAGCTCTATAACAGCTGAACCTTTGTCAAAAGTATTTTTTTTCCACTACATCTTTTCCAAATCTAATGCTGCAAAATTCATAAGTCTTCTCAAAACTCAAAATACCAAAGGAAAAAAAGCATCCCAAATTTGAAGAAATGAAAAAAAAAAAAAGACAAGATTGGCATAAGATCACATGAACATAATTAATTTGGCTCAAAAGCTAGTGAGGACTAAAATTGGAAACAAGTCCTTGTGACAACCAATAAGTGTATGCTTAATCCAACATTTGTTGTGTGCCAGATAGATCCTAGGTGCACAACAGATATGGGACTGAATAACACCTTTTGTATAGGCATTTGTTCAGTCCCACATTGATTATACATTACATAGGCCATGAGCAGATATAGAGGGCCAAGGAACATAAATAATATCTTCTAGCTAGTCTCTTTGGGCATGATCCTAGATCATTACAAGATGGCTCCATAAGCATTGAAGAAAAACGTCTTAGAAGAAGCTCATTGTACAAGATATAAAGAGCACCCTAGTGTTGTTAAATGCATAGAGACTTGTATTGATGTTACATTGTGTTGGGTTTGCCAATAGGTAAAGGCTAAGCCCCAAAGACTGGTAAGGCTATTGCAACCTCTTTTTGTCTCATTATGGAAGTAAAAGCATATCACCATGGATTTTGTAACAACATTCCTAAGATTACTGGAGGTAATGATGCTATATGATTGATAGTGAATAGATTGATGAAGTTAAGACACTTTTTTGCTACTAGGAGATAGCAACCTGAATGTCAACGAGATGATAGTAAAACTCTATGGTGCTCCAGTTTCTATTTTACTTGAAAGAGACAACATTTGTGTCTCATTTTTTGAGGAGTTTACATCAAGCTATGCAAACCAATTTGAAGTTTATTAAAGTCTAAACCAATTGAAAGGACAACCCAAATTCTAGAAGATATATTGAGGATTGTGTGTTGGATTTGAAGGGCTCTAAGGATGAAAATCTACACATTATGGAGTTTGCTTACCAATAACAGCTATCAGGCTAGCATTTAAATTGCTTCTTTCCAGAATTTGTAAATGACAATATGTAAATCTCCTATATATTAGGATGATGTTGATGAAAGAAAATTGTTGAGTTATTTTATCATGATGAAAATATGTTTGAAAACTTGTGAGCATCTAAAAACTCAATAAATTGTGTATGGCTGAAAAATGATTTTGAAGTTAGTAAAGAAAAATTCATTTTTTTACTTGCTAGCCCGATTACGATTCAAGCCTAGCTAGTACAGTAGATCACTGATAAAGCATGTGTTCACAGATTAGTTTTTTTCGAGACTCTATCAAAGGGTTAAATGTAATTTCAAGCATATATGGTTTTGACCTTGTCACGGAGCTAATCATGATCGTACTCATAAGGACTAAGAGAGGAATTATGTAATCACATTGTTAAATTTTCTATAAAATTATTTAGCTGCTTAATGGTTGTATATCAGAATATATCCAAGGCACTTTCATTCAAAAGGATGCTTGCTTCAAATTATTTGATGCTTATTTAGCTGCTTAATGGTTGTATTTCAGAATATATCTAAGGCACTTTCATTCAAAAGGATGCTTGCTTCAAATTATTTGATGCTTCGTAAGTGGAACTCTTGTTTGAATTTTTTTTTTTTCTTTATACACTTGATCCAACTCGTGTTGGTAGAGGTATCTTACTAGGCTATTAGCTCATATCATTTATCTCTTGTTATCTTTCAGATACCAAGTAGCTTGGTCTATGGGTTATTGGTTGTGCATTGGATGGGTTAAGAATAAAATAATGTTTCCCTTCACCAAACATTAATATATGGAATAAAACTTTTGTTGTGCTACATTAGCATTCTTAAGAGATAATATTTATGAATTATGTTGATGGATTTTCTTTATCTTAAATATTTTTTGAGATTCAAATTGATTATTTGCTTTTTAAAGCTATTTTTGTTGAGTTTCATAGATGCTTCAAATATCTTTTACCATTACCTATGTTGTGATCATAAAGAAATCTCTTTATTGGAAGTTCTGTTGTTAGATGAGAATAACAAGCAAGTCTTGCCTAACATGTGGGGCTAAGCCTTATAGGAGTGTGGCCACTTGTCGCATGCATGGCTCATGCTACCAGGTTAGAACATGACAAATTAAGTGGTATCAGAGGAGATCAACCTATAGCTCATGTGTAACGAGGAGGCATTACAACATGGGTTCTTTTAGGGCTAACCACATTCTAATCAGGTGTGAGGACTTACAAAAGAGTTTGTTTAATTTTACATTGGTTATGCCTGGTAGATCTTGAGTACTTATACAAGGCTAAAGAATCCAGACAAAACCTTACAACAAGTCCCTTTATATGATCCTGGATCACTACAACCCTTGTTTCAGATTTCTTTCAGCTTAAACTGAAATTTTAGTTTTGATTTATGAATTTTGGGTGAAATTTCAAAAACCACAATTTGTATTTTACTGACTTAATCCTATGATTTCTCTTAGGCAATTGCATATGCCTCGTCAAAAATCGGCTTATAAGGGGCCTCAACCTTATGGATTCTGCAATCCAAAGTATCCCCCATGATCCAAAGATAATTAGATGCCTAAGTGCCTTAGGGACTAGCATAGAAAGTGTGCAAAAGGCCTAAATATAAGGAGTGGAAAAGTTCACTAATGTACAATGGACATTGCACAAGTTTTGCTAGTAAAGTGAGAATAAGTTTGTGATGAAAGTTCTGTCCACATCCCACTCAAGAAATCATATGAGAATCATATAAGACAATTTGACTAAGGACTGGTGGAACAAGAAAAAAGAATCTGTTCTAGGCATCAAGATATCAAAGGATTATATATGTAAAATATAATATCACTATGAACAGCCACTATTAGCCCTGACTAGTGAACCAATTATGAATGAGGAAAAAAAATAGGCTACACATTCTAGGATGCCCCACATCACTGAGCCATACCAGCACATGTTATACCACCTTACTTTTGTTGTTCTAGCAACAAGAAGCATATTGTGCATCAGTGCCTTACTGTACTGGCCAGGTATTGGTACCAGTACTTCATCCCTTCATGCTGTGAATACTAAGTTCAAGAATTTCCCTCTTCTTCCTTTTATCATCTAATTTCAAGTCAACTTTAAATTAATCTACAATGACCAGGTCAAGGCAGGAAGTCTTGAATTATTTGCACCTACATACCCCATGAAGTCTGTAAGTAGATTAAAGAATTTGGACCCTTGGCCTTTGGTCCTTAAAAGATAAGCTTAACCATCAAATACTAGATCAAAACTAAATATACAAGATTCAGAAATATTCTTTCTGTTGGATTGTGGGGCCAAGTTAGCAAATGATGCTTACTTAGAATGGAGGCAATTTATAGAAACATATTGGTGACCATGCATCTTGGTCTTAATTATTTGTTTTTTTCTTTTTTATGCATAGATTAAGAGAAAGGGGTTTTCCCTGATTAAGATAAAGGGGTTTTCCTTGATTACATTCAAAAATAGCTACATCTCATAGCATCCACTTCAACTTTAACCACAATATCTAAAAGGAAGGATGGAGTCTCTAAGGCATCAAACTGCTGCCTAATGGCCATACTGACAAGGAGATCAGCAGAGTGATTTCATTTTCTGAATACGGAGGAGACTTCAAATTCGACCAGCTGGACAATGATATCCTAAATTGCTTGGAGGTCAGGATGGAATGTTCTCGATGGGCTTTCCAAACCAACATGTGCTCATAATATTGAACTTTGTATCATCATCTAACTTGGAATTATGAGACCCACCTCCTTTAAACATTCAGCTCTGTTTGGACAGCCAGCTAGCTTGTCCATGTCATCTCTCTCATATGGGTGGGAAGATACAACAAGACAAGGTGCAAGGATGAAAAGGTCCAAGGGGTTTGTTGGAGTACTTATATCCAACATTTTGAAGATTTTATTAATAAATAGTATACTTTAGGTCAAGGTTTTAATCATGTGGGATTCCAATTTTTCTATGAAATAGGGCATGCCACTATCCCACCTTTCCCAATACTTGGGATGAAGGATGTGTCAAGATGTGCCAACTAGAATGCTGGGATAGTGGTAGATGGTCTTGTCGTAACACTTGGGATAGTAACTTATCCTACTATCCCATGAGATGTCATTGGTATTTCAACCCCTCCTACGGATGGCAACTTCAACCCATAATATGGGGCAAGGTAAGGATTTTCCACCTTTTGCAGTGATGGGGATTGGGTAGGGTGGCGGATAAGTATATTCCCATCTCACTATAGCCCGCCCCATTGATCTCGTATAGTATCCTTATATGTTTTATATCTACAAAATTATTCTCATAATTTTTACTAAAAATTCAAATATATTATTAGGAGAGAGGTGGGTCAAAGAGGGGATGGAGCAGGAACAGGGATTTATTTTTTTTCTATAGAGCAAGAATGGAGATGAAAAATCCCCATTTACAGATGGAGATGAGGACGGGGATTAGGGTCTCCCACCCCGCCTCGCCCCATTGCCATCCTTACCCCCCCCTCTCCCATAATGAAAAAAAAAAGGAAAAAAACCAATTAACTTGGATGCAAGGACTGGTTGTCCTCCTTGCAATCCAAGCAAAGGCATTTTTTTCATAGATTGAATATATGCGTAAGAGGCACATTATGTTATTGCCACTATATTAGTAACCAAGAATATGCCGCATTCAGGACAGCGATACTTAGGATCTTCAGTATTGACGAGAAGCCACTCAACAGCTAAGATGTAGCCCGGATGGATCTCTTCGGTGCTTATTGCAGTGAATACCGACAATGAATGGATAACAGCTTAGAAAGGCAATCTAAGCAACAGCTATAGTAGCTGCAGCAACAGTATGTGGCACATCTTTCTCCCACCAAAATATAATTCAATAAGGTCATATGAAATGTTTAGGATAACCAGTACTATATAACATATTTCTGAATTCTTGAAATACCACCTTCTTCTTCATGCCCTATTTTCTTCCTCCTCCTATCCCTTTTTTTGTGGCAAGGCTCTTGTAGGCATCTGAAACATGTGCTAGTGAACCCTTCATCTTCTATTTCACTCTCTTCCTTGTCTTCCTCATCTTATTCCTTTTTCTGTAGCAAGGCTCTTGTAGGCATCTGAAACATGCGCTACTGACCCCTTCATCTTCTCTTTTGCTCCCTTCCTTATCTTCCTCCTCTTCTCCCTCCTTTTTTCTCTACCTTCCTTCTGTTCTCATCGATGTCTAGTCTACTTTAATTATGCTATGAAGCACTTCCCAGAAGTGAAATCATATATATGCTCCAATCTTTTGTTCATTGGCTATTGGTGCTAGGGTCTTAGTATAAAATTGCTTTAGCTCATATAAAAGACCATTTTCTGTTTTATACACATAATTTTTCCATTTGTAAGTTGCTTCAGATGATGAGGAAAGGCATATAACTTTTAGCATGGGTTGCCTAGAGACCCCCTTCTATTTATAGGACAATCGCTTTTTGTAATAGCACAACTCAAGATTGATGTAATCCAATGCCAACCCGAACTTGATCCGAAGAGCCTGAGAGGATCTATTGACTGACCTGTCATTGCTTTCCCTATGTAGAGAGAGAATTATAGTTGCCACTAGTCTCCACCCTCACAATGGTGGGCGAAATTGATTGCAGCTCAATTAAATTTTGCAGTAGTGCTACTTGAACTTTTACAAAATTTTGGTGATGGCTTTTTATATATCATCCAATATACTAATTATTTTGCATACCCTTCTTGAGTTATTTTGCTTATGGGAAGGAGGCATCCTACAAATTGTGCAGCAGTTGCTGCAGCTACCACTCACGCTGCCTATAAGCTAACTACCATTCAGAATCCAGCCATTGCTGCAGCTGGCATGACAGCATTACAGAACGACTACCTACTTAGCTGTCATTCTCTCAAGCAACATCTCGACAATCCTAAAGATCCAGAAGACAGATTGTCTTAACACTTCAAATGCGACATACACTTAACTTAACTAAGAGAATGGAGATAATTAACATTATCTGCCACCCATTTGACCATTCACTCATAGGAAAATGCTTCCTCATTTAGCTATGATTGGTGACTAACAAGCCTTTGTAGCATAGCATATTGATGCTTCCATCCAACATGACTAAGACTGGCATTTAAACTCCAAAATCAAGAAAGAAATCTTATCGATCCCGTCCAAGGTCACAACTTTTTTTTCCAACTCAGAGTAGAGCCCCTTACCCGGCATTGAAGATGATGGGAGGAAGCAGGTAAATGAAGAAGAGCTCCACATCGAAGACAAGGATATGCGAGCTCCTCCATCTGCTGACCAACAGCGTCACCAGACCAGCACACAGACCCTACAAGAAAATGCTACAAAATTTCAGAGATGAATCTTGAATCAAGGAAACGAACAAGTGCGGTGCAAACCAGAAGAAGGGAGGTGATGGACTCGTTGGCCCAGAGGTTCTCCTCCAAGAGATGGCCGATCACGAGACAGACGCAGAGGAGGGTGATGAAGACGGTGATGGAGACTACACTGGAGGCAAAGGACGTGGTGAAGTGGGAGCAAAGGATAGAGGAGAGGGAGACGGCCATGGCTTCAGCCGAGGCTGTGGTGGCTTGAGGCGGGGAGTGGGAGATTCGTGGGGATATTTAATTCCTCTATGGAAACTCGAAGTTTCCGGAGCCATGAGGGGAGGAATGGTAGGTGGTTGGAGGCGACGGTTTGGTTCCTTTCACGGTCTTTGAACTTCGGATGGCGGGAAGCTTGTTCGAACGTACTTCATTCGTCTGGACTGGAGAGTGGAGACAGCCTTTGGTCACCCGAGCAGCGAGGTCAACCAAAATGGCTTTCAAAGAAGGGGTTTTTAATAAATGGTAGTTGGGATGATGGGACTGGAACTTTTAGTTTCTCTTGGCTATTTTGTAACTCTCATCTCATCACACTTATCCATCCATTAAATACTCTTATATTATTAGGTCATGTTTGGTTTCCGTATAGGAAAACATCTTTTCTATAAAAAAAATCATGATTCTCGCTATATTTGGTTGAACTTTTCAATCTAATCGATAAGAAGTCTCACCCCCAAAAGCACGAGACCTTTTTTTTAACCGGTGTCGTTTGGGGAGCTTCTATTTGGCCCGTTTTTTTACGAGCCTCTCATGTCATATTAAAAAATAATATTTTTATCTTAAAATTTTAGACAAAATATCCCTTCCCCCTCCTCTCAAACAGCCCTCTGAGCCCGTGGCCCCCCTGAGACCCCAAACAGCCCTTACGATCGTCCTCCCGCCTTCTCACTTCGATTATCATTAGATCCTCAAGCAATTTTAACCTCAAAACAAGCAATGACAAGCAATTAATAATTTATAAATGCTACGGTCGCAAAGGTTAGTTTATATCTCGTCTTCATTTTTTTTTTCGGTTCGTGCGTTGTTCGGCCCTGTATGACCGAACAGGTTAGCTCTGTTCGGCCACAATAAGCCAAACAACTTAAATACGTCGGCCCACTAGTGCTGAACAGAAGAATTCTTTCTTCTGTTCAGATGAAGGGATTCTTCTGTTTGGCCCTGTGTCGCCGAACAGAAATCTTCTGTTCAGCCACACAGGACCGAACAGAAGATCTATGTTCGGCGACACAGGGCCGAATAGAAGATTTTTGTTCGGCCCTGAGTGGCCGAACAGAGTGTTTAATTTTGTTTTGGGTTTGATTAATTATGATTAGGGTTAAAATTTATTATTTGATCGTGCAGAACGATGCTTCGACCGAATGCAGCGTGATTGGCTCCGATTGTGTAATGGATTACACAAATGAATTTACAACTTACGAGGTAAAATTTAATTACATTTATTTTCATATTATTTGACTGAGCAATGTTTATAATTGTCTACCAACATAAAACTATTTATTTTATAGATATTCAAAAGTAGAGAAGAAATGTGTAATTGGTATCGGGAAGTTGGAAAGAGGAATGGATTTGTTGTTATTATTAAAAAATCTGATTCGGGCAGCAATGTTAAGAAACCAAGAATTATTTTCTCTTGCGAGAGGAGCGGTACTTGCAAAAGTAAACACATCAAGGAAAAGAGATCAAAGACCAGGGCCAGTGGCACTAAGAAGTGTGGATGTCCTTTTGCCTTAAGAGGGAAAAATTGGACACTGCAGATGATTGGATGTTAATGGTCATTTGCGGCGTGCACAATCATCCAGCTACAAAGCATCTCAGGGGCACTCATATACGGATGATTATCTAAGGAGGAGACTACAATACTAGTGGAGATGTCGAAGAGTTTGGTTCGGTCCAAGGACATTTTATCTACATTGAAGCAAAGGGATGCCCTCAATGTTACGACAATGAAAACAATCTACAATGCACGGCAGAAGTGCAAGGCTGTAGAGATTGCTGGGAGATCTCAGATGCAACATCTTCTTGGTAAATTATTGAGTGTAAGTTCATTGAGTGGCATAGGAATTGTATCAAGTCTGATGATGTGCGTGACTTGTTTTGGGCACACCTTGGCAGTATAGACTTGTTACGTGCATTTCCTCGTGTGTTGATAATGGATTGCACTTACAAGACCAATAGATATCGTCTTCCTCTCTTAGAGATTGTCGGGGTGACATCAACTGACCTGACATTTTCTATTGCTTTTGTGTATATGGACTCTGAGCGAAAAGATAACTATACATGGGCATTAGAGAGATTGAGCAGTGTCATGGACGATGATGCTCTGCCTAAGGTGATAGTCACAGATAGAGACTTGGCTCTATTGAATGCAATTCAGAGGGTATTTCCTACGGCAACATATTTGCTATGTAGATGGCATATTAGTAGGAATGTTTTGGCCCAGTGCAAAAGGTTATTTGAAACAAAGGAGAAATGGGATAAGTTTATAATGACTTGGAATATACTTGTGTTGTCCACCACAGAAGATGAGTTTAATGATCACTGGACAAAACTCCAGAGAGAGTTTACTACCTACCCAGATGCTTTACGGTATGTGTCAGAAACTTGGCTGAGCAAGTACAAGGAAAGATTTGTTGAGCATGGACGGACACATGTAGGCACTACGGAAATTTGACAACTAATAGGTATCACAAAGAATTGAAAATTTTAAGAAATTTATAATTTAATAACGCAATTGTTATCTCCCTTTTATTAAATTTTATTTACTTTTCTAGGGCTGAAAGTGCACATGCAATGCTGAAAAGACAGCTTGGATCAAGCCAAGGGAATTTCGAATCATCTTGGACAAAAATACATAATTTAATTGAGTTACAACATAGTGACATTAAAGCCTCATTTGAGAAGAGTTTGACGGTCGTGCAACACGACTTCAAGCCTGTTGATTTCAAAGAACTGCGAGGTTCCGTTTCTATAAGTGCATTAAATCAGATCCTCGCTCAAGCGAAGCGAGCCGATTCAGTTGGTATTGATGCTTCAGTTTGTAGGTGTGCTATTCCGCGCACACATAGTTTACCATGCGGCCACGAGATTGCACGGTTCAGGATGGAAGGTCGGCCAATTCCCTTGGATTGCATAGATCCTCATTGGAGAAAACTTGATATGATGCCGGCTTCAAATGTGCTAAGTATTCAGCTGAGCTGTGAACCAGAGTTGGATATAATTGCTCGAAAATTCAAACAGTTAGATGGGTCTTCGCAATTGCAGATGTTAAGAAAATTGAGAGAGATTGCTAACCCAAAAAGTACTTCTCTTGAAGAACCTGCCAAAAGGGTCACTCGTTCAGTTGGTCGCAGCCGTGCTTCATTGAAGGTTGATACATCTACCCATCGTGATCCTTCTGCCTTTGAGTTGATTCTTTCAGGACAAGATAGTTATTCTCATGGTACGGGCACTCCACAAGCGACGCAATTGCCAAAGAGGCAGCCAAGGAAGAAGGTACGAAGCATTTCTTTCACTTAGTAAGGGACCATACCAGAATGTGCCAGACATACCGATATGTGCCGCACGCGTGCCGGTTCATGCCGGTACAAGCCGGCAACTTCCGGACCCCGTGCCGGTAAGTGCCGGAACCGTGCCGGTTCATGCCGGCATCTTCCGAACCGGTGCTGGTGAGTGCCGGACGCATGCCGGTATGTACCGGACGCGTGCCAGCAACTTTCGAACCCCATGTCGGATGCGTGCCGGTACGTGCCGGCACATGCCGGCACCTTCCGACCCGTACCATTTATTATTACAAAGCGAATGTTTCTGTTGCGTCTAATTCATTCTTTAATGGTTTGCAGGTTTCTCGTCAGCGAACCCAGTCATATAATAAGCCAACAATCTATATTGATCAAATTCCAGATGGGTTGAGGCCGTTCATCCAACATATCAAGGATGTTAAAGCTGACGGCAACTGCGGATTTAGAGCAATAGCTGACTTGCTGGGATTTGGAGAGGAGGATTGGCTCCGTATTAGGAAGGATTTATTGAATGAGTTGCAATGTCATTCAGAGCACTATCATGCTTTATTTGCTGTCGAAGGGAGGTTTCAGGAGATGAGCATGCATTATCATATTTTGATAATGATCCACCATTTGATCGGTGGATGACTATGCCGGATATGGGGCACGTTATAGCATCCCGCTATAACATTGTCCTATACCACCTCTCCTTGCAATAATGTCTTACATTCCTACCTTTACGATCGGTGCCTCTTCCTCCTTTATCCCGCAAAGATATTGCAGTGGCGTTCGTTAATGGCAATCATTTTGTTGAGGTATTAATTGAACAACTCTCAATCATGCTTAAATGACTAATAATTCATTATGTTTACTAATTTATATATTTTGCAGGTGTTTCTGTTACCGGGTTATCCTATTCCCCCAATAGCAAGCAATTGGCACAAACATCATTTACCGTATGCTTCCGGATGGGCTTCTTCATATGAATCTAGGATTCACGAGTTCAGACGAACGATCTCATCGAATGTCATTATTAGCGAGACTATTGAGTTGTAGAAGTCCTTTTGCTTGCAACAATCAATTTTGTATAATGTATGACATATTTATATTAATTCAAAAGATTTTCATTAAAATTGAGCCGAAAGGAAGTGAATTTTCATTCAAATTTCAATGTATGTTACAAAAAGATGCACTATATGCTAACAGATACAAAATACATGAGGTACATCAGGGATCCCCACCAGCCATCGTCGATGCCTGTACTGCTGTGGCGATGCATGACTAGGGCCAGGAATATCAGGCTGAACAGGCTGCACCGTAGAGATATGCTGACCTTGCAACACATGTGCCATCTGCGATATGACATCGTACATGTGCCTCCCCTGTGACGCAGCAGCCTCCTTCCGATCCATCAAGTATGTCAGTGCAAAGGCCAAGCACATCTGCAATACGCCGGCCTAGCATATCAGCATCAGCATCATCGGGACGTGATCGGAGTAGATACTGGATCGGCTCTCCAGAGGGTGAACAGCCAGATGCGTGATCCGAGAAAACCACTCCAAAAATCCCGGTACGCAATCGAAGGGTCGGGTCACCGGATGGCTCCTGCTCGCTGTGCTCAGCAGGTGATCCTCCCACCTCTCCCATAACTGCTCATAGAAAATGTACCGGATGCGTACGAAGCTGTTGTCGATCCTCTGCTGGCTCGCTCAGGGGCTAGTGGCGCACGGGAGATCGTCTGTATCCTGCCGAACTGTCGTAAAACCCTTTCAGGATGATAGGGTTCTACGACATCCATGCACTTCAGGCAGCCACTGAAGAATGCAATATCAAGGAATGGACAATCATCCCGAATAAGACGATGGGGATCCCAAACTACCTGCAATATATTAAATCGTAATAAGTTTGATAATGTATGACAAATTATATAAATGCACAAGTGCATGGTCCTAAACTGTCGATATAAATGAGCCAAGGCACCCGCACCCCAGGCATATGTGCTCACTCTATCCAAATGCCGAAGCAAAGCAAGATAAGCTATAGGCACCCGCATCCCGCTCTTATCGACAAAAAGTGTACACCCCAACAAAAAAAGCAAATATGCTCATGCTGTACACTCTATCCTACGGCGGCTATCTCTATCTGATACATTTTGAAAATGACTCTTCAGCCATTCTAACCTCACAGACTGACTACGGACTGATAGAACCTCCTGATGTGCGTCATCCTGTGATACATCCAATAGCTGCACTAGGAGGTCCTCAGCATCCCGATCACTCATCCTATCAATGACAAGGACACTGAGGCACCCATGACACTAATCCTAATATGGCGGCAACATCATCCAACGTGATTGTCATCTCGCCAAAGGAAGATGGAAGGTGTTCGTCTCGGGCTGTCATCTCTCTATAAAGCCCGAGACAAGAATCTTATCGGCGAACCGATAAGAGCAATGAACTAGCTTAATAAGATCAGACTGCTGAACTATATCCCTGAATCTCCTATTCGATTGTCCCTGATGCCCACCACTGCCACTCACCTACTTTGGCAGCATGGTTCATGCACTTCAGTGGAGTCCGTTCCTGCAAAATATAAATGGATAACATGAATAACACCTAACAGCATCGAAATAATACAATAAATAACATACAGTAGAACAACGAACAAATACCTGTTGCCTCCAGATGGAGGCTGCAATATGTGTCCTGATACTCCTAAGGACAGAGTCATCCTCAGGACTGCTTGGATAAGGACCATCCGCCTCATCATCATCAACATCCATAGCTGGGATGTCCTCGTCTGCTGTCTCATCTGGGGGCGATGGTGCAACAATAACCTCAGGAACCTTAGAAATCTCAATAACCTGAGGCGTCTGGTTCTACGTTTCCTAGCAGACGCAGTGGGTCTAACTCGTGAGGGGCCAGCATCCATATATGAAACATTGCAATATTCATCATTAAAATAAAAATATCAAAATAATATATTTTATTAAAAATATATTAATAATATAAACTCATTTAAAATTATAAACTTATAATACTTGATTATTATAATATACTTTATAATTATATACTTTATACTTTATAATATACTTTATAATATATTATAAATTATACTTTATAATATACTTTATATATTATAAATTATAATATACTTTATAATATACTTGATTATTATAATTATTATTATAATATACTTTATTATAAAATTATATTTAATAATTTAATTACTCTATTCGGCCGAGCTGGCCGAACAGATTTAATTTTGTTCGACCAAGCTGGGCTGAACAGAATTAACACTGTTCGGCCCAGCTCGGTCGAACAGATGTTTCATTCATTACATATGTTCGGCTGAGCTGGGCCGAACAGATTAATTTTGTTCAGCCCTGGTGGGCCGAACAGAGGATCTCTGTTTCGGCCAACCAGGACCGAACAGAGATCCCGTCTTTGGGACGAAGGGGGAGAGGTGGCAGAGGGGTGGAGCCGTGGAGCCATGGGAGAGATGGACGTCGGGGAGGGAGGGGAGGTTGGTTTAAAAAAAAAAAACAAAAGCCCTATGGAAGAGAGCAGATCGAGGGAGGGAAAGAGGGAGGGAGGGAGGGAGGGAGAAGAACCTACCTGCCGGGAAGTCGTCACTGGGGAAGACACCGCTAGGGAAGACGCTGCCGGAGAAGCACCATGAGCGAGAGCGAGCGGACGAGCGCGGTCGGACGGGGGGGGGGGAGGGGGGATACTCAGAAATTTAGGGGGGGAGATTGAGGAAGAGGCGGCACGGGAGGGTTGAAGGGGGAAGGGGTAGTTTAGGTATTTTATCATTTTAGGGGGGCTACTTAGTAATTTCTGGGGGTACTAAGTAAAAAAATAAAACCTCAAAATAGGGGGGCTCCTCAATGAAAGTGCCAAATAGAAGCTCCCTGTCGTTTGACACCAGATTTGCTTAATAGGTGCGGAAGAAAAACTTTTTATCGGATTGATGTTAAAGAAAAAATAAAATGTTATTTGATTTAAAATGGTACCTTTTAAAAGTATCATTTAAATTTAAAAGAATATTTTTTTATTCATCATAAAATTATTATTTAAAATGATACTTTTTAATTTTAAGGGATACTTCTTAAAAGTGCCACTTCAAATAACGTTGAAATGATACTTTTAAAAAGGACCATTCTTCATATAGACTGAGACATAAAATGAGAAGTAAAAATAACGCTTTTAAGTAGTACCATTTGAAATGAAGCTTCTTGAAAGCGTTATTTTAAGTGATATTTTTATTTTATTAGGATGAATAAAAAGTGATGCTTTTCTCTCTAACATCACTTCGATAAAAAAATTTTCTTTCGCATCTATTATGTAAAATCTGGTGTCAAACAACATAATAAAACCGGTGTAAAACGTTGTTTGACACCGGTTTGAAAAGGACTCTAAAAGCACATACTCCTTGCAGGGAAATTCTATTTGGCCTGCACAAAATGCTCAGCAGCCCCCCATTTTTCTTTTTTTACTCAATAGCCCCCTAAAATTACTCAATAGCCCCCCTAAATTTAGAAAATACCTAAACTACCCCTTCCCTCCTTCACCCCCCTACCCCCACGAAATTTCTCAACGTCCCCCCTTCCGACAGCGCCCCCCCTCGCTCACGGGAGCCCCCTCCTTCTCCGACCTTCCTCAGCACGCCCAGCAGCGGCTCTTCTTCCCTGGTGAGTCTTCCCCAGCAACAGCCATCTTTCCCAATGAGCTCTCCCTCCCTCCCTCCCTTCCTCACTCGCTCGGCTCCGCCTCCCTCCCCAGTGTCGCCTCCCTCCTAGGCCTCCGCCCCCTTTCCTCGTCCCTCCCTCGCTCCATATTTGGCTGAGTCTCTGTTCGGCCCTGGTTGACCGAATAGAGACTCTCTGTTTGGCCAAGCAGGCCGAACAAACAGGATCTGTTTGCCGAACAAAAAGGATATGTTCGACCCTGATTGGCCGAATAGAGACTCTCTGTTCGGCCTGCTAGGCCGAACAAACAGGATCTGTTCGGCCCATCTGGCCCGAACAGATCTTTTTGTTCGGCCTAGCAGGTCGGACAAAGAGAAAATTTATCTATTATTATAAATAATTATAATTATAATTATAATTATAATAAAGTATATTATAAAGTATAATAATATAGACTTTATAATAAAGATATAATTAAAGAGATATTAAAAATATGATAATATATATCTTTTAAAATTTTTATTTTAAATGAGTTTATATTATTATATATTATTAATAAATATATTATTAATATATTTTAAAAATAAAAAATTAAAATTAAAGAGAGTTATGTTATTAATAAAGAGTTATTAAAATTTTTTAAAATATATATTATGTTTATCTTTTAAATTTTTTTATCAATGAGTTTATGTTATTAATATATTACTAATAAATATATGTTACTAATATAAATATAATTAATATATTATTAAAATAGTTTAGGTTATTGATGAAATATTTTGACATAATTTTATCTTGCATTTTAATGATGAATAATGCAATGTTCCAGATATGGATGCTGGTCCCTCACGAGTTAGACCCACAGCATCTGCCAGGAAACATCATGGCAGGCATGCTGAGCTTGAGGTTCCTGGGGTTCCTGTTGCACCATCGCTCCCCAGATGAGACAACAGACGAGGACATTCCAGCTATGGATGTTGATGATGATGGAGCGGATGGGCCTTGTCCAGGCAATCCTGAGGATGAGTCTGTCCTTAGGAGTTTCAGGACACATATTGCAGCCTCCATCTGGAGGCAACAGGTATTTGTTCGTTGTTCTACTGTATTTTATTTAATATATTATTTCGATATTGTTATATGTGTTATTCATGTTATTTTATTTATATTTCACAGGAATGGACATCACTGAAGTGCATGAACCATGCTGCCAAAGTAGGTGAGTGGCAGTGGTGGGCATTAGGGCAATCGAATAGGAGATTCAGGGATATAGTTCAGCGGTCGGGTCTTATTAAGCTAGTTCATTGCTCTTATCGGTTCGCCGATAAGATTCTTGTCTCGGGCTTCGTAGAGAGATGGCAGCCCAAGATGAACACCTTCCATCTTCTCTTTGGCGAGATGATGATCACGTTGGATGATATTGCCGCCATATTAGGGATTAGTATCATGGGTGCCTCAGTATCCTTGTCTTGTGATAGGATGAGTGATCGGGATGCTGAGGGCCTACTAGTGGAGCTATTAGGTGTATCACAGGTTAACGCGCGTCAGGAGGTTCTATCTGTCCACGGTCAGTCTGTGAGGTTAGAGTGGCTGAAGAGTCATTACCATGCTGTATCAGATAGAGATAGCCACCATATGATAGAGTATGCAGTGCGAGCGTATTTGCTTTTTTTGTTAAGGTGTACACTCTTTGTTGATAAGAGCGGGACGAGGGTGCCTATAGCTTATCTTGCTCTGCTTCAGCATTTGGATAGAGTGAACACATATGCCTAGGGTGCTGGTGCCTTGGCTCATTTATATCGGCAGTTGGGGATTGCATCTAGGGCATTCGTTAAACATATCAGTGGATATATGATGCTCCTCCAGGCATTGATTTATGAGCATTTTCCCTTTTTCACTCCTCACCCAGCCCTAGACTATACTGATGCTAGGCTCCGCGTACACCGATGGACTTCCGGCAGTCCACCCCGTACTACGATGGACCATTTGGTGATTCTACGCGAGTCATTGGATGTTTTGAGGGCAAATGAGGTATGTACCATAGGACCATGCACTTGTATATTTCTATTATTTGCCATATATTATCAAACTGATTACGATTTATCTGTTGCAGGAAGTTTGGGATCCCCATCGTCTTATCCAGGATGATCATCCATTCCTAGATATTACATTCTTTAGTGGATGCCTGAAGTGCATGGATGTCGTAAAACCCTATTATACTGAAAGGGTTTTACGATAGTTCGGTAGGATATAGACGATCCCCCGTGCGCCACTAGCCCCTGAGCGAGCCAGTAGAGGATCGACAGCAGCATCGTACCGCATTCGATACATCTTCTATGAGCAGTTATGGGAGAGGTGGGAGGATCACCTGCTGAGCCGAGCGAGCAGGAGCCATCCGGTAACCCGACCCTCAAATTGCATACCGGGATATTTGGAGTGGTATTCTCGGATCACGCATCTGGTTGTTCACCCTCCAAGAGTCGATCCAGTATCTATTCCCAATCACGTCTCGATGATGTTGATGCTGACGTGCAAGGCTGGCGTATTGCATATGCGATTGGCCTTTGAACCAGCATTCTTGATATGGATCGAGAGGAGGCTGCGTCACAGGGGACCTACATGTACGATGTCATATCGCAGATTGCACATGTGTTGCAAGGTCAACATATCTCTATGGTTGAGCATGATGTCCCTGGCCCTAGTCATGCATCGCCATAGCAGTATAGGCATCGACGACGGCAAGGTGGGGATCCCTGATGTGCATCTTTTTGTAAAAAACATTAAAATTTGAATGAAATTTTACTTCCTTTTGGCTCAATTTGAATAAAAAATTTTGGAATTAATATAAATATGTCAAACATTATACAAATTTGATTGTTGATAACAAAATTAACTCAACAACTCAATAGTCTTGCTAATAACGTGCCCCATATCTGGCATAGTCATCCACCGGTCATAAGGTGGACAATTATCAAAATATGATAATGCATGTTCAATCTCCTCAAACCTCCGTTCGGCAGCAAATAAAGCGCGATAGTGCTCTGAATGACATTGCAACTCATATAATAAATCCTTCCTAACACGGAGCCAATCCTCCTCTCCAAATCCCATCAAGTTAGCTATTGCTCTAAATCCGCAGTTGTCATCAGCTTTAACATCCTTGATATGTTGGATGAACGGCCTCAACCCATCTGGAATTTGATCAATATAGATTATTGGCTTATATGACTGGGTTCGATGATGAAAAATATGCAAACCATTTACGAATGAATCTTATTAGATTGCAAACAATCGCTTTGTAATAAAAAACGGCACGGGTCCGGCCCTTAGCCGGCACGGGCCCGGCATGGGTCCGAAAGTTGCTGGCACGGGTCTGGCACGTCCCTGTAAGGATCCGACACGGGTCCGAAAGTTGCCAGCACGGGCCCGGAAGTTGTCGGCATGTGCCAGCACATACCGGCACGGGTCCGACATGGGACGGCACGGGTCCGAAAGTTGCCGGCACGGGTCCGGCATGTCCCAGCAGGGGTCCGACATAGGTCCGAAAGCTACCAGCATGGGCCCGAAAGTTGCCGGCATGTGCCGGCACATACCAGCACGGGTCTGGCATGGGACGGCACGGGTCCTTCACGTGCTGGCTCGGGTCCGAAAGTTGCCAGCACGGTCCCACGGGTGAAAGAAATGCTTCTTACCTTCTTCCTTAGCTGCCTCTTTGGCACTTGCGTCATTGGTGGAGTGCCCGTACTAGATGAATAACTATCTTGTCCTGAAAAAACCAACTCAAAGGCTGAAGAATCACGCGGGTAGATGTATCAACCTTCAATGAAGTGCGGCCAAGTGAACCAATCATCCTTTTGGCAGGTTCTTCAAGAGAAGTACTATCTGGGCTAGCAATCTCTCTCAATTTTCTTAACATCTGCAATTGCGAAGACCCATCTAACTATTTAAATTTCTGAGCAATTATATCCAACTCTGATTCATAGCTTAGCTGAATACTTTGTACTTTTGAAGCATGCACCATATCAAGTTTTCTCCAATGAGGATCTATGCAATCGAAGGGAATTGGCCGACCTTCCATCCTGAACTGCACAATCTCGTGGGCGCATGGTAAACCATGTGTGCATCGAATAGCACACCCACAAACTGAATCATCAATCCCAACTGAATTGGCTTGGTTCGCTTGGGTGAGGATATGATTTAATGCACTTATATAAATGAAACCTCGCAGTTTTTTGAATTCAGCAGGCTTGAAGTTGTGTTGCACGACCGTCAAACTCTTCTCAAATGAGGCTTTAATGTCACTGTGCTGCAATTCAATCAAACTATTTATTTTTATCCAAGATAACTTGACATTCCTTTGGCTTGATCCAAGCTGTCTTTTCAGCCTTGCATGTACACTTTCAGCCCTAGAAAAGTAAATAAAATTAAATAAAAGTGAGATGACAATTGCGTAATTAAATTATAAAGTTTTTAAATTTATCAATTCCTTCTGATACATATTAGTTGTCATATTCCCATAGTGCCTACATGCGTTAGTCCATGCTGCGACAAATCTTTTCTTGTACTTGCTCAGCCAAGTATCTGACACATACCGTAAAGCATCTGGGTAGGTACTAAACTCTCTTTGGAGTGCACTCCAATAATCATTAAACTCATCTTCTGTGGTGGACAACACAAGTATATTCCAACTCATTATAAACTTATCACATTTCTCCTTTATTTCAAATAACCTTTTGCACTGGGCCAAAACATTCCTACTAATATACCATCTACATAACAAATGCGTTGCCGTAGGAAATACCTTCTGAATTGCATTTAATAGAGCCAAGTCTCTATCTGTGACTATCACCTCAGGCAGAGCATCATCGTCCATGACACTGCGCAATCTCTCTAATGCTCATGTATAGTTATCTTCTCGCTCAGAGTCCATGTATACAAAAGTAATAGAAAATGTCAGGTCAGTTGATGTTACCCCCACAATCTCTAAGAGAGGAAGATGATATCTGTTCGTCTTGTAAGTGCAATCCATTATCAACACACGAGAAAATGTACGTAACAATTTTATACTACCAGGGTGTACCCAAAACAAGTCACGCATAACATCAGACTTAATACAATTCCTATGCCATCAATGTATTACACTCAGTTAATTTACCAAGAAGATGTTGCATCTGAGATCTCCTAGCTGTCTCTACAGCCTTGCACCTCTGCCATGCATTGTAGATTATCTTCATTGTCGTAACATTAAGGGCATCCCTTTGCTTCAAAGTAGATAATATATTCTTAGGCCGAACCAAACTCTTCGACATCTCCACTAGCATTGTAGTCTCCTGCTTAGATAATCATCCTGCATATGAGTGCCCCTCGAGATGCTTTGCAGCTGGATGATTGTGCACACCGCACATGACCATTAACATCCAATCATCTGCAGTATCCAATTTCTTCCCTCTTAAGGCAAAAGGGCATCCACACTTCTTAGTACCACTGGCCATGGTCTTTGATCCATTTTCCTTTATGTGTTTACTTTTGCAAGTACCACTCCTCTCGCAAGAAAAAATAATTCTTAGTTTCTTAACATTGCTACCCGTATCGGATTTTTAATAATAACGATAAATCCATTCCTCCTCCCGACTTTCCGACACCAATTACACATTTCTTCTCTACTTTTGAATATCTATAAAATAAATAGTTTTATGTGAGTAGACAATTTTAAACATTGCTCAGTTAAATAATACTAAAATAATTGCAATCAAATTTTTCTTACCTCGTAAGTTGTAAATTCATTTGTGTAATCCATCACACAATCAGAGCCAATCATGCTGCATTCGGTCGAAGCATCGCCCTACACGATCAAATAATCATTTTAAACCCTAACCATAATTAACCCAAAAAACATAGATGTTCGGCTCTGTGTGGCCGAAAATAAACTTTCTGTTCGGCCACACAGTGCCGAATTATTGGCATCTGTTCGGTCAAGTGTGGCCGAACAGAAGATTTCTGTTCGGCCCTGTGTGGCCGAACAGAAGGAATATGTTTGGCCTACCAGGGCCGAACATGTTGACTCAGTTCGGCCTATGTTCGGCCCTGTGTGGCCGAACAGATTTGACCTGTTCGACCACACAGGGCCGAACAACTCACGAACGAGGGAAAAAAATTCGATTATGGGTTTATAAACCAACCTTTGAGACAGTAGAACCTTCCAAAATTGCTAGTTGCTTGTCCATTGCTCGATTATAGGTTGAAATCTCTTCAACCAAGCTTCAAATGGTCGGATCCGAGGCTATTTTGATCCAGAGTGAGAGAGGAGGGGGGAGGGGGGCTTGTTTTGACCTAGGGGAGCTACTGACCAACTAGGGATATTTTGGTTCAAATTTTTTAGGGGCAAATATGTTTTTTTTTTTTTTTTTAAGTGGGGGGGGGGGGGGGGGAAGAGGAGGGAAGGCTATTGAGGAAAAACTGTGGGCCAAATAGAACTATCCTTCCTGCAGCCGTATAAGAAGTGGCATATGCAAAAAATAAAAAAAAAAAAAAAAAAAACTTTTTCAACGAAGAAGAGCATTCCTAAGAACCTGTTTACTATTTGCTAAATAAGATTTTAGTGTGCACAGTTCTTTGCCACCATAAACACTTATATTTTAGTGTACATACTTATCGGTCCACTATAAATATTTATCTGCCTACTATACACATTTATATTGTCTTGTTCTCATTATATAGACATCATGTTGTTATACTCTGGAGGATTAGGATTTAAAGAAAATTAGTGTAAGGGTTTTTTTCTCAAAGCATGGTTCTCAGAGGGATTGTGGGTTAAGTCCCCATTAAAAAAAGCAAAAAAATATGACAATTGTGTGAAGATAAGCACTTTAGTATTCACTACTGCAACAAAGAGGCATAGCTCATAGTCAAAAAAAAAAAATATTCTAATTAAGTAGTTTGCTAGGTCTTTCTGCAATTGAGAAATTGATGTATATTTAGTTTCACATCAACTATATACTAAATGATCTTAAATACTTATGCAGGATCAAAAATTTAAATAATTGACATACCTAGCTTTTTTTGAATATGAAGCTTTGAGTTGTTATAAATTATATAAAGGCCACCTCAACTATAGCTCATGCGAAATAGGAGATATTGCATATGAGACTTAAATAAAAAAAAGTATATGAAAGCTCATAGTAGCTTGTGTTTATTCATACCAACTAGGCATGCATCGATAAGATTTTTGATACTTATATAAGATTAATAAATTTAAATAAGTTTTTCTCAATTAGCTTTTTTTTTTTTAAGTTTGATCCTAAGTTATTACAATGACTACAGTTGCCTGTATAATATAGTCATACTATGGTAACCGATGAAACGCTTTGCAGCCACTCTATGCAATTGTTTGGTTCTAATCTTTTCCTATAATTTTAATATTAAGATAACAAATTTTACTAAAGTCAATGTACCCACTAAATTGAAACTTTTCTAATTATGCTAGCATTTGAAATTCAAGATTTAAGGCCTTGCAATTATTTAAAAAATAAAATAAAATGTTAGTATGATTCATGACTATTGCACTTTGCAGCATTGTCACAACAATGAGGATATTAAGATATTAGATCTACTGAACTATTGTCTAAGATCATCAAATGATTTGTTTTTTTCCTTTTTGCTGTGCTTTTTCAGGATAATACTTGTGGTTGTAAGAATCTAACTAGTTAAACTTGATTAGAACTAGTTAAGCTTGCTCATATCTTACAAAAATTAATTCAAGTACCAGAGTTAAGACATTAAAATTAGATATATCCAAAAAATGCTAGGGTTTGAATGAAGAAAATTACAAACTCAAAGTTAAATGAAGAAAGATCCATAATAAGTTATTTTGGTCCTAATCAAAACCACTTGCAACCAGTGCTGACAATTTATCATCCATCTTGCCAATCTAAGATATAATTGATTCTGTTTAGGTTTGAAAATGACAGAAATCAATTCTCGTTGTAGTTAAATTGATTTGTCTTAGTCTATGAATTAAATATGTCATATCAAGGGTTAGAGCTATTTTGGCCTGTTTGATAGTTGGATTAGGTCATGACTTAACACATTTAAGATCCATTAGACCTATTTAACTTATTTTGATCTATTTATTAGATAAGTTAAAGGGGCCAGGATGGCTACCTCTTCATCAAAAGATAAGGTCCAATTTCTAACTTTTGGCTGATTGAATAAATAGGTCAGGTTGGCCTCATCCACATCCAATTTAACCTTGCCAATCTACTTGCAGCACTAATCCTGATGCAGCCTATAAATCAAAGCCAGACAATGTGATTGGCAGGTGATGACCTTACGTTTTTTTTAAAAAAAAATTATAAATATTATTGGAATATCTAATTAATGTTTTATGCCACCATTTTGATCTAAACCATATAGCAAAATAAATAAAGTAAGGGTCTCAAAGTCAAATTTATATATATATATATATATATATATGAGCAAAGATCATTAGGAATTATAATTTCAACCCAAAAAATAACGATTCCTTCCATCAGTTGCATTGACTATAGATTTAAATATTTATATATTTTCTTATAGATTTATATATTTTTAATAATAAATATAAATTTTAACTATAAACATTAAATTTATTATTATGTTTAATGAGAAAAAAATTGTTATATTATTAATTTTATATTTTTTAAAAAAATTCATATAAGCCTAGGGATAAAAAAATCTTTGCGTAGGAAAATAAAGTAAGAACGAAGATATTTTCTTTGATGAATATGAGATAAAGATTGGGCTTGTACTTTTTTTTTTTTTTTTTTTGTGGTTACAAACGGACGATCATATAATTCTAGAATGAGTCAGCCCAAATACATCAGAAATTAAAATCTGCTGTAGAATAATAGGACATGGGTTGCCTGGCTTCCAATTCCATGGATCCGCATGTTGAGCAGCAAAGGACGCCACCCAGTCCGCCGCCGAGTTGGCCTCACGTAAATGTGGCGGATCTGGGCAGAATCAAGCTCCGCAGCATAGATCAACAGTCTCTCAGGAAAGGATTTGAGGAACCATCTATATAGCTCTCCTCTAATAACCAAGAAAAACAGTCATAGAATCCCCCTCAATCATGATCTTAGGAGATGGAAGATCCTAACAGCAAATGAGAGCCCTGCCCAAGCAGCACCAAGCTCCGACAAAGGGACAGTAGAGTCCAGGGTTCCAAAGCCTCCCGCTGCCAATAGATTACCCATCGGACCCTGAATGATGAACGCACATCCAGCAGCTCTGTCCCGGACACTCCCATCAAAGTTAATTTGACATACCCTGGAGGGGGCTCCCAAGAGACAAAAATCGTGCGACGGTTCGCTGTCGGAACAGCAGGGGATCCCCATAGGCCAAAGAAGTCAAAAATAACATCATGAAAGGCACGGGCACGTACCTATCTTATTTGGTCAGACTTGTTAAATTTATTATTAATATATTTAATTATTTAAAATTTATTCAATCTATTTAACTTGGTTTAAATTATTGCATGATATTTTTTAATTATTTATTGATAAAGTTTTGGTTCGATCCGATTCAAAGCGTAATATTATGAAGAAAGTCGAGCCCCGACGTTCACGTCTACAATCCCATCGTAGCATTCGCACTTGAGAGCTGCCATCTTTAAAATTTGAAAACTATAGAGGCTTTAATTTCTTATAAAATTTTAAGAAATTCTGAAGCAAATATTCACATTGAGATGAAAACTAATTGCACAAATAGTATTTGAGGTGACAGTTTAGATGCAGCATGACATTATTTCTTTTTTTTACCGTCCATCCAATAGATGATTTACTGTTGACGGTCAGACTAAAAACCCCCACCAAGATAATTTTTTTAAAAAAAACCATAAAAGATAGAACGAATCTCAAATCATTTCTTCAATACACGATTTCTGATAAATTTTTCTTTAAATAGTTTTTGAGCAGATAATTTTGTCCCATGACGTGTTAAAAAAAAAATTGAATGGCATGTTGGCATCTCAAATAAGATTTCAGCCGATACTTCGACAACATGGCCCCTCAAATATTATTGAATATTATTCAGAAAAAAAATATTTTAAAAACACGCTATTAAAAGTAAACATTATCTGTAGAAATAATTTGTATTAGCTATTATTTAGAAAAATTTTTTTAAAAGTAAAGGTGATGAAAGTTAAAGAAAAAAATTATGAACCTTTCAAAATTTTAAAGAAAAAAAAAAAAGAAAAAGAAGAGAAGAATAATCCGATCATTCTTCTTCATTCATCCTCGTAAGTCAAAATTTTTACCTTCTAATTAAACATAAAAAGTGTTAAAAGGGGGTAAAATGTAATTTTTACTTATTTTTAATTTTTTATAAATTAATTTAAATTTCTTTTATAATAAGAATATATTTATGATTTAGAAATATAATTTCTTTTTTTACTTTTTCTTTTCATGCAATAAAATAAATTTAATCTCTTCTTCTTCTTCTTCTTCTTTTATCTTAAACCGATGCTACGATGGCAGTTTAAGCTACGTTATCTCCTACCTAAACCAATGTGACAATATATTAAGAATTATATTCTGTCAACTTGTTTAAAAACAACTTCCGTCAACCACAATTAACATCTGAAAAGAGACGTAGGGGAAGTGGCAGCCTCATGGCCGTTATCTTGGTCCAATGTCTCTGCCACTCCCCTAAGGGCAATTTTCCTCCACCCAAGCCCAACCCTATCTGCCGACCAAAGCCACCACCTTTTAATAATTCTTTTATGCGTCATTTGGTCCATCAGCCTGTCCACGTCTCTCTTCCTCCCAAATCTAGACCTTGGCCTCTTCCACGCAGAAAGAGCCTTCTCTTCCTCTCATATTCCTCCCTCCAGAGCCCCTTGCCTCTTCTCTATACCTCCCAGACTTGGTCCTCTGGTAAGCATCTCGCCTCTCTCGTTTTCATTTCACGTAGGATGTGTTTCTTAGAATTTGGACGCAATGAGTTCATGGCCTCATTGTTGCCATGCTACCTCCTATGCTTTCATTTCTTAGCCATGCATATTTTTGTTATCTATCTGAAAATGAGAACCAACTCCATCTTGTTGTAAGCTAATATGGTCCCATCTCAATGGGGCTATGCTGGGATTATGAGCTGTAGCAGATGAATCAAAAGAATCGCAAAGCATCAGTGCTTTGAGATTTAGTCTTCAGATTAGATATTAAGTATTTTGTGGTTGGTGTTTTGATTGGAATTCTTATTTGGTAGACATTAAATTGGATTTTGTATATATGGGTTATATTTAGTTGTAGAATTAATGGAGAAGAAATAGCTTGTTGAGGAGAATAATAATTGTTTGTGTTTTTCTTTTAATAAGAGAAAAAGGAGGGAGAAAATTCACTTCCTTTTGAGTGCTTGTTAATTGCAGTAATCCTGTAGAAAGAGCAATATCCTCTTTGTTTCCATTTTAATTTTATTAGATTGAAGATATGGGGGGACCTGCTAAATTAAAACAAGTACTACAAGAATAGCATGAACTCATTGTTTAGCTTGACTGATGAGGAAAAGAGGATCAACAAGAGATAGCTTGGAAGAACCTGAAAGGGCAAAAATTCAGGATGCCAGATGTTACCTTGCACACAGATTGTAGGAAATCTAAAATTGAAGACTAGTGCATAGTTGCTAGTGAAATTTTTAGTGTATTCATTAAAAAAAAAAAAAAGAGAGGAATTTTTAGTGTAAATTGATGCTTTGGAGCCTATATGGAAGCTTACATGTCTCCAGTTCATTTTAGCTCCATTCTAAAAGAGCAGAAGGATGATGAGCATTAACATTTCATAGGTAACCTGGCCATAGCTCTGAAACCTTAAGCAGCAAAACTCGTCCAGTAAATATGGCTTTGATTTTGTGAATCAATGTACTATTCTTATTGGAATTTGAGAATATTTCGAGATGTGTTCTGAACCTGATGTCAATCAGCTCTGTTGATCAAGTTCTTAGCCATGACAAATCTGAACAACAGGCCCTGTCATGAGCCTATTTAAAAAGCACAAAATTGGTGCATGTAAGCTAGGAAATTCATACTCATTCTTGCACTTTGAGATAATAAAAATGCCAAGCTTTCCTACTCAGGTCTTATCTTTTACTTAAATCTTATTTGACATCATAGAGTTGGAGGAGGTAGCAGGAGAAGATGGCCCACATGCTTGTTCCTTCGATGCAATGTCAAATGGGAATTACAAGCAACTCAATTCAAGCTCGGCCTGTCATGACTGCAAAGATGTGGAACTCTCTTCTTTTAAATTCTCAAAGGCCTAAGACTAAGAAGAGCACCTCTACTTTCAAAGTGCTTGCTCTGAAGTCTGACAATAACGGAACTGTGTCAAGGTTGGAGAACTTGCTTAATATGGACATCACCCCATTTACCGGCAAAATTATTGCCGAGTACATCTGGTATGTAACAGCAACATCATTTTTTCCTTTGCTTCTTTCAGTAGATTGTACTATGATCAGAGAAGAAACTTATGACCAGATTAAAGAGATGCTAGATTGCACTAGGAGAAGAGATCGTTAGAAAAATAGTGAAAAAATAGTGTTCTATGCAACCTAATTCAAATAAATTATTTGCTTTGTATTTACATTGGTTTGAAATGTAAATATAGTTTTTATTTATTTGTTTCTATGTTTCAACTAGGATTGGAGGAACAGGCATTGACATCCGAAGCAAAGCACGGGTATGCTTGTAGAATGGTATCCAGTCTCGGTGTTTTCCTCTTATTTGGAGGGAAGGGTGACATGCTTATAAAATAAAGGAATGTACTGGATCTCTCTTTGTTGCTAATGACTATTATTCATCACATATAAATTTCAGACAATTTCCAGGCCTGTGGAACACCCATCAGAGCTACCAAAATGGAATTACGATGGGTCAAGCACTGGGCAAGCTCCTGGAGAAGATAGTGAAGTCATCCTATAGTGAGACATATGACTCTATAGATGTGTTATAGTTCTTTATTAAGTTCTTAAATATGAGTCTCTCTAATTGTCCCCTTCCTAACCTACTATTTGTGCTTGCACTTGTAGCCCCCAAGCTATTTTTAGAGATCCATTTCGAGGAGGGAAAAACATCTTGGTTAGTTCCTGAAAGTTGTATGTGATATCTGTACAGAATGGAAGTCAAAATAAGCAGCATCTATAATTTCAAACAAGAAACTCTTTCAGACATCAAGTTTCTATACTAGCTTGTGATTAATGTCATAATCCTTTTGAAGGTAATCTGTGATACTTATACACCACGTGGAGAACCGATCCCGACCAACAAACGTCACAGAGCTCTCAGATCTTGGTGAGAAAAGGTCATTGATGAAGTCCCTTGGTAAGTTTCATACATGAAAGTATATACATATGGATATGTACAAGAATCCACAAACATACATTTCAACAATTATATGTTTCACATTTCATGTGATTATGCAATTTTTTAATCTCTTGTTTTTTTAAGAAAAAAACTTTTGAGGCCTAAAAAAATTAATTAATTTAATGTGAGTTTCACTACTTACTAAAATACTCACAGGTATGGGATAGAGCAAGAGTATACTTTACTCCAACCAAATGTGAAGTGGCCTCTAGGCTGGCCGTTGGGAGGATATCCAGGTCCCCAGGTAATACTTTTTTCTTCTTTTCTTTTTTCTTTAGAGATATTTGCCAGTATATCATGGCTCAAGCTTATATTAGAGGCTCAAGAAGTCACCAAACAGAACTCGCTTAGAAGCTGTGAAAAGAAATATAAAAAGGGATGCCTTAAATGGGATACATATTAGGAATCAAATATGTGGTAGGTATTTGGAGAGCCAGCCTCAATATATGGGATATGTCTTGTTGGTCATACTATATTTACTTCCAAAGGCCTCTTAAATAATTTGTGCTCTTCCTCGAAGAATGGTGATTGGTTTAGTATATGTTGCACAACATGTATTTCACAGTATGCATTTCATAACACAGTAGATATCGGGTTATTTACCTTGAAAAATAGTAATGGAAGGTCTAGTGTCACATTTTGACCACAAAGAACTAGAAATAAGTTTAATGATTCATAATCATATCATCTTTCAAATTATTACAGGGCCCCTACTACTGTGCAGCTGGGGCAGACAAGTCATTTGGGCGTGACATATCAGATGCTCATTATAAGTCTTGCTTATATGCCGGAATCAACATCAGTGGTACTAATGGGGAGGTCATGCCTGGTCAGGTGCTGTCTGCTCTTCTTTTCTTGCATCATGGATGCCTGCTATGCCTTTTTCCCCCCTTTTCACTATGTCTTTTCTCTTCTTTCCTTTCTTTGAACACCTCTTTTTAGGTTTTAACAATTTGCTTTATAAAAAAATGTGTGCATAATATGATTTATGCATATGTGATATAATTCTTGACCTATACAGTCTCAAACATATTACATATGCTTGTACTCTTCTGTAATAGATATAGAACTACAGACTGTTAGAGAGGATAAGGATCCAAAATTGCTTGTTAGTGTTCTCTTCTTTTTTGTGGATATTTTCAATTTGCAAACAATCTTGTCCTTCTGACCACTTTAAATCATTTTTCCAGTGGGAGTATCAAGTTGGACCATGTGTGGGGATTGAAGCAGGAGATCATATCTGGTGTTCTAGATACATTCTAGAGGTAATTGCTGTGATGCATTTTTTTCTACACAGGCAAGAGAGGAAAAGAATGAAGATGAAGCATTTCTGATGGTCAATTCTTCAGTAAATAAGCACACTCCATAGTCAACTAAGGGAGGAAAAAAATAGTAGTCAAGCAGAGCTAGATGTTCGTTCCTTCTAAATACAAAATAATTGATTGAATTTAATTCTTTTTCATTGTTTTATTACTAATGAAATCTCATGTCCAACAAAAAGTTTTGTAAAGGAACCAGAAAAAAAAAAATGGCAATCATTTGTGAATATATTCATGATTAAACTCGGTAGCCTCAAAGTCACTCCTCTCATTGACCTGTGGTGTTTTGATCAAAAGCAGGAAGATAATGGCAGATGGTTATCTGTCTCAAAACTCACTAAAAATGAAACATCCTCAAATAAATAACTTTCTTTCATGCCTCAAAGAAACAATATTTCAAAACTTATTCAAGCTTCTACATATATTTTAGTGTGTCTACTCATATATAGAATACCTTAAAAAATATTCTGGAGCTTATCTGACGTCTTGCTAGTAATCAAGATGCAGTGGAACAACTAGGCAGTCTTCTACCAGAAAAATATGATTTTCCAAAATGGTGGGTTTCGGCCTCCTTTTTTTCTTTCAAAAAGGAAATTCTTGAAGACTATTCTAGTTAGTGAAACATTTTTTGAGGAATTCCAGTTGGTGAAACATAAGCAGATTCCTGAGAGGCTGAGATGCACTTGAGCATCTTGCAATGGGCAATTTAGTATACTCAACTCAACTCAATTCAACTCATCTAATCCTTTTCCTAACTACAAGGGGTCGGCTACATGAATCTGCTTCATCCACTCTGCGACTACGTTGACACTCAAATTACAAATAGTTATATCTTTCTTAATTATTTCTATATAAAATTTTAAATGATAGACTGGGACTTTATTTTCTAGAAGTCCGGAACATAATTTTGGTTCATATGTTGTACCGTATAACTCAACTCATAGTTTGATTTAGTAGATTCATATTTTAGGGAAACTGACGGAGTTTTACACTAGCTGTCAACTACCTAACGCAGCCCTCTCTTTACCCGGGCTTGGGACCGGCCTTGGCGGAGTTATATGTTGTACTATATAAATAAGAAAATAATGTTCCATATGTCCAATATACAATTTATTATGTGTTAATAATTGTATTTGGTTCGCTTTTCAGAGAATCACTGAACAAGCAGGTGTGGTGCTCTCCCTTGATCCCAAACCAATAGAGGTATTTGCACTGACATGTGCTGAAGGCATTTATAGAACTATGAAATTAAAAAAAAATGCAAAAAATAATCTGTGACTTTTTGTGGTTAGGGTGACTGGAATGGTGCTGGATGTCATACCAATTACAGGTACTGTTGTTAGGATGTAACTTATTTTCAGTCATATGACATGTTTTAAGTCATGGAACTTGTTATGCAGCCATGATCTTAGTGCATCTTAAACAAAGGTAGTTGAGCTGAATTATGCTGTGGAAAATGAGCATATTTTATTGAATTTGCCATAAATATCAGCATGCTTCTGTGTTTGTGTGTTATTGATTAGAGCAAAAGGGAAAAGATAATAGTGTGCTATTAAATAAACACTAACAAATCTCAAAAGAAATAAAAGAGAAATACTAGTAGATAAAACTTTTTTAAAAAAAAACAAGGATTTCAAAAATCTAGTACCATTCTCTTATTTAATAAGTTTGAATGTGTTAAGCTTAGCAGGCCTTGAATGTCCTCAATTTTTTACATATTCTAAATAGTCTCAAAGAATAAAGCATTTCTTCTCTTTAATTAATTAATGATACATCCTAAATGATGAAAGGTTTACCATTGTGTAATAGCAGTGACAGCAGAGTCCAACGATGTTGGCCTTCATGGAAAAAAGGATTATTTTAACATCTTTTGTGATCAATTTTTATGGGGAATTTTCTTAATGACAGAGAGGCAAACGTGCCTATGTTTAGTCCCTGTCAGACTTATGCCAGTCCTGAGAACCATATCTTTCATTCACTGAGTTGTTAGAATTGTTTGCATGAAAATTTACAAAAAACATCAAATTTATGCACTGCCATGTAGTACTAAGAGCATGCGAGAAGAGGGTGGTTTTGAAGTAATAAAGAAGGCAATTCTCAACCTCTCTCTCCGGCACAAGGAGCACATTAGTGCATATGGAGAAGGAAATGAGCGGAGATTGACAGGAAAGCATGAGACAGCCAACATAAACACCTTCTCTTGGGTAAGCATCAGAGACTTGTAATATTCTAAATTGCCAATGTTTCAGTGAATTATCATTGCGATGCACTGATCTCTCACTAATAGGGTGTGGCCAATCGGGGCTGCTCTATTCGTGTGGACGTGAAACTGAGAGACAAGGCAAAGGTATGTTTCTGTCTAAAATATGCTCACAATTACTAAAAAGCAACTGCTGCTGCCTTCTGTTGTAAAATCTAGCTGTTGCTGCAATGTGACTGCAGTGGTGACATCTTAGTCCACCCTTTCTGCATTTTTTTAGGCTACTTGGAAGATCGTCGCCCGCTTCGAACATGGACCCATATGTGGTGACTTCTATGCTAGCAGAGACAACAGTTCTGTGGGAGCCAACACTTGAATCTGAGGCTCTAGCCGCCAAGAAGTTACAGTTGCAAGTTTGAGGCTTGAAAGGGATTTGGGGGGGGCTAGAAGCAAATATTGTGTGTCCATCCACTTGATACCACTTCATTGATGTTCAATGACATCTTTTTAATCTCATTTTCCTTTTCCTTTCTCTTGTTTTGTCCAGTGTTTCATTAATAATTTCATCCTTTCTTTTCTTCTTTTTGAATATCAAGATGGCAGGAATGGCAGGAATAAATTGCCAGCAAGTTCTGAGTGCCAATTGTGAATTTTTTTTTACAGCGTTCCTTTTGTCCCTGTGGTGGTTAAAAGAATCCAGATATTACTGAGCTGTTGGCTTAGATTACTTGCTACTTTGATACAATTTGCATGCAATGGGCCAAGCCTTGTTGGTTTTGGCTGCAATCAATAATAGCTTTCAACTTTAGTAGAATACTCGATATTGATCAAATTCTAAAATCGATATATTTACTAGGCCCTTGATGTCAAATTTCGCAACCTTCAATATGTCCGGTACGATGGCACACTTTGATATGTTACAATATGTTTAAATACATCCTTTTAGTATCAAATGTTTAGTATGTTATACCAGTTAGCATTGCACCATAACATACCAGTATCAAGTGAGATAACACAGTGTTACAATTTTACTAGTATGCCTCTTCGTACTGAGTTGGTGAACCATGGCTTGCAGGCATATGATTCTGAAAAGAAATACTTTCCTTCCCAGAAGAGTAAGGGAAGGAAATAACTCCTACGAGAGCAAGGGATGTCATCCTTTCCTTTGTACCAAAGGCAGGCCAGTTTGGTAAGTAGCAGTCACTCACTTATGCCTCTCTCTCTTATGGCTTGCCTATATATATGGGCATATAAGCTCGCCAAGCTAGTCAGTCACACGTAGCTGGTTCTCTACAAGATTCCAAGCTACCCTTAACACCTTCAATCATGGCTTCTGAGGGGCCAAAGTCTTTGCCCCTGCCCTCCTCTTCATCAACCTCATAATGTATATCATCACCGCGGCAATCGCCGGTTGGGCCATCAACTATGGCATCGATGAGACTGCTCATACAGGTAATTTGATCAGCCTGAAAGGATATGCATGTTTGAATCTAATTTGATTAACAAGCAGTGCTCATGTGCATTGGCAGTCATAGGCTTGCCATTACCAGTTCAACTTTTCCCAATATACTATCCAATTGGAAATATGGCCACTGGATTTTTTGTTATCTTCTCGCTCATCACTGGAGTTGTAGGCAGTGCCACTTCACTCACTGGTTTACAGGAGGTCCTTCAGTGGAGTCCGGCCACGATATTTTCAGCTGCAGCCTTTTCTGTCATTAATTTGGCCCTCTCACTTCTGACAATGGGGTAATTACTGCATGCTTTTATAGAATGATAACTTCTCATGTAAACACTTATGGTTAATAAAAGAAGCAAAGCATACAAATCTTTTTCTGTTGTCAAAATAGGTGGGATTGAGAACAAAGCCTAAGCCTAGACATAGCTCAAAATACTTGGAGAACTGCCGCTCTTTCATGCTCAGGCTCATGACGTAAATAAAAATTATATACGCATTGGCTAGGAATTTGCTCCACATCATAATACATTATGATATCTATTTTAAATAAATTTAATATATTATAAAAATATAAATTTTAAAGCTTAAATATATTTAAAAGTCAAATAAATTTACCAACAAATAGTAAGAAACTTGACCAGATCATAATTCCAATGAGAGCGTTAAAAATTAAGAAGCGTCCCTCATTTAAAACCATAATTCTATCAATATTAATTTAATAAATGAATCGAGAGATTAGCTTCCCGGGTAAGCTGTCCTTAACAAGCAGTCTTCACAGCTCAAAGTTCGAACGAAAGACCCATCAAGCCAAGCTTGAGGCTGGTAGTTTGGCTCGAATCACAATCAAACTTCAAGCTGGAGCATGGCTTGGCATTTGCATTCAAAGAATAATTGATTTAGATCATCATCAGTTAAACTACCAAAGCTCAAACATCCGCTAAGAGAACCGATCATCATACCACCCACCAATATGTTTCATCTTTTCCTCAGGTTGGCCTGCAAACAGATTAGCATAAGCTGGACGCCACCAATCTTGGTAAGTTTCTGTTAACTCAACTAAAAGAAGCATTGATTTAATTAGCCCAATGATTAACTTAGCTTCTAAAAACGATTCTATTATATTTCCAATATCTACCATCCTTCTCATTACCATTTACAGAGAACGCTGGAGGCTTTGACCTTCATCTTAAGTGGCACCCAACTGATTTGCACGGGCGTCATTACTGCTGGTGCCATCAGGCTAGTCCGCTACACAGCTTGAAGATGGGAGGCATTAAGATCTGCTACTTGTTTAGCGCTCCGTATTTTATAGCTATCTTCTTCCATCATTTGCATGTTCCACACTTTGCTGTGCTTAACTCTTGGATATGACGAGGCATCAAATAAATAAAAACTTCTCACCGTGGAACTCCTTTGAACACAAATTACAGTTCAATCAATGACATGCAGATAAAATAAGAAGACAAAATACTAGGACTCCAAAAGGTACATCAGCTCTCAGAAATTCAAAGCATCAACATTGTTTAATATCGTTTCTCAAGTTCCTAAGAGGAATCATAAACTCCCTCTTTCATAAAATAGGAGCCTTTACTAGGCCTCAAGGAATATAAATTAGCTTGTCCACATGATACAATTCATAGTATAGATAAACAAAGAATGACGAATACCTAAACAAATTTGGAACTATCCTTCAACATCTTATCACTTCAAAATTTTGCCACGATTAAACGTATCCAGAATAAGAGTGATTAACCTTGGTCAGCTTACGCAAATGGCTTATAAGATTGCTTTAAGATTTCCCTCTCCAAGCAATATAACTGTTGAAGGCGCACAAAAATTACTGATGACAACCAGTAAAAAAAACAGTGTGAAGAAGTAAACAGCAGCAGGTGTCCGTATAGGCAAAAGTTAACAAGAGTTGACCATAATCAGGTCAGGAAGCCACATCATCGGTGTGTAGACAAATCGAGAAAATCCAAAAAGAAATGATTTTTGATGTTGTAGACGAACTTTCTGCACTCATTCTACATTATCCTCAGGAATGGTTGAGATTGAGTCTCGCTTTGGTCTGTGCTTTTTACGCTTGAGCTTGGGCAGTGCCAGCATCCAGGATGGAACCTCACATCCTGAAGCTACCATCACATTGGCTACATTCCGTAGGAATGGCTTGTCCTCTTCTGTGTACAATGTTATTGCTTCCCCAGTTCTTCCTGCTCTTCCAGATCGACCTAATGGAGATTGACAGTTGTAGATTTAGTAGGTAAGCAAATACAGGGCAGTGATAAACATGTATAGTTGAAATTTTTTTTTTCTCAGGAGCATTGTTGTGCTGTCATATTTGTTTTACCGATTACATACATCGTAAAGGTAAACACATCTAGAAGCAACAAAGAGATCGTTTTAATAAGCATTTTAGATCCCACAAATACAACACAAGAGGCCTATCTGGGATGCCCATGTTGCATCTGTGGAGTGCATCCCTAATGAGCTCAGGTGAAAGGAGGATAGAGGCAGGGAGCTCCAACTTGATTTGTTAGGATTTCACAAACCTGAGACCATAGAGGTAGCAGAAACTACCTTTTAACAGTAATCTAGCAACCCTATTTTATAGGGGCTTTACCTTCCCAGCAATCCCCGATCACACTGCCTCTTACTCCCTCAAAATCTACACCATCCCCAACTCACACGGGCGATGTCCTACAGAGACCAGATGCATGCAACTGAACAGACCTGCAGTCATGTGAGCCTTAAATTTGACTGCTCAAATTGGCCGGTTGACAAACCGTTGAACATAGAATACACGCCCCAAAACCCGAATACATTGACATTATGTTATTTCAGACAACATTATCAATCTGAACTTTATTAAATGGCATAGATTTTCTTAACAGTGACATTAAGGTAAACATCACTTGTTGATGCCAGTAAGCAAGACCAAGAATTAGGATCTGGATTGTTACCAATTCGATGAATGTAGGCTGCAGCTGATTCAGGAAAATCATAGTTAATAACACAGTTGACGCCCTTAAAATCCATACCACGAGAAATGACATCAGTTGCTATTAAAACCCATGTCTTCCCGGCTCTGAAGTTATCCACTGCATCTTCTCTCTAGGTAAAAAAAGGAAAAAGAAAAAAGAAAAATAAGCAACAAAAATCATTAAGAATATGTGAGAAATAGCAAATTAAGAAAAAATAATGTTTAAGGGGCTAGCAAGTATGGTGTTCAGAACTGTAGACTTAGTTCTAGTGCAAAAGATAGCAAAAAGTTAGTGGTAGATTACTCTTCATGGAGAATAAGCCGTATATGAGTTTACCTGCTGCTGACTTAGATCTGCATGAATAACATCAGCTTTTATGTCATCAAATGCTAATTCCTTGTAGAGCTCCTTCGCCCTTTCCTTGCTTTGTACAAAAATTAATACTGGAGGATTCAGACACTACCAGTTCACAGAACACAAGAACTAGTAAGTAGTATGATCGTGCTGCAAGTATGAGGAACAAAATCACGAATGAAGGGATAACACTTCTAAAATAACAGTTCAAGCGCTTATGTTCAATCAAAGAATGTGTAGATAAAAACTTGAACTACTTTGACAGCTAGGATCAATATTTGAACATGTTCTTTAATGAGTAGTAACTTTTATTGCTTGGATGACTCAATATCATGATGTATCAAAGAATTATATCAAAATCAAGTAAATACATGGATTAGTTTACCAAGATAAATAAATAAAAAATGAAAAAAATCTCACTCTTGTGCTACAAAGAAGGGAATGAAAAAAGGAAGCATAAGGCATGCATGATTGGACAACAATAGGATAACTAGTTGAAGACGGTTCTCACGTTGCTTTGCCAAGAGCATGCAGTTAGACAAGCATAACTCAGTACAACTACAAGCTCTGCATTTGTCTCCAGCAAGAGACATGGACATAGCATAAAATAAGTAGCATACCTCTGCAAAGCTCTGCCGTAGAGCAAGCAGCTTTCCTTTCTCACTTCCAGCAAAAATCAGCTTTTGCTTTACCAATTCTGATGCAGAATTCCTGTCAAAATTTCCTCATAATAAGAAAGAATAATTTGGAAAATTAGGTATGGAAAGATGGTTTTTGTTTAGATTCTCATACTCACTTTCTACCCACAATAACTCGAACTGCATCATGCATTATGGAGCGTGCAAGTTCTTCAACAGTATCAGGCAACGTGGCGCTAAACAAAGAACGAACAATTGAAGGATTTGAGCATGCTTTGACCACAGAATCAATTTGCGCTACAAATCCAAGCTCAAATAGCTTATCAGATTCATCCAAGACAAGGTACTCGACCCTGCATAAAGCAAAGCAAATACCAGAGCAATTACAGAAGTATCATGATAAAATTGGTGCATTTTATAGTTTCATGCACTCTCTGTATAATTAGCTGATGACCAGAAAGATGCCCAACCCTTGTAAGCGTTGTCTCATTTTAATATTTGTTGTGAGTTGTGACTAATACTTGGAGTTGAACAATTTGAGAGAACAAGACAAATATTTACAGTCAGTGCTACAAATTGACTATTTCTGGCACATTATTTTTTTTAATTGATTTAGCTTACAGTTTCTTTCTTTGATTTTATTTTCACGTGAGAATAAATTTAATTTTTGTATATTCGCTTACTTAACACTCCAAAATGTTGCATGCTTCCTTGAAATTTCTTCAACATCTAGAATCACTTATAAGTCTTGAATTTGCATGCAAATACATGTGCCAAAGGGAAAATATAATAAGAAGTTATAATTAATTATGAGTCAATAATGAAATATTGTCAAAACTCAAAATAATGCCAATATCACTTGAGACATCCATGTTACAGCTGTAGTTTTGAAATGAAGGCAACTATCGTATGACTATCACATCACATAGCATAGAACCACACATAACTGAGTGCTTAATCAATATCTAGTGCTTAAATAACTAAAAGGAAATAGAAATTAAAAGAGGAATCTATGCATGTCAAAGAAGTCATATGTATGGGCTAGCCACCAAAGTTCTATATAGTGAAAAGTAACACTTTATATTTGCATAATATAACTTGAAGAAGGCCTTTGCATATATTTTGCGTGTGTTCATTGCTCATTCAAGAAAACTTTTACATGCTTACCCAAAAATACACTGAGAATCTCCAGTTAAGGTTAGACAGCAAAATCAGAGAACAAATAGACTTTCAAAAGACAGAATAAGATGTGCAGACTCTCCATACTAGAAGAGGATGTATACCATGATGAAAAACGGCCAATGGACACAAGTCCATGCTTCAATAATTTGGTGAAACTATAACTACTTCAGCAAATGTCCTATTCCAGTATAAAGACTTCTCAAGGTACTCTATAAAAATTCTAGGAACAAGATTACCTTATCACCTGTGGGATGTGTGTGGGATCTCAAGAAGGAGAGAGGATTGTAATAGGTATGTTCAGATTGGGATCACAACTCCTAACTCATAACATCACTATTAAGAGTTTACTTCCCAATGGACAGAGTGACTGATGGAAATGTTTCTGCATTCCAGAAGAATCATAGAAAGAAAGAAATTTTGTAGTTCAGACAATTGAAAATTGAAGTTGGATTTACAAACAAAGGCATCATACTCAAAATCCAATGATTTATATGAACTGAAGGAAATCAAAGTGTCCAGAAGTTCCCTTGACAAGGATAACATTTATGCACCCATGTGCACACATGCAAATATATATGTATATGTACATATGGATATTGTATATATACATATTTGTTTTTGCACGCACATGCACACACACATATTTGTAATAATTTGCTTATATGACACTGCTGAGCTAACTTTATTAATTTTAGTGATTTTTAGCTCTAGGCACCAACTGCCTATACTTCCTAGGCATTTTGGAAGCCTTGCATACATATGTACATATTGATAGGCTTATTTACATAATATGGACATTTAACAGTATCAGATTTTGTAATATATCAAATTTAGACTCTTCCAGATGCTTGGACGCTTGACACCCATCACATGTCAGGAGACCATTGAGACTGACGGTATCTGAACATGATTTTAATTATTAAGGATCATGTACCCTTAGATATCATTAGAGGTCTAGCATTTCTCTCAAGTTACAGTTTTCATCTGATTTAAGAAGCAATTTTGCCAAGCCAATAATATGTGTGTGGTGTAGAGAGAGAGATAGAGAGAGAGAGAGAGGACGACTAGGATTTATTTTTGACATTGTACCATGATATTTAAACTGCCCTTTTTGACCACTCGATGCATAGACTAGGAGGTCTCCAATTTGCATGACTTTTGTTTTGGACATAGTTTAGAGGTGTAGATGACATCCAAGAGCTTAATCATCGATGTCATACTCTCATCTTCCTATTTCACCTGATTAGAACTGACTTGAAATCCAGTCAACTAAATCTCTCTCTCTCTCTCTCTCTCTCTCTCTCTCTCTCTCTCTCTGCACACACACGCACACATGCAAACACACACACACACACACACACACACACACACACAGAGAGAGAGAGAGAGAGGGGAGGAGGCGGGTGAGATCAGTTTTCAAAATTTCATGACATTATATTCTCTGCTGAAACTATCCCTGTTATGCATAACCTTCTTCCTTGAGCTTTTCTCAGTACTACTTCTTGCCTTCAGGGTTGACAGAAGTTATTCTACCAGATTTTTATCTAATCGCTTTAACAAAACATATACTTATTAATCTCACTATCTTTTTCACTCCAACTAGTCTTCTCTTTGCATACATTTGGTTGATGCGCTGCAGTTTATTAAGAGTTTCACACTTTCAGATGCATATGCTGCACATCCAATCCACCATGTAAAATTAGGCTCTCTGTCATGCCACTTGTCACTCATTTTCATACCCCTTGGCCATATGCTTGTCAATTTGCAATGCATTAGGGTTTCACTAATGCAAACTATGCTGCACATAACATTGGCATGTTTCTCATGTAGCGAAGCTTACTAGCAACAGTCGCCATGATTTTTTAAAAAAAAAAAGAAACAACATCCACATGCAACATCACAAACTTTGCCCCTTGAGAATATCTACCTTTAACAGAATGGTCTAAGCAAAACAAATTTGAAGCATAACCTATAACAAAAGAGGATCATGTGTATTCTTTGTCTTAAATGTCAGATGATATTTAGAAAAAAAATTAAAGCATACCTACTTAAGTCAATCTTTCTTTTGCGCATAGCAAAATCCAAGCGAAGTGGTGTGGATACAAGAATGTCACATGGCATTTTCTCAAAATCACCACATCTTGAGAGTTCCTTAGTCATCAATTTAATGTAGAATTTCCTTCCTTTTGCCAGCTTCTTGCACTCTCTGGTTGTCTGTGCAGCCAATTCTCTTGTGGGACAAAGTATAACAGCCTTTATACCATCTCTAGATCCTGGCTAGTGACAGTAAATGGATCTTGTCATAGACTTGAACGTAGTATTTTAAAGAGATGACGTTCACACCAGCTGTAATAAATGCTACCTTAATTTTCATAAGAATTGGGCATAAAAAGGCCAGAGTCTTGCCAGAACCCGTAGAAGCGCATGCAAAGCACTCCTGCCCCTGGAATATGTTAGGATAGTTAAACATTACTCCAAATAATCAAGCAATAGTCAAAGATGTTGATAGTAAAGGATAGTAAAATCATTTAGGCAATAGTTGAAGTATAATAAAAGAAGAAAACAAAATAGTCCCAAGCCCAAAATCTTTGGATGCAAAAAGAGCAAGAAAAAAAAATCCAGGGAATAGCTTAAATAGAAGATCATACTGAGAGGAGTACTGGAATAGTCTGCCTTTGAATAGGTGTAGGCTCTTTAAATCCACGTTCCTCTAAGTTACGTAATAAATATGATTTACAGCCATACCTGTTTACAATATCAAGATCTTTTCAGCATAACTTGAAAATAGCATACGGAAAGCTGGCATAAGGACAAGAAAAGCAGTTGTGGAAAAAAAGAAAAAGCAAAACATTTTAACCAAGAGTCTTATGTATACAGAAATGTGGATGCATCAAAATACCATGATGTAGTGGCTTTAACTACATGTAACTTCATGGTAGATCATCATCCAAAAAATCACTTTTTAACATAGGAGAACTTCAACAGGTAGGTTATGCAAAATGATATTTCAATCCAACCAATTAAGCAAGCACTGATGAACAACAGCAAAGTAGAATTATGTGCTTTTATAGATATAAAATCTAATCCATCATAACTTGAAATTTTTTTCTTTCGGAGGGGGTTCTTTTTCTACAGCATTGACAATATTTATGACTCTTTTCACTCTTGTGCACATGCCAAAGAAAGCCATCATAAACAGGTATAATGAGAACAATCATTTTTTTGTGTTCTACAATTATACCATGCTGCTAGTGTCTTTGTATATCACATAATATCCACCAATGATTGCAAGACTGACCTAAACCAATGTGGACCAGATCGGTTTTCTAGTCCAATACGAGAACTGGCCCATACTGACCTTTTTTGACCCAAACCAGTCTAGACTGGGAAGAATCACTCAATTCTGCTTGGTACTGACCAAAGTCATCCGGGTATCGACCTATAATGCTGTAGTTTTAAGCAGTACTGTCATAAAAAGTTCCCTGAACCTGTCTCAGTATGGGGTGCATGTCGGACTGCATAGTACCAACCTAGTAACTTACTGGTATGGTATCAGTACTGGTACTGAGATTATGGACCTTGATGTCCATTAATTGCAGGTGCACCATTTTGCTACAAAATGACACTCATGTAGCATATGCAAGCCATCTAGGAGAGGTTTCCAACACTAATAACAACTTATAACAATATTTGCAAGAACAAAGAGCTCACAAAGAAGCAAGTGATGCATATGAAGGCATTGACAGTAAATAAAGCTCGAGCCTGTATTGTTTTCAAAAGTCTATCTGTGACAAGAAGTTGATAATAAATTTACAGAAGCAAAGAAAGCACTTAAGGAAAATGTAAGGAAGCTACCATATCGAAATCAGCGAATTTGTTGGTTCAAAATTAGAAAAATGATATCTGAGCTTCATATGGTAGCTAATGTATACATATGCTAGAAAGTAGATTCATCGTAAGAAAGGAAAGTCACCACCAATGGTGGAAAGTTTTCACATTATGAGGACCTAATTAGTTGGTCAAGTTCCACAAGCTTCTATAATAAGAGAAAGTGGAGGACTCTACCAAAAATTCTCTATATATGAATTGAAAGATATCTCAATCACAAAATAAAGAGCTTAACTAAGGATGTCCATTTAAACTCAATGGAAGATATATGGTGTGGATTATCGGAAAGACCTATCAAATGGCACTGCAAATTGAGAAGTTGAAGGCGTAGTGATACTCAAAGAGCACAACAACTACTAAGTGGCACAAGGAATTTAGATTTAGAGGCAATACCAAAAGAGCATCACTTCTACTTCATTGTTTAAGACACAAGGGTGACAAACAAGCACATCTACACAAAATAGGTAACAAGAAAAGAAGAAGGTGGAACAACTGTTACTTAGTCTTCTGGTGGAGAAATGGGTCACCTAGTCAACAATCAACCTAAATTGTTGTGCGTGGGGTAGTGTGAGAAGTATGAACAAGTACCAGCTGATAAAAAGAGAAGTGCAAGTGTGTGTGCGAGAGCGCGCGCGCCCCCCCTTGTCCAGCATACTAGAATGATGTAAGTATGGCAGAAGATCAGACAATTCATTTTGAAAGAACAAAATTTGGGCATGAGCACATAATTAATTGGTGTTTTTTGTTGTGTTTCTCTGTCTATTAATTAGGGGTTGAGAATAATTTTTTGGTGCTTTAAGGGTTCTCTTGTTGATCATACGTGTCTAGCTGACAGAGGACTGTGATTAGATGGTCCAGCAGTTTCTTAAGTTTATTTCTGCTACAAGTGTTCCTAAATTAGTATGCCATGTTACCCAAATAGGGGGTACCCCTCACAGAAGTGGAGTTAACTAGCTCTGACAGAATAGGGAGACCATATATAACCAGCTATTACAGGTGATGAGCTAACCACGCACAAGATGTAAGGAGAAATACGGTTGTTGCTTTCAAAGGCCAGCCAAGGGAGAGAAGCCTCAAGCTAAACAACCCTATTTCTTGTCTCCTTGTATTAGCTGTAGGTTTCTTGAGCCTCTTTTAGTTTCGACTCTCTTTATTTTAGAGAGTAACAAGGGTATGTCCTGTAGTAGGATAATAAGAGGCTAGAAGCACTGTTTTGGAAAATTAGTATGGTGTTGTTCAGCGTTTAGAGAGAGTTATTGCTACTTGCTGCAGTAGTTCTTTTTATTTTATGCAACCTTTTGTGTTGCAGGTAAGATCTTATTTCTACAGAAATAAAATTGAGACATCTTATTTTGATCTCGAGTCTTTTTTCACATTTTGCAATTTCTCTTTATTTTTTGGCTAAGAAATCACCCTTTTGGACGGCATACTCGAACCCTATCAGCTTTTTTTTCTTCAGATTCAGAATAATTTACTATATTAACGTGTTTATTTTCTCAGACCAGGAAATAAAATCAGCTCCTGCTAACATATTTTTTTGTGTCCCTAGTAATGAAAAACATTAAGGAGCAACAAAAAAGAGAGAAAGACATCCAATCAAACTTGGATGAATATGGGGAAATGGGATGCAATATGCTTTAAGTCAACGACGTAATTACAAGCAAAGTAGAAACATAATACATTAAACCGATTGCATTCAGCTGGGTTGTGATTCTGAGCAAGTTGTGTTTAAATTTTCCAAGCTGAAACCAAGCAGCACAAGATGCACTGCCCTTTCAGCTATATTAGATTAGTGAAATACTTCAGGAAAAGCAAAGGCAAAGCATATTTAAGATAGTTGAAAAACACACCTCGAACTTAGTTCGCTGAAGCTCTCAAGTGGAGTAGGAACGTTGTGACCAGAAATATGTATCCCATATTTCTTACGCAGAATCGAAGCTTTCTGGAATCAACCAAGTACTTGTTTATTAAAAAAATGTTTTTTTTAATCAAACAACTCTTCTTCCTAACTAAAAATCAGACAACTACGAGCAAATCCAACCTCAATTTGCTTCTCCACTTCCTTCCTCTGCTGAGAGAGATCAGTTTCCACAGCATCTGTCCCTCCATCCAAAGGCACAGCTTCCGAACTATTAAAAACACTGAAACTCGCCACGATCTCTGGTGGACCAAGATTGATATAATACAACAGAAAAAGATTAAAAAATAAAAAATTAAGACAATGAAAGGCGGCATCTAAGTCCAGAGAGATTACCAGAACCCTTAGCCTTCCGCTTCCTCTTCTCCTTCCTGCTTCCCGTCACCTCCGGCGTTTCCTTCGCTTCGGCTTCCACTTCCTGATATTTCTCCGGTTCCTTCTTCGGCTGATGAAGAATACAACAAAATCACTCCTGTGTTAGCTTTGGATTTCGAATAAAATTAGATTTTGTCCAAACCCACACAGATTTTATGGGAGCGGGAGGGAAAAGGAGAAGATTTCCTTGCCTTAAATCGGGCGATATCGCCGGCGAATCTCTTCCGGTCGAAGTGGAGGCCGGAGAAGAGCGTCAACGACGCCTTCTCCATTGACGCCGGCTACGAACTCGACGACGTCTCCGTAAAACCCCTCTCCAATGCCAATGCAAATGCAAAACCCTAGTTTTTCCGAGCACGGCATGGTCGCTTGCATCTCCGCCATTTTATAGCCTGAGCCGGAGCTCGGCTCAGTTGCGTTTGAGTTAGCTTGAGCTTGGCTTCGCTGGGCTCGTTTGCAAGGGCCAAGGAGTCCAACGGAGCTGAGCTTGGGTCTTACCAAGGTTGAGATCAAGCTTTAGGTTAAATTTTGTTTACAATTATTACGAGTTAGATCTCAGCTTAATTTTGAACCAAGTAGAATATAAGACTAAAAAATTGGTTTGATAATTTTAAATGGAGCTAAAGTCAATTCAAGCTTGAATCAAACCCAACATAAGCTTGAAGTATAGATCATTCCAGCCTAGTCCAAGCCTAAATTAGCAGTTATTTGTTTTAGAGAATGAACAAATCTACTTTAAAAAAATAATAATAATAAAGAGAATACATTGATGAACTTTCTGAAGAGGGACTATCATCTAATATGTTTTGGGATATGGTTGGAAAGGGCATTTGATGGCCTCTGTTTGAAAGGGGTGGTGATCAAAGCTAATGTGATCTTTTTGGTATGCTAGGTAGTGTTTGGTAGAAAAATATTATCCATGGATAAGTGTACGGGATAGAGTTTATCCCCTGACTATCTCTAGGGATATTCCTTGAATATCACATCGATCCTATCAAATGCAAAAAGGTAAATCAATAGGATAACTTTTATTTGGAAGGATAACCAGCTATTCCTGCATTCTCTAGGGAATAAATTGAGGGGATATCCCATGGTTAACCATGGTTAACCATGGATTATCCCTTTGGTTAACTTTATGCCCAGTTATCCCTTAGGTAGTGTTTGATAGAAAAAATATTATCCATGGATAAGTGTACGGGATAGAGTTTATCCCTTGGCTATCCCTAGGGATATCCCTTGGCTATCTCATTGATCATATCAAATGCAAAAGGTAAATCGATGGGATAACTTTTTTTTTACTCTTATTTGAAGGGATAACCAGCTATTCCTGCATTCTTTAGGGAATAAATTGAGGGGATATCCCATGGCTAACCATGGTTAACCATGAATTATCCCTTTGGTTAACTTTATTTCCAGCTATCCCTTATAGTTATGGCTTTTGGAAATAAGAGGGGATATCCCCTGGATATCCCCTCTTATCCCCTATTTCAAACACTACCTTATAGTTATTGCTTTTGGGAATAAGAGAGGACAAGGGATATCCCCTCTTATCCCCTATTTCAAACATTACCTTAGATAGTGTTTGATAGAAAAAATATTATCCATGGATAAGTGTACGGGATAGAGTTTGTCCCTTGGTTATCCTTAGGTAGTGTTTGAAATAGGGGATAAGAGGGGATATCCAGAGGATATCCCCTCTTATTCCCAAAAGCCATAACTATAAGGGATAGCAGGAAATAAAGTTAACCAAAGGGATAATCCATGGTTAACCATGGTTAACCATGGGATATCCCCTCAATTTATTCCCTAGAGAATGTAGGAATAGCTGGTTATCCCTCCAAATAAGAGTAAAAAAAGGTTATCCCATGGATTTACCTTTTTGCATTTGATATGATCAATGGGATAGCCAAGGGATATCCCTAGGGATAGTCAGGGGATAAATTCTATCCCGTACACTTATCCATGGATAACATTTTCCTATCAAACACTACCTTAGGGATATCCCTTGGCTATCCCATTGATCATATCAAATGCAAAAAAGTAAATCCATAGGATAACTTTTTTTACTCTTATTTGGAGGGATAACCAGTTATTCCTGCATTTTCTAGGAAATAAATTGAGGGGATATCCCATGGTTAACCATGATTAATCATGAACTATCCCTTTGGTTAGCTTTGTTCCCAGCTATCCCTTATAGTTATGGCTTTTGGGAATAAGAGGGGATATCCAAGGAATATCCCCTCTTATCCTTTATTTCAAACACTACCTTAGGGTTAGAGGAGGGCATTACAATTTCTTAGGAGCAAACCAAGATGAGAAGTAGACAAGCAAATAGGGATGTAATTTTAAAGGAAAAGAAGCTAAAAGAGTCTTGCCTTCAGTTGTCTTCCCTACCATGGACTTGGTGAAATTGAAAATGGTGAGTGGCTGTTTTTGAGTCTTGAGAATCACCTTGTTTCCCATCTCAAGTGATCCAAGATCATGCACTGTGATGCATTTTGACACTAGGGTTAAACAAATCTAACTTGCTATTTTGAATGAAGTGAAGGAGGAAAGTGAAGAAGTTAGAATGCAGGGGTTAAAGCTTGTTTTAAATACTCTTGTCTAAAATAGTGCCACTGATATATTATTAGAAGTGTAAATATATTACTTTTTTATTATAATATATTGTTGATAAATAGTTAAACTTGGCTCAAACAAGGCGTGTGGTTTGTAGTGACATGATATTACTAAAATTCTTACATTTACAGTAATTTTATACTTAATAGTTAGATTCTTAAAAAAAAAATTACCACATTTGATCCATATAACAAAATATGATAATAAGTTTGTTATTTTTTAAATTTTATTTAAATTTTATTATACATATTTTTTATTTTTTAAGTAGCCCTCTCTTCTTTTTACTAGAATATAAAATGTTTGGATAAAAATAAAGATTCTTTGAATATTAATTTTAAAAATATAATATATTTAGATATTATAAGAATTTAATATATATTATATATATATATTATATATTATTAAATATCTCATTATATAATGCTTATTAATATATAATATATAAATATTTAATAATGTATTATATAATAATTCAATATGCAAGGTGGTCATAAATATTGATTATTTAAAATTAATATTTATATATTATAGATATATAATAGTATTTGAAATATTAAATATTATGTTAATCTAAAAAATAATATTAATGTAAAGTATTATATTCTATATTTAATATTTAATATAAATATAAATTAAATATTTAATAATTAATGCAAATTAAATATATAATCAAATTAAGTATTATTAAATATGATATAAAAATCAAGAGCATAATTTAAGATTACTAAATTATGGTAATCTTAAATTCCTACCTTTTGTATGAAATCAAATTACTATGATTTATGATAATCCTAGATTACTGAAAATCAAATATTACCACTCATATTATTGTATCTAATTATCAAATATGATCATTTTTATAATAATCACATATTACCAAGGTAGAGTACTTTAAACTAAATAGCTTCTAAGAATTCTTTCCTTCTTTTAATGGAAATCAAACCCTAACTATCACGCTAACTCCTATTTGTGCTTCTTGGTTATCAAAACTTCTCCCCTTAGCTAATATTTTGATTTCAAATTATATAAAAAAAGTAGTTGATTTTTGAACCATTTCATCATCTATAATTTATTTATCTATTTTTTTACTATTATTTATATTTATATATTATTAAATATAATTTAATATTTAATAATATATAAATATAAATTCATTGGAGCATAGGCACGGTTTTCTTATTATCAAGTGGGAGAAAAATTATTAATTATATGGATATTTTTTGTTAAAATAAAAGAAAAGGGAAAAAAAAAGATAAACATGAGTTAAGATAAAAAAAGATAAAACATGATCTGTTATAAATATAAATAAAAAATTAGAAAAAAGAAAAAAAAAAAGCCATACACTCATTACAAATGAAAGAAAAAGTGAAAAAAAAAATTCAAAAATTAGTTGAAATAAAAAAGAAAAATTATGACTCACTATATAATGAAAACAAAAAATGAAAAGATAAAAATGAAAGAGAAAATTAATAGAAAAAAAACATGAGTTGATATTTAAAAGAAAAATTATGACTCATTATAAGATCAAAAAAAAAGTTATAAAATAAAAGAGAAATAATACAAAAAAAACTAAATATTTGTTATAAAATGAAAGTGAAAAATGGTAAAAAAAGAAAGAAAAGCCAAACATTAATCATAAAATGAAAGCAAAAAAAAATAAAAAGTGATAAAAAATAAAAAAGCCAATGTTTGTTGTAAAATGAAAGTGGACTTTTTTTAAAAAAAAGTTAAATATTGGGTTAAAATGAAAGTGAAAAAGGGGGAGAAAAAATGGAGGAGGGCAAAAAATAAAAAGTTATAAAAAAGAGAACCAAATGTGCAAATTTAGGAAGTTGAACTATGGGTCAATACTAAGAAAGCTTACTATAAAACCAGTACAACAATATAAACTACAAAAAAGTTTTCCAAAGAAATAACATTTTCATTAAGAAACACTTGCTATTAAATATTATTTAATTTAGGCATTCACCGGCAAGAGCAGAGCAAATCTTCATATTATATTAGAAATGCATGACCTTTATTATTTTTCCCTTGGCATTTAAGCAATTTTATGGAGCATAATTATTAAAGTCATGCTAGACTGACTCGTCCGAGTAATAAGCCAAACTTCTAACCAATCCAATTCTTTAATTATACCTATAGTTGACTCAATCAAAACTAAGGTAGTGTTTGGTAGAAAAAATATTATCCATAGATAAATATATGGGATAAAGTTTATTCCCTGATATCCCTATGGATATTTAGCTATCCATTGATAATATCAAATATAAAAAGGTAAATACATATGATAATTTTTTTTTTTTCTTATTTGAAAGGATAACGTCTGGTTAACTTTATTTCTAGCTATCCCTTATAGTTATATTTTTGGAAATAAGAAGAAATATTCTTTTATTCTCTTTTTCAAACACTGCCTAAATAATTTTTTTTTGATCTATTTTTTCAACCCTTTAAAACTATTTTTACTTAATATAATTAAATTATAAGTGTTACTTTTGAAAGCTTTTTTTATATTAGGCTTAAACTTTTTTCTATCTCTCATCCTTCTAAACTGTTTGTAGCTTTGTAGATATAAACTTTATTAATAATTTTTATCTTTGTTATACTTATATCATACTTATAAACTAGTATTAATTTTTTAAAAATTACATTAGTTTTAAGTGTCAATACAGATATTAATAACTTAATCTTAAATATTTAAAATTTGAAAGTTACTAAATAGTTAAATTTTAAGAAAAAAATATTTTTATTTATTATGATATTTAAAAATTTTAATTATATTCCGAGCCAAGCACTCAGTATTAAGCATTAATGAGTTTGGGGATATCTTGGGAGCCCCCTTCAGGGTTTGTTAAAATTAACTTTGGTGGAAGTGTTCGGGGAAGACTTGCTGGGTCTGCTTTCGTTATCGTGGACTGATGAAGCTTTACTGTCGACGACGGTTTTGGCTTTAGATTCTTCAATCCCTATGGCAGTGCTTTTTGTGTGTGGGCGGGTAACTCCCATGCTGCTAGGAGACTTCATGCTCATAGCCTTTTCATTGAAGGAGATTCTTTTCATCATCCGGTGGCTTTAGTCGGGATATTGCAACCATATCCCTACCAATCCTCTTTTCCGCGACATTCGGGCAGTTCTGTGAGGTTTCACAAGTCCACATCCGGCACATCTATCGGGAAGTTAATTCAGCGGCTGACTGGGTAGCGGCTGTGGCCCATCATGTGGGATCCCTTAGCTCTTAAGTAAATTTATACTTGATATTTCTGGGCTGACTCGCACGAAGTTAGTGTAATTGTTGTCTGTATAAAAAAAAAAAAAGTTTGGGACCATTTGGTTTGTGATATGGTCTTTGGAATTTGAAACAATGATTCAAATTTTGTTTCGAAGCGTTTAAAATCTAATTTCTATTTCATTCAAAATCATAATCATATAATGAAATATTTAAAATTTGTTCTTTCCATCAAGATTATAATTCATTCCGATCATTAAAAAAGAAAAATAAAAGATGATTTATTATCAAATTATTCACTTGTTATAACGCAATGCCCTTTTTTTCACCCGCGACCTTCTCTCTCTTCTCGCTAGACACCTCCAAAATAAAATTCTTTAATTATACTTGATAGAAGTGAGCCGGTTCCTATATTATTATTTCTAGTCGCTTCTAATGGCTTCCAACAAGTTATAGTTGAATCCGTATGGTATTTCTTGAAAAATTATTTTTTTTTTTCTTTATGATTAGTTTGATTTATCAAATATCCTAAACAATTTTTAATTTGACTTTGATATATCTATCTCAAGTCTAACCTAGGTTGATTTCCATTCCTATGATTCTATGAATCAAATGGGCAGGGCCGTAGGAGACGGACAATTCCAAATTTTTTTCCAGTAGAATTCGATTTTAATTATAATTCCAATAAAATTTGAATTTAATTTTGATTTCAACTCCTAACCAAATGAGAACCTGGGATTCAATATTATACTTGTAAATAAAAGTTGCAATAGAATCACAAAAAAAAAAAAAACTAATAATAATTTGCAAAAAAAGGCAAGTCCTTGCATGCATAAATCATAAATTAAGTTGATTAATATTTCAATGGTCAAAGGGCCATGATAAATTTTTTAAGGGTTTCCATGGCAGCAAAAGGCATGTATGAAATACTATTTGCTAGATATGAATATTGAAAACATGAAACGTATTTTTGTTACCTAAATCTCAAGAATAATGGCCCATAATTAAATGCCTTTTTAATTTAATATAAGAATTTTTTTTAAACATCTAGCTATATTGAGAAATATAAATCAAGATTAACTAATTAAAGTATGAGAATAAATGCATTAGTTTCTTTGACATTTAGAACTATATCAGATCTCTCTCCATGGATGTTACTGGATGCACATTGGTTAGTTCAAAATCAAAAATTTTATCACATGTCAATAAATACAAATCTTTTTGTTTTTAATTTCTTGAATTGTTTAGAAGAGTTGCCAACATATCCTACAGCTTAAAATTTATAATATTCTCCATCAAATCTTGTTCTTTGGAACTATCCTTTCATCCAATGAATGACTAAAAAATATGCAAGTGATGTATTATTAAAAATACATCATACGTATGTCTAATTTAGCAATATAATTGGAGTCGAAATCAAAATTAAATTCCCTAGAAATCAAAATCATTCCTTCCTTCCATTTGGTTCATATAAAAACTAGTTAGATTTTTATATGGTCATATAGAAGATGCATAAAAAATTGTGGAAGTTATCTACAAAATCAAATTTATTAAAAAAAAAAAAATAGTATACCAAAAATACCATGTAAATCTTAGTTTAGATCACAAAATCTAATTAGAAATTGCCAAAAATATCAAATAGGGATCAGCTCACCTTGCTGATAGTATGATTGAGAGTATAAGAAGCATCAAGTGAGAAGAGGAAAAAAGGAATATCATAAAAACAAGATGGAAGGAGGGTGTGTTAGGTTACACTTACAATGTATTTGTAATTTTGAGCGAAGGTTTAGACTTTAAGTAATGTTTGAAATAGGGGATAGAGATATGATAATAAAGTTAACCAAAGTGATAATCCATGATTAATCATGGGTTATCCCCTCAATTTATTCCCTAAAAATGCAGAAATAGCTGATTATCCCTCAAATAAGGTAAAAAAAAGTTATCCTATGGATTTACCTTTTTGCATTTGATATGATCAATGGGATAGCCAAGGGATATCCTTTAGGGATAACCAGGGGATAAACTCTATCCGTACATTTATCCAAGGATAATATTTTTCTATCAAACACCACCTAAAACTCTTTTATGACATGATTCTGATTTTTGCAAAAACCTGAAATTAAATTTTAATACTATCTAAATAAATATTTAAAATTAAAATTCTCAATGATTTCAATTGCGGCTCCAACATAGACATTTTCACAAACCTAATAGACCCTATATTTGCATTAAAAATTTTAAAAGAAAAACGTATATACCATGCTCATCTAGGAGAAGAGTTGGAAGGAGAAAGATGAGAAAAGTAAAGAAAGAATATTGGAATACCTTTGTTTTAGAGATTTTTAAGTTGAGAAAAGAAAAGTTTAAAAGGATTTTTCATATCCTTATAAACTTCTCAACAATAATAATTTTTAAATGCCAAGATTTACTTTGCTTTCTTTTATGTAGAAAAATTCATCTTTTTCTTCTATTTTTATTTTTCTTTACTTTTAAAATCCTTCCTCTCCTTTTATCCCTTTTAACACCCAAATAGAGAGTAAAAGTCAGGGGACTTCCAAGACAAATGTTTTAAAATGATCATAGCTTTGGCACCTGATTAGAAATGTTGAAAGAGAATCAATTTTCTTACACCTACGTGGCATCTAACAATCAAGAATGTTAAAAAAAAAAAAAGTCAACAATAGACCCAAAGTTCCTTCATTGCCTCAACCGCGAGAACTCAACAAGAGTTAAAGTAGAATTCTTGAGCCCCCAAACCCTCCATTCTTATTGGACTAGTGACATCTTGTTAACTTATTAATTGTAGGGAAAATATTCCTTTAGTATGTTGCCCTTTTTTCCATCTTAAATTCTTATCAACTGCACATTAGAACTTCTTTCAACTAGATTTTAGTTTCATAGATCAATAATGCCAACCAAAGAAACATACTTCCAGCAAATTTTCCTCAAAAAAAAAAAAAAAACACATATCTTAAGAAAATAAAATGCTTGTTCTTGAGAATTATCCATCACAAGTGACCACAACTATTAAGAGAATAGTTAGATAAGTTTCCAATATTTACCTACTAAATGCAATGAGATCCTCTGTTGAGCAGATCATAATTCATCTCAAAACTGATCTTTGACGCAAAGAATTTGCACATTTGTGTTTGGTTGGATTGGAAAACCAGCAATCACTAAGTGCCACGGATAAAAAGTGACAGCCTTTCCAATAACTTTTTGAGTGACACCAAGTTTTGTCATCAAGAAAATGACTTGCATACATTGCACCAAGATTGAAATAAAAGCAGAAATCAAAACGAACAAATGACTAAGCCACAAAAGTGTGGAAGCATAAAAAAAAAAAAAAAAAAAAAAAGCTAGAAAAAAATATAAATGTGTTTGATATGATGGATAAGGAAAGATATCCCCTGGATATCCCTCCTTATCCCCAAATGCTATAGCTATAGGGGATAGTGCTGAAAACTTATTTCCTAGGAACTTAGGAATAATTAAAGTTATCCTTTGATGGCATAATGGTAATTTTAAAAAGGTGCTTATCCCTCAGCTATTCCCTGGATAAATACTATCCTGTACATTTATCCAGGGATAGCCAAAAAGCTATCAAACAGAGCCAAAGAGATTAGTGAAGAGAATTTGTGAGTGTAGTTAATAATTTGTATTTGTTTTAATTATTAAATATATAATACAATTTCGGTAGGATTTACAATAATTAGTAATTATAAAGTCAAAAAATTTAAAGTCTAGCATTTCTCTGGAATAATTATCTAGGAATTTACTTTTTGGTTACAAAGTAGCACAGATGATAGTTGTCACTACATAAGATTTAATTAGAAAGGCCAGCTCGAGAATTATTTTTCATCCCATATGCTCTCTAAATCATGGTAGGTTTGAGTTGCTCGAACAAAAATTTTACAGTCTTAGAAGTAGAAGAAGATCTTCTAGAGGTCTGTAAGGAGGGATTAGAAATTGGATAATGGCTATAATTGAAAGAAGCTCACTCCTAATTCATTTAACAAAGTCGCTATGTAATAAAAAATGGTTGAACTTCTAAATTCATATCCCAACCAGATCCAATGTGCTTAGTCATATGAATACACATCTTAATCAAATCAATTATGATCTTAATCATCATTATCTATGTTTTATTTTAACAATGTTAATTACCACTGTCATATCCAATCCCATGTAACAAGGTAAGTTGCAATTAACATCAATATAAAATGTTAAGCATTTATAAAATATATATATATATATAGATAAATATAAATAAAATGAGAATGTTGAGATGAATATGTGATGAAAAAAAAAAGAGTTATTCGTAAAAAAATAAAGATTATAGTAGATTGATAAAAGAGAGAACAACTTCAATGGTTTGAATATATGTAATATAGGCTTTATATATATATATATAACTAATATTATATAAAAATAATTAATAATTAAAAAATTATATTTCATTAAAAAATATGGTTTAAAATTGAATTAAATGAAGATAAAAATTAAATAACGAGATTGCTAATCTAATCCCATGGATTGAGAAAGGGTTGAAAAGATGGTTTACTAATTTTTTAAAATATTGATGAATGCCATGAGATTGCAAATCCAATCCCATATATTGAGAAGGGGCTAAGAAAGTGATTCATTAACTCTTTGGAATATTGGCAAACTAGTGGGATACATCCCATCTATATCAAACTCTTTTTCAAGGATGAACTTGAGGCTCTTGATGTCCGCATCAATCATGGGCTATTCAAAATTATTTTGCTTATAGGAAAAGTTTTGATATATTATTTTTCAATGCAGTAAGTATGTATCAATTGTATGAATTTCAGTGCATTTATGCGCTGCTAATCCGTTATGTCTATCGGAAAGTTAACGCTGCAGATGATTGGGTTACTTCTGCTACTCGTTATCTTGGTATGTAGGGTTGGCATGTTGATGATTCCTTTCCTGTTATATTGTAGTAAATTATATACTTTGATCTATCAAATTAGGCTCGTGTAAGAGTCATGTGATCTTCCGTTTATACTTAAAAAAATTATATAAAAAATTATATAATTTAATTTATATAAAAAAATTATATAAATTAATTATTTAGGTATGAGGGCGACTTCATGTCGGTTATTTCTTGGATCCAGATGCAGAATTGCCCTCCTGCTTTTTCTAATCCTATTTTATTAGATATTTGGGCAATTTTGTGGCAGATCGAATGCGTCCAGACCAGACACATTTTTCGCGAAGCCAACTCGGCAGCGGATTGGGTTGCTGCTTCTGTGGCTCGGCTTTCTGGCCCTTGGATCTTGTCTCCGGATGACCCCTGCCCTGCTCCTTTGCATCAAATTTTGTATTCTGATCTAACTGGGCTGACTCACGCTCGTCTTGTGTGATCGTCCGTTTGTTTTAAAAAAAAAAAAAAATTATTCAGGTATATTAGCACATGTCCGATGATGATAAAATTTATTGAATCATTATGTATATGCGTAAGCAATTAATGCGCATTTGCTAATGGTACAGTAAGTCTTTTTCCTTTGCTCGCCTGACAGCACCAATGCACCGGAGAACAGGCCTCCACCAAATCGCTTTTTTAATTCAGCGCTCTCACTCTCTCTCCTCTCTCTACTCTTATTTCTTGCAAGCCTGGCATGGCCTCGCCCTTGGAGTGGAGTACAAGATTTTTAGAACTGCAGCAGTCGCTTAGGTTCGCACCAACCTCAATTTATCTTCTACGTCCCCCTTCCTCCGAATCCAAGTTTATATTTAAATCCATTCGAATCCTTCCTCTCATGGATGCGTAGGCCAAAACATTGTCCCAAATTTCAGCGAAGAATCATCGTTTCCCATGGCTAAATTTCTGGTCTCCGTCTTCCTCCTTATCCCCGTTGCATTCGCTGATGTCAGTTTCAACTACCCAGCCATCTTCAACTTCGGCGACTCCAATTCCGACACCGGCGCCCGCATTGCCGCCGGCCTCGAGAGCCTCCTGCCGCCGAACGGTGACACCTACTTCCGCCGGCCGGCTGGAAGGTTCTGCGATGGCCGACTCATCATCGACTTCCTCAGTAATCTCCCCCTTCCCCGCTTTTTTACTTCGCCTATTCCTTGCAATTTTAAGATCTCAAGAATTATCTCTTCTCCATGCCTAGATTTTGAGCACCAGGATTTGGAAATTTTGTGGAAATATTGAAACCCAAGGAAGTTTTTAGTGCACGCGCATTGATGATTATAATAATTTGAATGCTGTCATGAGACCTCTTTACTTAGTAGTTTAGGGGACGATGTCACGGTGGTTGCTTTGTGCTCCCATGTTAGGTGGAATGGTTGTTACTCATGGGACTGCTTTGGTTTGTAATGTGATTTCTGCACTTGAATTACTTCTAGAAAGTCTGTGAATTATGTGATTAGAATCCCGTGATTGCTGCACTTGAATTATTTCCAGAAAGTATGTGGATTATGTGATTAGAATCTGGAATTTTTGAAGTTTGCAAGCAGGAATGCTGGCTTTATACTGCTCTAGAGCCTGTTTGACAGCAAGCTACTTGATGTACGCTGGTTAGAAGGAGTTAGTGTGTTCCTCTGTTTGCCTAGTTGTGAGTCAGTAAGGGCCAGACAACTGAGCTTACCAAAATTCCCTCGGTCATAATAATTAGTAACTCATATTATAGTCATGATGGTAGGATAGTTGCAGAGGCTAGGGCTGCAGTTTATAACACATGTTGCATGGCATGACCTTATAGGCATGTCTCAAGGGCCAATCATGGTCAAGAGTCCTTTACTTTGAGTTATATTCATTAGTCACACATGCTATCCAATAACAGCACATGAATTGCTGTGCTAATCATAGCAATATGTCACCCCATCGACGGCCTGCAACGGATTATAAGTAGGTTTCAGTTCGGTTATTGAGTTTATTAAGAATGACACGTTTAGTGAAAACAGATGGATCACTTGGATTAAAGCACTTGATTTTAAAGAGTTGAGATGTTTTTGGTGGATCTGGCTTCGAAAAAATCAAAGGATTTTCCAACCTAACAGCAAGGGATGTTCAAGAGATCATTCGAAAAAATTAGATCTGTTGCTTCCTCATCTAAGTTTGCTCATACTTTGCAAGAATTCCAGTTCTATTTAATCTATTTTTTTGCTGGTTTTCATTTGTACATGGTTGTACGTTCCATTTTGTTGTTGGCCTGATAATTTCTCTGAACCCCTTTGTATTCATTTCAATCTCTGAACACCAACCCCCCCCCCCCCCCCACCCCCCCACAACAGAAAAAAAAAGAATGACACATTTAGTGAAAGAGCTTAAATTAGATCGCTGCTACATAAAGGAATAATGCCGATATGCAAAACATCTATTTATCATCAATCTATCAACACATAGCAAAAACATTTTATGAACATAGTTAATAAGATAAACCCAATATATTGTATACTGCCTGATCAGCCACAAAACAAGTTCATACAACTTATCAGAAGAATAATGCATAATGCTATAGACCATCAATCCTGGAGCCAAATGCTTCATTGTTGTCGCCATTGTTATTGTTGTTATCATTTTTTGAGCTTAGAGCTTATTTGCCGGCATTTATACTTCAAATTTAGATTTTCTGTTTTTTAATAGCTAAGCTTATGTGAAAAATGCAAACAGAGCTTGAAACATTGTTTGGTCACTGTGAATGGACTAAGTGATTGCTATGGAGCTGTTCCCAACTTTTACTGAAACATTCTATTCATCTGATATTTGTCCAACTATTTTCACACCTTTATTTTTCTTATAATATAGTTTACTATATGTTCCTCATCTAATGCATCATCTTATCCTCATACAATTTTATGTTGTTGCAGTGGATGCTATGGATATGCCATTCCTTAATGCATATCTGGATTCTGTTGGTGCACCAAATTTCCAAAAGGGTTGCAACTTTGCTGCAGCTGGGTCTACAATACTTCCAGCAACAGCATCATCTGTCAGCCCATTTTCTTTTGGCATTCAGGTTGCTCAGTTCTTTCGATTTAAAGCTCGAGTTCTTGAGTTGCTAGCTAAAGGTATAAACTCGATCTTTTTTCTTGAATGGGGAACTTTATGCTTATTATGTAATAAAAGTTGTACTTCTAATACTAATTATTTCTATCTTACCTTTGTCTGAAAAATTTCAAAATTTATGTTATATAAGCATGGGTTGATAATAGGGAGATCAATGGTTTGGATTAATATTTTGGGGATATTAGTCTTCTCATAAAATTAGACTTTTTTTTATCAATATTTGTTTCATCAGGGCTCCGTTGTTTCTTTTATCATTTCTTGTGCTCTGTTCATGTTGATCCTATTTTTTAGGAAAGAGCATGCAAATCGAGAATGAATCTTCATCCCGTTTGTAAACAAATCCAAAAAATTGAATCGTGAAGCAACTACCACAAGTTTATGGATCTATACTAGCATATACAATCAAAATTCATGTCTAAAATTGCATTATTTATCTTGATCCATTGCAAGAGGCATAAGATCAGTTAACACATGTGTTGGAAAGAAAAGTTTCATGAACATCAATTTGCATGTGGTCCATACTTATTATACCCAAATAAAACTGACCATTATAGTATGGAACAGGTTTTAGTATCTGATGAGGATGCAGTACAAAGCCAGGAGCAAGATACCGTACTAAGGCTGGTAGATTCTATACAATTGCATATGCTATTTAAATATACTTCATTATAAACAAACTACAGACAAAAATACGTATGAGAACATATAAGAGTCATGTATGTTTTGTAATTTTCTACCATATAGAGAGCAATTATAATACTTTAATTCTTCATTCTTGATCTACTTGTGGTGGATAACACATAGGAGCTTGTTGTGAGAAAGATGAATGGACTATGCAATCAACAATAGATGAATCAATGTGGGAAGGTGGTGCGTAAGAGGAAGCATAACAGTTGAAGCAAGAGTGGTGCATGATGTCCAGGGATTAATGGATTATGATGCTGATTCTACGTTTTAAGCCCAAAATAGTGAAAAAAATTATGATTCTAGCTACAAGAGAATTATGGAAGGGATGCACTAGTATAACTAATGAGTCAGAACTGTGGAGGTACAATGCTAGTACTGGGGCAATTCTGATGTTCAATTGAGGTCGCTCCAAAGAAAAGATACATGGAGTTGAAATATAGTAATATATTGTTGAAGAAAGGGACAATAATTCATTGACCGGAAATTGCAAAAAGCAAAATCTAGCCACAAGAAATACCCTGAACATTGGTATGAAAATCAAACTATGAGTGGCACTGGTGACTTTGGTGATGCAAAACTGCAGAATGAAGTTGCAAATCATGTTGTCTGGGTGTTGGATGTGTTGGTTGACAAAGTTGACAGACGCTGAAGAAAGTAAGATGAACTGATAGCAGCGTAAACTAATGTTAGCAAAATTATAACTATAATGATTACCATGATCTATATACATTTGCTGATAGTTAGGATTCAGGTGCTGGTGCCACTGGGTGTGCCAGTCAGTACTAGGCGCAGAAAATGTTGTACTGGCAGATGAGCCACACCATGCTAAAGTAAAAAACTAATGAATAGGTTAAATAATAAGTTTAATAAACTTTTTAAATTAAACAAAACTTTAAAAAATATAAGTAACTGGTGCTGTACTGATCTGCACCAGGTGCCAATATTAGTTTGACACAGTATGTGCCCAGTGCCATGGCTGGTGGCACTTGAAACTTTGGATAATAGACACCCCAACTGGACAACAAGCATAACAAAATTGGTATCTATGTCTCAAAGTTGGCTATGTTAAAAGAAGATAAAATAGATGCTTGACAATGCAACCTCTGGGCAGCTGAGTGTCATAATAAGCTTATTGAGGCAAAGAGGTTTGTTCATGTAAGGGCAATAATGTATGATTGAATTTCAAGCAAAGCTATTATCTAGCCATAAACAGTATCTATTTTGTGTTTCCATGATCTCCCAGAAGTTGATGACAAGCTTTTATGTCATTGGCATCATAATCTGTTTTGTTGATGAGATTCTTGCCAATAGTGATATACACATATCTTGCCTCCTTTTCAAGCCAAAAGATCTTGGAAGGCAAAGGACGTGGACTTGTGGAGTCTTAGTCAAGTGCATAGTTTTCTATGCTTTTGGATGCAGTGCCTTAAAATATTTCCACATTAAAATATTTCTGAGAGATTTTGCTGTGAAGGTATGTACATGTTGGAATAAAGTCAATAGATCACCATATGCTGAAATTTTCCTTTCGTTATCCTTCTTAAAGGTCTTCTCTCTTTGTTATATTATTATCCTTAAATTCATCTTTTTTTCCTTTCCATTGTTTACTTTAAAAAAAAAATCTTTCTTTAGTAAACAAACCAGTATTACACAATTGGAGGAATCATATTCAATTTCTACTTGTAGGGACTTGCAAATCTCCTATCAAGCTTTTTTAAGAAACTGATCCTCTGTCACCTAAGTAGTAACTTTTGCAGAACAACCTGTACATCTAACATAGCTTTGTTAATCCTTATATTTTGGTATTGTAGGTTTGGTACCTTCCTTTTCATGGATAACCGAGTAAGATGCTTGCAAACATGTGCAAAAAGAAAACTATAATACAATCCTACTACCACTATGGTAAAAATTTGTCATGCCATTTATCCTTGAGCACACTATAATTTAGCACAAAGCTGAGTAAGACAAAACTGCTTGTTATATTATTCAATATACTTATTGGTAAAGGTTCAAATAAAATAGCCAGACAAAGTTGATTTCCATGTGCATATTGTTTATGCATTATAACATGAAAGGATCTCCGAGCCCTATTTCCTTTCTCCTTACCGACCCATCTCAATTTCTTAGGTAGCCATTAGAGACACTGACTCTCTAGGCTACTTTCTTATTTATCCTGTGCCAATAACTGCAAAAAGGAAGTTATTGCAAATTATTTGGTGTGGGAAAACCTAGAAGATGAAGCTCTGATTGCAAAATTGATTCCAGATAGAATGGGGAAGGGAGATCCAGTGTTCAATGGAAGCTTAGCGCAATTCAGTAGAAAGTGTGGGTGTGAGAATTTTGTATTTAATATGGGGCTGGGTTGGAACTGAAGTAGAAAGGTGCATTTGTTAATACAGTTTGGTGGTTGATATGCTGGATATTAGGTGGAAATGGTATTGCAGTTTGATCATGTTAGATGGTTGGTACTATATTCCAGGTCATTTGACAGCAGATCTGGATGTAGATTATCATTGAACTCCAAGTGTTAAAAAAATAGATAATTCATTCAAAAACTTTCTGGAAGTTGGAACAGATCACCCTGAGATTCTCTGGTTCAAAACTAATTTGAGTCTGACAAAAATCACAGGAGAAATCAGATCCCATCACAAGATTACTTGCTATATTTACCCATCTGTCTTCTTCAGTGGTTGGTGGACTGGCCAGCATTGCAACTTCGATGCTTATCTTTGGTCTGGCTTATATGTTGTAAAATATCAATGCTTGAACTATCTATGTGAAAGTCAGACTTTGGCATTTGAAAATATTTGATCAGAGATGGTGGGACCTTTCAGCTTGAGCCTGAGGAATGCTCAGAGACTGAAAGTGCCAAAACCTCATCTGGTTCCAAATGGTATAATACTCGTATGCACACATAATAATAAGACCGATCATTGGACCAAGTTGTTCATATTGAATGTTTTTAACAGTGGTACTCTTTAGTTATTCATTACATACATAATTTCTTTGCTTTCTTGCAGGCAACAGATTTAAGAGATATATTCCTTCAGTTGATTCCTTCAGTCAAGGGCTTTACATGTTTGATATTGGACAAAATGACCTTGCTGGTGCATTCTATTCCAAAACAGAGGACCAAGTTATCGCTTCTATCCCCACAATATTGTTGGAGTTCGAAACTGGACTTAAGGTTTCAAAAACTTCAGCTTTAGATTCAATGTTTGTCAAGTAACCTGCAAAAGGATGAGAGAATACAAGTATTTTGATAGGGTACAAGTATCCCCTGAAATGCAACCTTTGTGACTGATTAGATCAAACTAATACAAAAATGGTTGTCTTGTTTGCGTATTATGTAGGCTGATTTCTCAGAATAAGCAGTAACTAGTTATGATAGCTCTCCAATCTAGAAAAACAACCTGTTTTCTGTTTTTTATGCAGCTTAAATTCAGCCCTCTTACTTTCTGATGTGGCTCATTTAGTTTGTCTGTGCTGGTGTTTCTGTGACATAGAGTTGTATTCTGACCTCTTTTCATTTTTTAATGCTTAACAGCAATTATATGACCAAGGTGCAAGGAGATTTTGGATTCATAATACTGGTCCACTTGGGTGCTTACCTCAGAACATAGCTGTTTTTGGCAAAGATCCATCTAAGCTGGATGAGCTTGGTTGTTTGAATTCTCACAACCGGGCTACTAAGCTTTTCAATTTGCAGCTTCATGCACTTTGTACCAAATTGCAGGGTGAATTTACAGATACAAATATTACTTACATCGATATCTTCTCAATAAAATACAACCTCATTGCAAATTTTTCTCGATATGGTATGTAACTACTTCATTGATGATTCATGTTTTCATGGAAACCAGAAACTAAGTTGATCTGTAGGCCTTAAACTTGATTTAAGATTGTCACGCTTGGCATAATTTTGGCGCCTAAGCAAATGGGGTATTTCTTCCATCATAAGTGGGTGAGTCATGATCATTAAATCTGAACTCATCAGACCAAGTGGGTTGACAGAAATATATGATTCTGCCCCTTCTTATGCTGAAATTATATCCCACTGATTAAACAGACCTATTTTACTCTGACAATGAAAAAAGACATTTGCAGCAAAATTGTGCAGTACTTGAAAACACTTTCTTTGATCTCCAAGGATACTTCTGTCCCAATAATAGGACAGAATATTCTGCATTCTGACATAGCATAATATCTTTCATCACTAAAGAGTTGGAATCCAGTAATTATCAAATGGCCATTAGTGGTGTAAAAGGTTGCAAGTATCTAGTTTTAGCATTGAAACCAATTGCTATTTCCAGAGTTTTGGCGTGTTGGTTGGACATGACTCAACCACAACAAACATTCAGGCTTCTTTCTGTAGTCACGATTATTTTAAGCAATTGGTAGTTAGGTTCTGTTGAACTCATCCATGCCATTAAGTCTAAAGTCCTTGATTGTTCTAGGATCAATTTTCTATTCCATCTCATGCAGCTTCCATACTTTTGTGCCGACTTTCCCTACAATGACGGTCAACAAAAAATTTATATATGAAAAACTGATCTGCTGACGTCTGTTTTTCAGGATTTGAGCATCGCATTGCAGCATGCTGTGGATATGGGGGGGCACCATTGAATTATGATAGCCGTATCTCTTGTGGACAAACACAGATTTTTAATGGGAGCTCAGCAACAGCGAAAGGGTGCAATGATACTACTGAGTATGTTATTTGGGATGGAATACATTACACGGACGCTGCAAATCTTCATGTTTCATCACAAATGCTCACTGGAAAGTATTCTGATCCGCCATTCTCAGACAAAATGCCATTCCTTCTGAAACTAAAGTTTTAAGACCCATTTAACTTTTGATTCACACTACTAATGGGCTACTTTGTAATACTTAAATGTACTACTTTAATTAATGTTGTTAAATGAAGTTGCATTCCTTCTTCCTGCAAGTGAAATAAATGTCATGGTCGTTCTCTTTCTATGATCCAGGCTTTGCACCAACTTAATTGTTGCAGATTGTTAATCCATTATAACCTAGTTAATCTGTAGATCGATGTTCATGCATTAATTATCATCCAATTAACATTTTGCTCTACATAATATTTTACAAATTTTCAACATGTAATATTGTCGTAGTATAGTCAAAACAGGTTAACAATGGGCCATTTTCAGATTCGATTTACAATTGTGTCACTCAATCTGATTATTAAAGGGATTGAGCTAGGACAAGCTGGATCAAGTGGGTCAGCCTTTAAACCTCGACCAGATTTTTATTATGTCAGTCCTGTTAACTGATTTTATGACCAGAAATAGTTTTTGTCCAAGACAAACCCGGCAATTTTGTGAGATATATATATATATATTTTTAAAAAAATTAGAGTACAAGCAATGATCATGGTTGATGCGTCAACAGACAATCTATCTTCATTTAAATGGTAGAGGACCTTTGGAGTTTTCTCGGACAAGAAGGAATCTTAAAGCTCTTGAATGAGTTACTAGGATCAAAGTAACGGATGAGAATCTATTTATCTATAAAGTTTTGAATTACTTTTATAGATATTTAAAAGTATTCTTGTTGAAGTTGAACTTTTGTATTGTATGGCTCTGATGATCTTTGGATAATGTGGCAGTTATGAAGGAATTTTCATTAAATAGATTAGTAGAGTCCTTTGTAAACAGACCTTATGTCTGGCAAGAAAAATCCTAACTGGAGTAAGAGATGTCTTTTGTTTTTTAAGGGGAAACCTATTCTACTGGGGTAACCTTCCTTTCGTGGAGATGCACATGTAATGGTTGTTGCCTTCTAATTCCACTGCGAGTCGTCATTGGATGGCAGTCAACTCAAACCACATCAATTATTTTACATATACAAACTTCATTTTTGAGACATAGGCATGATCTTGTGCCATGGGAACCACAAAAGCAATAACCAGCAAGCCTCCAGCTACCAAGGGAAAGGGTCCCAGTTTCTCTTCAGTCTCTTCTCTGGTCTTGAAGCCAGATTTGCATTTGTTTTCTTTGAACTGAGAGGTCTACCGGCATCTGGCAGCCTATCAACGGCAGCAACTAGGCTTTTGGCAGTACCAAGTGACGTGGCTAACGCAGCCACAAGGATAATTATGATAAAATTGAAACCTTAAGACGGCCCCGGTACCTCCAAGTCGGCCCTGACCTTCTCAGGTCGGCCCCGCTCGGCCCCGACATCTCCAAGTCGTCCAAGTCAGCCAAGTCGGTCTCGACCTTCTCAGGTCGGTCCCGCTCAGCCCCGGCACCTCCAAGTCGGCCGAGTCGGCCCTGACCTTCTCAGGTTGGCCCCGCTCGGCCCCGGCATGTCCGAGTCGTCCAAGTTGGCCAAGTCGGTCCCGACCTTCTCAGGTCGGCCCCGTTTGGCCCCGGCATCTCCAAGTCGGCCAAGTCGGCCCCGACTTCCTCAGGTCGGCCCCGCTCAGCCCCGGCACCTCCAAGTTGACCGAGTCGGCCCCGACCTTCTCAGGTCGGCCCCGCTCGGCCCCGGCATCTCCGAGTCATCCAAGTCGGCCACGTCGGCCCCGACCTTCTCAGGTCGGCCTCGCTCGGCCCTGGCATCTCCAAGTCGTCCAAGTCGACCAAGTCGGCCCCGACCTTCTTAGGTCGGCCCCGCTCGGCCCCGACCTTCTCAAGTCGGCCCCGCTCGGCCCCGGCACCTCCAAGTCGGCCGAGTCGGCCCCGCTCGGCCCCAGCATCTCCAAGTCGTCCAAGTCGGCCAAGTCGGCCCCGGCCTTCCCAGGTCGGCCCCTCTGGTCCCAGCTTCTCCGGGCCAGTCGTGTCGGCCCCGACCATTCCTGGTTGACCCCCCCTGGCACCTTCAGGGCGGACCCAGAACGATCCTGGCTATTTGCGCCGCCGTCCTTCTGACCCACGCCGCCTGGCATCCCCAGGCCCAACTACCCGCTGGCCACGCCGCTGATAGGACTAGACCTAACTATCTGTCAGCCCCACTGACTGATGGGACGTGGCTCACCAACCATCGTTTTTCTCCTGACTTATATGATGTGGCTCACCAACCACCGTTTTTCTCCTCATTCGATGGGACAGGACCCACCAACCAGCCAAGATTCACGCAATCCTCACAAACCCCACGGACATTCCTTTGTCACGGAACTCCACGTAGTTGCACAGGGGTCAACCCCCTACAAAAGGGAAGGTCCACTCGAGAATAAGGTAACGCAAACTCGTACACTTGCTGCCCTGATACCCAGAAAGAAATTCCTATCTTTCTGAGAACTCATTTTTTTTCTCCCGAAGCTCGTCTGAGCTCTTCCTCAGCTGTGACCCCTGTTACTGACTTGAGCGTCGGAGGGTCCTCATCGGAGCTTCCCTCCGGTCTTGAGACTTTTTGCAAGCCATCCGATCAGGCGAAGGATGGCACATTAAGCAGCTCTCTTCTCCCGACGTTCAGGGCCGGTGATTAGGCATCATCAGATTGGCGCGCCAGGTAGGAGAAACTAAGGCAGACAAAGGAGGTCCAAACCCTACAGTTTATTTCTCCCCCCTCCCAACAATGGTGATGACACAAGCTCAGGATGCCTCAGTCGGTCACCCTGGGGGGCAACTTCCCCCGTCTAAGTAGCAGGAGGCCAACCTCCCTGCAGTTGATCCTCCCGTCGTTTTCCCTCAACTGAAAGCGGTTGCCCCGGCTGCGGAGCAGCTGGCAACCCTCACTCGACAAGTTCAGACCCTCACTGCTCTCCCTGCTAGTCAACAATCTGCAAGGGGAGGCTCTCCTCAGTGAGAGACCGGTCGTCGCTGGGCTTCTCCAAGGAAGCCCCACCGTGAGTCCCCAAACAGCCGCGATCCCCTGATTGCGGCCCGAGCAAGTTCCCTCTGGAGCCGCACTGACAGGAGGAGCCAAAGCGGAAATCCCACTTTCCGCGTCCTTCTCCTTCTTCTTCTTCTTCCTCTTCTTCATCCTCCGAGCCATCTCGGAGAGCCCCAACAATCAGCCACCAGGAAGAGGAGCGCCTGGACGAGTACAACCGGCGACTAGATGAGCTCGCCAGGAAGATCAACAATCAACCAGAGGAGGAATATGACACCCGTCCTCCTTACACTCGTCGAATACTAGAGGAGCATGTTCCCTCTAGATTCCGATTCCCCAGATAGATCCGTACGATGGCACGACGGATCCTCTCGACCACCTTGAGAGCTACAAATCTATGATGCAAGTCCAGGGTGCCTCAGACGCCCTTCTCTGCAAGGCTTTCCTCTCCACTCTGCGGAAAGCCGCTCGCGCCTGGCACTCGCATATGTTCCCTCACAACATCGACTCTTTTCAAGAGCTGGAAAGGGCTTTTCTGGTGCATTTCGACACCTGCCGGCGCATCCCAAGAGTCACGGACAGCCTCTTCTCAGTGCGCCAGAAGGAGGGAGAGCCGCTGTAGGACTTTGTATCCCGGTTCAAAATCGCCACCCTCGAAGTTTATCATCTCGACGACGTGATGGCTACGCTGGCGCTGAAGCGGGACTCCTCCCATCCCGCTTCACCTTTTCTCTAGACAAGAAGCCCCCAAGTTCCTACTCTGACCTCCTCCTCCGAGCCTAGAAGTACATCCACGCGGATGAGGCCGACCTCACACGTCGGGAATCCTCAAGAAGCTCCAGCCGCAAGCCTACACGCCCCGAGCCTAGCGGACCCCCTCATCACCGGCGGTCCGACCCGTCTTGCTGTCCGACAATAGGCGTTGAAGCCCCATCCCCGATGAGAGAAAGCTTACACCCCTTCTCGCCCCTCGATCCCACATCCTGATGGAAATCGAGGGCGAGCCTTAGCTCCAGCGCCGTCTTCCCATGAAGAAAGGTCTTCCCCGCGACAAGAGCCATTACTGCCGATTCCACCGGGATTATGGCACGATACCGACAGCTGCTACAGTTTGAAGCGGGCCATCGAGGAGCTCATCCAGCGGGGCTACCTCGATAAGTATGTCCAAAAGGCACCGTAGCCACCGCCGGCACTTATGGGACCCCCCCGCTCAGGCCACGGTCGACAACACCCCACAGAGCGGACGGTTGGAATGGTATCCTGGGGAGCGGCCTTCGCATCTAAGCGGCCGAGAGGGGAGGAGGCGCCAGGTAATGTAGTCTTACGGGGGGATCGGCGAATATAGAGAATGTAAACAATGAAGGCATTGCCGTCTCTATAACGATCGCCAAGCACCCTGTAAAAAGGATATTAGTTGATAGTGGCAGCTCGGCTAACATCCTTACTTACAACGCTTTTGTTTGGATGGGATTGTCTCTAGACTCTCTTCAACATGTGGCAACCCCTTTGGTTGGGTTCACCGGAGATTCGGTAAGGGTTGAAGGCGAGATATCTTTGCCTGTGACAGCGGGACACCGCATGCCAAAGCACAGTGATCATGAAGTTCCTGGTCGTGAGGGTCCCTTGGCATACAATGCCATTCTCGGGCGCCCAGGCCTAAATCTATTGGATGCGGTTATCTCCACCCGACGCCTGCTGGTGCAGTTTCCCACTAGTAAAGGAGTAGGGGAGATGAAGGGCGAGATCGGCTCAGTTCTGCCCTGCTATCACATGGCGTCAAGCCCCTTGGAGGTCGAGCCGGTCCCAGAAGCAATTGATCCCAGGGAATCCGACAGGAGGGGGGAACCAGTCGAGCACCTCCTGACTTTTCGACTCAGGGATGATTCGGCGAGGACCGTGCGCATTGGCGGACTCCTCCCCTAGGAGGACCGTGATCGCCTCCTAACCTTCTTGCAGGCCAACTCAGACATTTTCGCTTGGTCAGCGTCTGACATGCCCGGCATCCCTCCAAAGTAATCACCCACAAGCTCAACATTGATCCGAAGCATCGTCCAATCCACCAGAGGAAGAGGAGCTTCGCTCCCAAGTGGCAAAAAGCCATTGATGAGGAGGTCAACAAACTGCTCAATGCCGGCCACATCCGAGAAGCGTATTACCCTAGCTGGTTGGCCAATGTAGTCATGGTACGAAAGGCAAACGAGAGCTGAAGAATATGCATCGACTTCACTGACCTTAACAAGGCATGTCCGAAAGACATTTTTCCCCTGCCAAGGATAGACCAATTGGTAGATTCCACCTTCGGCCACGAGCTCCTTAGCTTCATGGACGCCTTCTCTAGATATAATCAAATAAGAATGGACCCCAGCGATGAAGAGCATACATCCTTTGTGACAGAAAAGGGGATTTATTGCTACAAAGTGATGCCCTTCGGTCTCAAGAACGCAGGGGCAACCTATCAAAGGTTAATGAACATGGTATTTTAGGATCAGTTGGGCCGAAACATGGAGGTCTACGTGGATGACATGTTAACCGAGAGCATCCGCGCTTCTGATCATGTTTTCGATCTAGAGAAAACCTTCAACAACCTCCGCCGCTTCCAAGTCAAGCTGAACCCCAAGAAATGTGCCTTCGGGGTCACGGCGGGTAAGTTTCTGGGTTTTATGGTAACTCAGCGAGGGATCGAGGCGAACCCAGAGAAAATCAGTGCCATTCTCGATATGAGGCCACCATCCAGCAAGAAGGAAGTACAACGGCTAACGGGGACGATGGCGGCTCTAAGTCATTTCCTCTCCAAATCCGCTGAGAGGTGCTTTCCTTCTTCAAGGCCTTACGGAAGGTGAACAACTTCGAATGGATGGATGACTGCCAGAAAGCCCTCGATGGCCTGAAGGCGTTTCTGTCTTCTCCGCCACTCTTGTCCAAGCCAAGAGATGGGGAGAGTCTCTTCCTCTACCTAGCTGCTTCTTCGGAGGCCGTTAGCTCAGTCTTGGTGCGTCTCGATGCTGACGGAACCCAGAGGCCAATCTATTACATGAGCAAGGTGCTCACGATGCGGAGGTCAGATACTCCAAGACCGAGAAAATTATCTTCGCCCTGGTCGTCTCTGCCCGACGTCTCCGCCCATATTTTCAAGCCCATCTATTGTGGTGCTCACGGACCAGCCCCTCCGAGCCATCCTGGCCCATCCAGACACCTCAAGCCGACTTGCCAAGTGGGCCATCAAGCTAGGAATTCGACCTCTCCTTTCAGGCGCGGCCGGCCTTGAAGTCCCAAGTCCTAGCCGACTTCCTGGTCGAATGCACTTGGGCGGATGAAGAGATCAGGGAGGTTTCCATGGAGCGACACGAGCCCGAGCCGAGCGACGATGGAGAATCCTGATCCTTCATGTAGATGGTGCATCAAACTCTTAGGGAAGCGGTGCCGACCTCATTCTTGCCGGGCCAACTGGAGAGAGAGCAGAATGTGCCTTGCGGTTTCTGTTCGAAGCCACCAACAACCAGCCGAGTACGAAGCTTTGCTAGCAGGGTTGAGGCTAGCCTAGGAGTTGAGAGTAAGGCGTCTCAGAGCTTTCACCGATTCGCGGCTCGTCTCCGGGCAAATCAATGGAGAGTACGAGGCGCGTGACCCTGCTATGACTCAGTACCTGAGCAAGGTTCAGCTCTTGGTGTCCCCATTAGCTTATTTCAGCATTAGTTACATCCCCCGGAGTGAAACGCCAAGGCCGACATCCTTTCCCGCTGGCTACCTCCGTCGACGGCATCGTAAGGGATGCCTACATTGAATACTTAGAAAGGCCCAGCATAGAAGATGGTGAGGAAGTCCTCCCGCTCACCCACGTACCTGCATGGATGGATGCCTACGTCCGCTATCGCACTGACGGCACCCTCCCTGATGATCGCAATGAAGCCAAGCTGCTAAAGTGGAGGGCCTTCAAGTTCGTTCTCCTAGACGGACGCCTGTACATAAGGTCATTCTCCTACCTTTGCTCAAATGTGTGGGACCCACCGATGCCGACTACATCCTTAGAGAAATCCATGAAGGCATCTGCGGAAATCATCTGGGGGGCAGGTCCCTAGCCCAGAAGGCCCTCCGTTATTTTTTGGCTCATCATGGGAGAGGATGCTGCCAAGTTAGTTCAGAAGTGCGATGGTTGCCAGCGCCACGCACACATTCAGCATCAGCCGTCCACCCCGCTCAACTTACTCTTAGCCCCTTGGCCTTTCGCTCAGTGGGGAATGGACATCCTTGGGCCATTCCCCCAGCCTCGGGACTGCGGAGATTCTTACTAGTAGCCATCGACTACTTTTCCAAGTGGGTCGAGATCGAGGCGCTGGCTAAGATCACCGAGAGTAAAGTCAAAGCCTTCTTCTGGAAGTCGATCATATGTGTTTTGACCTACCTCACACCCTCGTCATGGACAACGGTCGCCAATTCAACAATGAAGCATTCAAGGCTTTTTGTAGCGAGCTGGGTATCCATCGATTCACCTTGTCGGCCACCCCCAGACCAACGGGGAGGCCGAGGTCATGAACTGCACCATTCTCAGGGGGCTCAGGACCAGGCTGGATGGATCCAAGAGTCAATGGGTGGAGGAGCTCCCCAGTGTGATATGGGCTTACCACACGACTCCCAGAGCCCCGACGGAGACTCCCTTCAGTCTCGTTTTTGGATCCGAGGCTGTTATCCCTGTTGAGATCGGACTGCCCAGTCCACGCGTGGAGTCCTTCAACGAAGAAGACAACTCCACATTGATACGGGCCAGCCTGGACTTTATCGACGAGGCATACGACCGGGCAAGGATGCGTATGGCGGCCTTCCGTCAACGGGCAGCCAAATACTACAATGCCCGGTTCGTCCTAAAGTCTTCGCCAGGGAGATTTGGTTTTAAGAAAGGCTGAGGTATCTAAGCCTACGGAGGGGGGCAAACTATCCTCCAACTAGGAGGGTCCTTACCGCATCGCCGAGACACTCCACAGGAGGGCATACAGGCTGGAAGAGCTCAGCGGACAATCCATTCCGCGTACCTGGAATGCGGATAACCTCCACCGATATTATCAATGATGTATCCCCCAGAATACAAGCAATAAAAGAGGTCCCTTCCAGCGTCACAGCCTGCTCTCCCTTGCATCCGAGGACCAATTCTCATAAAAGGAGCTCGCCGGCATCGCGGCCCATGGGACACCACTCGGCCCCGGCACGGAGGTGCCCCCGAGGCGGTTAAGACCCTAAAGGCTCTGTACCCACGAGTCGCTCTTTGGGTGGCACACAAACCCCCAAAGTGGTTCTAAAGGAGCTCGCCGGCATCGCGGCCCACGAGACACCACTCGGCCTTGGTACGGAGGTGCCCCCGAGGCGGTTAAGACCCTAAAGGCTCCATACCCGCCAAGTCGCCCTTCGGGTGGCACACAAACCTCCGAAGTGGTTCTAAAGGAGCTCGCCGGCATCGCGGCCCATGGACACCACTCGGCCCCGGCACGGAGGTGCCCCCGAGGCGGTTAAGACCCTAAAGGCTCCGTACCTGCCGAATCGCCCTTCGGGTGGCACACAAACCCCCGAAGTGGTTCTAAAGGAGCTCGCCGGCATCGCGGCCCACGGGATACCACTCGGCCCCAGCACGAGGTGCCCCCAAGATGGTTAAGACCCTAAAGGCTCCGTACCCGCTGAGTCATCCTTCGGATGGCACACAAACCCCCGAAGTGGTTCTAAAGGAGCTTGCCGGCATCGCGGCCCATGGGACACCACTCGGCCTCGGCATGGAGGTGCCCCCGAGGTGGTTAAGACCCTAAAGGCTCCGTACCCGCTGAGTCACCCTTCAGATGGCACAAAACCCCGAAGTTGTTCTAAAGGAGCTCGCCGGCATCGCGGCCCATGGGACACCACTCGGCCCCGGCACGGAGGTGCCCCCGAGGCGGTTAAGACCCTAAAGGCTCTGTACCCCGAGTCGCCCTTCGGATGGCACACAAACCCCGAAGTGGTTCTAAAGGAGCTCGTCGGCATCATGGCCCATGGGACACCACTCGGCCTCGGCACGGAGGTGCCCCCGAGGCGGTTAAGATCCTAAAGGCTTCGTACCCGCTGAGTCACCCTTCGGTGGTACATAAACCCCCGAAGTGGTTCTAAAGGAGCTCACTGGCATCGCGGCCCATGGGACACCACTCGACCCCGGCACGGAGGTGCCCCCAAGGCGGTTAAGACCCTAAAGGCTCCGTACCCGCCGAGTCGCCCTTCGGATGGCACACAAACCCCTGAAGTGGTTCTAAAGGAGCTCGCTGGCATCGCGGCCCATGGGACACCACTCGGCCCCAGCACGGAGGTGCCCCGAGGCGGTTAAGACCCTAAAGGCTCCGTACCCACCGAGTCCCTTCGGATGGCACACAAACCCCCGAAGTGGTTCTAAAGGAGCTCACCGGCATCGCGGCCCATGGGACACCACTCGGCCCCGGCATGGAGGTGCCCCCAAGGCGGTTAAGACCCTAAAGGTCCCGTACCCGCTGAGTCACCCTTCGGGTGGCACATAAACCCCTGAAGTGGTTATAAAGGAACTCGCCGGCATCATAGCCCACGGGACACTACTCGGTCCCCAGCGCTCTCAAGCCAATCTCGGCGTTAAGTTGCCCTCGAATTGTTATAAGTCCTTAGAATATTCTCCGGTCAAACGGCCTGCGACAACTCAAGGCATCCTAAGTAGCCTCCTACGCGGCCGGCTTATACTTCGAAGACGCATTTCAACATAGGCTAACCTGACGCAGCGGTTCGGCCATGGTATCATCACATGCGCAACGCTCAGAGTCAAAGAGCATCTCGAAAGAAAGGTTCCCCCCTTTCTCATCAACAGGCGCGGGATCCGTCTTATTGTTATTCGCACAACAAAATGGTTCGACTCAGAGGAAAGAAGAAACAGGCAAGGCAAGAACACTGAGATATTCTTACAGAAAACTTCTCTTCATTGATAATGAAATAGGAGTACAAAATCTGGCCTAAGGCCGGTTACAAAAAGGAAAAGGAAAAGAAACAACAACTTCTTAGGGCTCGTTCGGGCCCAGCTCTTCTTTGTCGTCTTCTTCCTCTGCCGGCTCCTCATCAGCTTCCCCAGGTCGGATCCCCTCGAGCTCGGCAATGTCAATTTTGAGAGCCGTGGACACCTTGGTCTTGCACATCTCAAAGCCCTTGACGTAGGCGTCAAGGCTGGCCTCGATGACTTGTTTCCTAAACTCAGGCAAGGCCTTGTAGCTGGATACGGCCTACCCCGCCTCAGCCTTGGCTCGCTCGGCCCTGGCCCTGGCCTTTCTAGCTCTGCCTTCGGCTTCCTCGGCGCGTGAGTTGGCCTCGTCCGCATAGGCCATGGCCCCGGCCTTTTCGTGGCCTGCCTCAACCGCTGCTTTCTCCGCAGCGGCCTAGGCCTCCCCTCGCGCCGCCCTGACCTCCTCCGTGGCGCATTGAAGCTGGCGATTCAGCTCCTCCTTCTGCGCCGTGGTAGCCTTCAACTTCTCCAAGACTAGCTCCAGCTTGGCCTCGGCCGTGGCGGCCCGGCCACCGTCGGCCCTGGCCCGGCTCTCCACCTCCTTCAGTCGGCCGCCCAGATTCTCCTCCCGGGCCTTGGCCTCCTGGTGAAGTTGAGCGAGGCTCTGGGACTGCACTGCGCTCTCCTTCCTGTACTTCTCAGCTCGCACCAACGCCCTTGTAAGCGAGTCCGAAGAATGGACCACCGCCTCGTGAAGGCCGACCGCGCCGTTGGCCATCTGCAGCAATGGGAACATGATCAGCCCTAGAAGATCAGGGCATCGAAAACACATCCGGAAACAGAGAAAGCTCAGAAGATTACCTAGACAACGGCAACCATCACCATATCTAGGAGTGTCGAGTGGCTCATTCCCCGCATCTCCTCCTCGGACTCGACAGTCCGGACACCTGACAGAAGGCGGGAGGCTTGCGCGGCATCCGCCATTGAGTTGAACCTGGGGACTTGCCGCGTCATTCCCTCCTGCGGACCCTCGACCCGAGGGCGAGATGAGCGGCGCACCAACCGTTGGGATGAGCTCTCCGGCCCATCCCTCTGCTCTCTGGTCGCCTCCACCCCTGCTTGGGATTCCTTGGCGACTGGCTCCCTCTCTCCGGTAGGGGAGGGAGCCCTCTTCATCTCTCGCTCGGCGGCAGTCGGAGGGCTAACAGCGACGGTTACCTGCCCCACCTCGGGCACGTCGGCGGTGGCAGGGCCTCCTCATCGAGATCCACAATCACCACGCGGTTTGGGTGGTGACCTGGATCTCTCCCTCCTCCACTTCGGTCCCAACCAGCCTCGGGACCACTTCCCCAGCTGGCGCTTCCCTAGCCGGCTCTTCTGCAGGTGCTGGGGCTTAGGGGCTTCCGCGGCTCGGGCCGGCTCGGTCCGCTTCCTCCTCCGAAGTTTCTTCACCGGCCTTGATGTTTCCCCGGCTGCCGGCCTCTTCTACTTCAAGGCTGCTTCAAACTCCCCGGCAGAGAACCTCATCGCTGCATCCAAAAACGAAAAGTATCAGTAGCAGCACATAGTAACCCCCCGGCCGAGACAGAAGGAATCAAACATCGTGCTCACCAACTGCCGGGGCTAACTCAGCTTCTATCAAGTTCTCCTCAGACAGGAGTTCCTTGTAGCCAGGGATCTGGCAATTGGATAGCTGGGTGAAGAGTTTCCTATCTTTCTCCCTCACGGTGGCATTGTCATTGGAGCTTGTGTCCGGCTCCATCCAATCGGGCCTAACCCCCTCAACATGGGCAAAGAGGAAGTGGGATTTTCACCCCCTAATCTTAGACGGGAGACCTAGGGGAAAGGCCCTACCCGGCCTGGCAATGAAAGCCCACCAGGCCCCCTCACCTTGGCGGCGGAGTTTATAAAATGCCCGGAACAGCGATAACCCTGGCCGGGCCCCCTCGAAATGGCAAAGAATTACAAAGGCATAGATGATCCGAATCGAGTTCGGAGTCAACTGCGCCGGACCAGCTTATATCTATCTAAAAGGTTAAGGAAAAAGGGTTGGAGTGGAAGGCGCAACCCGCACCGAAAGAACTCCTCATACAGAGCAATCTGATCGGAGTAGGTGGAGGTTACCCTATCCTCAGGCCCCGGCGCGGACAGACGAATGAAGCTGGGAACCTGGTACTTAGCCCTAATGGTCTCTACGTCCTCTGGGGTCACAGTTGAGGCGACTCCCGCCGGACCCGCAGGATCAAGGCTCACCACTGAGGGTGGAGCCGGGCGATGGGAAGACACATGAACTGCCCTAATGGGAGAGATTGAGGTGGACAGAGGTTCAGCCGACAATGGTTGGCCGCGGATGGTAATTCCGCCCACCGGCTGAGACATCTGACGGGCTGAAGGGGTTTGGTCTTCACTGTCGGAATGGGAAGTTTCTACTAAAGGCCTCTTACCCTCCCTAACGGCATGGCGGTCCATGGGTGAAGATGAAGGACGAAACTAACCTGGGAATCGAAAAGAACTCGAAGGTGGAAAGGCTCAGGTCGTAGAAAAATTTAAGAGAGGGAAGGCTGGAAGAAAGCAATGGCAATATAAAAGCTTTCCCCAAGCCCTTAAGGTGCTTTTATACCCCCATTTCCAAACGGAGATAATCAAGGGCCCGCCACGCGGCACTCTCCTATTGCGCCATGGGCTGTCC